>VONZ01000611.1:0-461054 GCA_012976165.1 Labeo catla
TTTTTTTTTGTAGAATTCCAAGTTTACATCTCACAATTCAGATTTTTTTTCTTAGAATTCTGATTTAACATTTTACAATTCTGGCATTTCTTTCTTGGAATTCTGAGTTTACATCTCGCAGTTCAGATTTTTTCAGATTTGGACATTTTTTTCTCCAAATTTTTTTTTTTTTTGTGAATCCTTACCATCCAGACTTTTCTCTTCCCTAGAATCTACATCTCACAATTTGCTTTTTGTAGAATTCAGTTTTACATCTCACAATTCAGACTTTTTCTTAGAATTTGAGTTTACATTTCATCTTCAGATTTTTTCTAAAATCTCGAAGTTTACATCTCGTGATTTGGACTTTTTTTTTTCTCTGAATTTTTTACATTTTGCAATACAGACTTTTTTTTGTTTTTTAGAATCTCACGATCCAGACTTTTCTTCCTTAGAATCTACATCTCACAATTCTGATTTTTTTTTTTGTAGAATTCCAAGTTTACATCTCACAATTCAGACTTTTTTTCTTAGAATTCTGAGTTTACATTTCGCAATTCAGATTTTTTTCTTAGAATTCCGAGTTTACGTCGTAATTTGGACTTTTTTTTTCTTAGAATTTGAGTTTACATTTAAACTTTTCGCAGTGTTCTTTGTTTTCACATTTTTTTGTAACTATTTTCCAATTCTTTTTTTTCTTGCGATTGTGAGTTTATATCTCATAATTTTTTTCTTCTCAGAATTACGAGATTCTGAGATATAAATTATTGATTATAACTGTAAGAAATAAATTCAAACGCAAGAAAAAATATCAGAATTGGCTTTATTATTATTTTTTTTTTTAATTCAGTGGTGGAAACGGGGCGCCATAAAAGGGTTTCTGAATTAATATATAAAGGCTATTTTCATCGTAATTATTTTTATACCCATGATCAAGTATCATAACTATTTATAGGCATTTATTACGAAACTGTTTTATGAATATGTAGTTACCTACAGTAAATCAAACATTTGTTCATCAACTGGAATACCACATGGTATATGCAGAAAAAAAAAAAAGATCGGGCATAATCAAAATAATCCAACAACGCCATGTTATTCTATCACATTAATGTCTCAGGTAAAATACATTTTCTGTTGCTGTAAGTCGCTTATATTACTGGCTTTACAGACTGAAATTATGACATAATGTAGCATGGGATGAGTTAATGCTAAGTTTTGTCATGCTACACAGGTAGTTGTTAGGAACCCCCTGCTACATCATTTTGAAAATAGCTGTGCTGTTACGCTACTGAAAAATGTTAAGTTCTGCATATTAACAGCTCAATAACTGAAAATATTTCTTTCCATTTTTATCACAGAAACTCAAACAGAAGAACCAGCAGCTGAAGATGATTATGGACCAGCTCAGAAACCTCATCTGGGAGATCAACTCCATGCTGGCTGTCAGGAGCTGAAACACACAACATGTGCACGTGCATTGTACATACACAGCCCGTGTTCGCTGCAGCTCGGTTTTCAGCAGGACATGTAAGATAGATGCAGGAAAGAGCAGCGAGGCACAAAATTGAGAGAAGGTAGGAAGCAAAAAGAGGACTGAACTGAAGAAATTCTGCTACATTCATAACACACGCTTGAAATACCATTCGGTTCAGCTGTCTCGGATTCAATTTTCAACCTGATGAACATTAGGAGGTCTGAGCGCTCTGCTCATTCACTCAGATATGCTTTAAAATGAACCTTTTACGCAAGTATACTCCTCATATTTTGCATGAGCGATAGCGCCTATTTACTGTTAAACGGTATAGTTCTCAATCATAACTTACAGAAAAATATTGTGTGAAACTGTTGCGTATTAGTGTGATGTTAATATATCTATTAAGTATAAACATTATACCAAATCCTTGACTGCTTCCTACTTTTGTGCTGGTATTTGGAAAAGACAGATAAAGCATCAGCGGTATCCGCAACCCCTTTAATTGGGGGAAAAGAAAAAAAAAAGTCACATCATTATAGCATCAAATATGACTTTATTCATTTTCTTATAAATCATTCATACAAAATTGGCATTTTGCAATTTCTTTATTACCTCTATAAAAAGTCATCTGTTAATTACTGGGATGAAGGGTCAGGACAGGAGGGAGCAAAACAAACAGATCTGAACAAAAATAACCCAAAAACAAATCAGTATTTACTCATAAATAGTCTAAAGTGGTCATGCAAGTCTGGTTAACAGCCTAACGTGATTGAGTCGAGTGTTTAACAGATGCTGTGAAGCTTTAGTGTCAGCAGATGACGCAACTTTATTTGAAAGTCCCGTGTGACAGCGGGGGTCACAAACTCAATTCGACTGAATCAAAAGGCACAATCAGGGAGCGATCAGTGATGTTTTTGAGCATGACTCCATATTGCTTATTGCTAATCACAGAACAAAATGTAAGATAAATCAGATGCTAATTTTACCAGTTGACGGAATGAGAAACGAGTACAGAAACTGAGAAAGAACAACATAATACAATTGCATGAGTTCCTTAAATTTGCCAAGATTCTTTGGTGATCTTGCAAGTGTGTAGTGGTAGCAGCAGCATTCAGCAGGCCAATTTCAAATGAATGGCTTTGTCACGTTAAGCTGGGTAATTAAAATAACACTGGCGTCAATGCAAACACCTATCCTATCAATGTGTCGTCTGTACACATGCTCTGCACTGACAAGGGCCTTGGGCAGATCTGGATGATGCTGGGCGAATCACAAGCCCTGATGATAGTGTTGGCAAGGGCATAGTGACAGGATGGGATGCACATAGTAATCAAAACAGACATTTGATGCGCACATCTACCCCTATATATAATTCTGTATGAACAACGATTATGTACATTGTGTTTGAAGCGTCTCACGATTCGGCCGATGAAATTGTGCGAGGCCAGACGGTAATTCTGTGATATGACAATCAGATATAAATGCTGGATATAAAATTTTAAATGGTTTGCTGAACTTAAAACTTAACCAGATGTGGGCCATTTGTGTTAAAACTTAAAAAGGATGACAAAGACATTAATCACTAATTTTATGCAACTGTAATAGAAGCTTTCAGGGCCTTGAAATTAATTCACATACTTGTATAACAAGATCCAAGCACCTAAACGCATTTTAGGCCATTCAGGCCATGTCTGTTGAATGACATGAGCGCTCTAAATTTTTGCATTTAAGTCATGATTCAATGTCAAATAGCTTATTAATATACAACGCACAACAATTGAAGGATCCTAAACAACATTCAGTGTCAGATATGCGTTTAAATTTCAGCGTGGACCACATGGAGGGGAAAACAAACATGTAGTGTATGTCACATCACTGCACCGACCGAATTCTGATGCATTGTGTGAAAAAGCATGAAAAGGAAAAAAGGCTTTGGCTCACAGCTGGCACATTTTAAGTCCAGTCACCTTCACAAAAGGCCACTAAAGCACGGCACTCCTTCAAGTCATCAGACATTCAAGTACCTGTGAGCGGAGGCTGAAAACACGCTCCGCTCCGACTCTGGAAAACAGAGAAACAACACGATGTCTCGAGAACGGTTCCCTTGATATGAAATCAGCCAGAAAGGATGTAAAGGAAGCATACACTTGTCATAAATTAGCCGGGTGTCCATTTTTCTATGCGAAGGAGTCGCGTTTAAAATAGGATGGCACGAGGCAGCGCCATTGAACTTTGACGGACAGCTCATTTTTCACAGCGACAGGGAAGATAAAGGAGGTGAGAGACGTCTCACTTAAATTACGGCCGTAAGTCCTTACGATGCAACCTGTCATGCGCTGATGCCTACGAAAGTTTTCGCACCTAAACAGATGGCGTTCCTGCACTGTAAGCTCTGCCTTTGTTTCCATGCTAATTTTCCTCTTTGACTATGACAAACATTTTTCGGGCTGTTTAATAATGTGAGGATTTAGGGAGTTCTAATTAATTTTTTTTTATACACTTTAAGGTGGATTTGCATGAATTAAATAGGTGGGGAGGGTTTGACAAGCCACTTATGGCAACTCATTAGTCTTGGCACCGTTTTTAAAAATAAGAGAAATAAAATACTGCAGGGTGTTTAAATGGTGGTGATAAAAGGGATCGGCGTCTCGAATGCAATGTTATATTTCTTCCACGTCTGTGAACTTTTCACCTGCACTGTCACTAAATGATTATGAAGCCTTTTGAAAAGTAAAAAAAAAACCCTAATACCTCAAAAACTTGGAAATAAAACCATACGAGCTCAATCGTACACAACCACAGCTCGAGGCCTTGGAAAGAAGTGGCGGGAGGATGGATGGATCCAGATGCGGCGTGGTGAAGAAGTGCTAACACGATGATGCGTCCCTCCTGTCGTCCAACGACTCGCTCGTGTGCTGGGAAAGATGAGTTTTTCCTGTGGCGTTCGTTACCAACCTTGAAAGCAAACTAAATCTTCCGAAGAGTTAAAAGTGTGTCACGTGTGTCTGAAGGTCCACAGAGGCCGTCACATCCTGCTGTCTTTGTTCTTTGCTTGTGTGCTGAAGGGAAAAGTGAGCCGTGGGCTCTTCCGCTATGGTCCTCCTCTGCTCTGGAGAGTCTCTGGCGGCCCCCTGTTGAATGTCCGACAAGGGGCGCCAGTCTGGTCAGAGCCGCTCGATCTCCCTGTATTTCTTGCGGAGGATGGAGACCTGGTCCTTGAACAAAACGGGGTCCAGTCTCATTTGGGAGTGGACAAGTGGCATGCCGCCAAACCAGCTGGCGAACTTGTTCATGCAGGTCTGGCGCTGGGCAAAGTGGTCCGGGTCCGCCCAGCGCGAGGCTCGAGATGACTAAAAGGAACAGATGCACAGCATTAGATGGTTTGTTCAAGCTCATGTAGGTTTAATTATCTAAACTGCGTTTTTTCGATTACCTGCCCCATCATGGTTTCCTTGTACTGCTTTTTTTGCGTGACCTTGATGGGCGGCAGCTTGGTGACAGCGGACACTAGGAAGTTCATGAGGATGTCCTCACAGTTGGCCAGCTGGTCCACCATGCTCTTTAGGCTATTTGGCAGGAAGTGGGTATACAGGAAGTGGTAATATCTGGAGAAAAGGATGGGATAGAGAGCATGGACATCGTCAAGGACATGTTGAGATAACCAAATCATAAATTGAAAAGCTCAATAGGACAATGAACACAATGTGTTAGGCTGGATAAAAATATTGATTTTGTTTTTCCATCAACTGCAAAAAAACAATATCAGTCTTTTAATCAATGCCTTTTTTAAAATAGTTTTCCTTAAATATATATTTAATGCCTGCTCGTCCTACAAATGTGTCCTTGCTGCAAGTGTCCACCTTACTATGAAAACTACAAAACATGTTTTTCTGAGAAAATTATTGAACAGTTCTACCCTAAAGCCAGTGCTTTCATATTAGATTACTCTATTTGTGGTGGCAGGTGGTTTTATCTTTTACAACAATAGAAATTTGTAACATTTTTATATAGCCAAAAAAAGTAATTTTATACACCAGTCAAAAGTTTTTGAACAGTAAGATTTTTAATGTTTTTTTTTAAGAATTCTGCATTTATTTGATCCAAAATACAGCAAAAGCAGTAATATTGTGAAATATTTTTACTATTTAAAATAACTGCTTTCTGTTCGAATATATTTTAAAATGTAATTTATTCCTGTGATCAAATCTACATTTTCAGTATCATTACTCCAGTCTTCAGTGTCACATGATCCTTCAGAAATAATTCTAGTATGTTGATTTTCTGTTCAAGAAACTTTTTTTTATTTATAATTATTAATATTTAAAGCAGTTGAGAACGTTTTTTCAGGATTATTTGATAAATAGAAAGATCCAAAGATCAGCATTTATCTGAAATTAAAAAACTTTTGTAACACATTATATACACTATACCATTCAAAAGCCTGGAGTCAGTAGGATTTTTTTATTTTTTGGAAACATGAGTAAAATATTAGTAATTTTATTTGGCATGGATGCTTTAAATTGATCAAAAGTGATGATAAAGACATTTATAATGTTACAAAAGATTTCTATTTTAGATAAATGCTGTTCTTCTGAACTTTCTATTCATCAAAGAAAACCTGGCAAAAAAAAAAAAAAATGTCAGCAATGCTGGAAACGGATACAGTGTCACAATCCTTCAGAAGTCATTCTAATATTCAAGTAATATTGTGGAAACTGTTTTAGCATTCTTTGATGAACATTTCAAAAGAACAGCATTTATTTTAAATAAAGTCTTCCCTTTTACTTTTGAACAATTTAACGCATCAATGCTGAAAAAAGGTTTTCATTTCTGGCTAAAAATGACCTCAGACCATTGAGCGGTTGCGTATATTCCCCTTCAGGCACTATGAATAATGCCTATAAAATGTAAAGGGAAGGCAATGCTCTAATTTCCTCGGAGTGAAACAGCTGTTTCCACATGTGGTACCTGTGGTAAATGGCAGCTCCAGTGAGAACCATGGAATAGTCATTGGTCCATTTAGAGGTGTAACCCCAGCGCTCCTTATTATTGTCCCAGAAATGACTGCGGGCAGGATATCCCACAATTCTCTCAGGGAAGCTCTGCCACACCGTGAAGGCAAAGTCCACCTGCAAGGGAACGTCAGAAGCCAAATCAGCACTATAAAGAGTTAAAAAGATGGAAAAAAAGAATCAAGGATGGTGGCATGAAGGCTCTCTCATGACAAAAGCCAGACACAAAGATACACACACATACACAAACACGCTTTCAAAGCCGCAGGCTGAGAAGATGCCCTCCTTTTTGGAAGATCAAAGAATTTAAACAAATAATTACTGAAACACATCAAAAGTGTCAGCGGCGGAGCCTCAGCTGGATCTCGAGTCAGCAGTGTATTGAACCACACACGTACTCACACACACAAACAGACTAACTATATACGCCGAAACCTTGGCGTAACCCCACCGGCAGTACATACGCCTCACATGTAATGCCAAACTAAGTCTCTAGCTACACAAATGGGGTTATTTGGGAGGGGGAGTTCAAGAAAGAAAGAGTAATTGGAGTTTCCCTGCAGTGTGGTCAAGATAACACATGATTAAAGATATCCATTTCAGAAAGAAAAGAGGAATGCACAGGAGGGAAGACAGGTTTAGGAGGTTGACTTCAGCTGTGTGTGTTCACGCTGACTCTGCTGCCTCTGATAAGGGACGGCCATTTCTCACCGGCGTACGCTGCAGAGTGCCACTAATGCAGGGGACAGAAAGAAGAGAGAGGGAGGAACCGAGGGCTGAAGAGGCCATGCTGAGCTGATTACGGGTGGCGAAAGCATAGTGGTTGCCAAATCTGCACTGCAAGCTGAAAGGTTGGGGGTTTAATCCGAGAGCGGCTGAGGAGGGAGCGATCACAACCCTGCTCAAACGATAAGGCGTCTTTCACTTTAAGGCGCTACAGGGTTATGGATCCGACATCTGCCCTATTGTTAGCTGCAATGGATGCTATTTTTAATAGAGGGCCAGGAAAGGGCCAATCTCATCTGCTGAAGCACACTTATGATGTTATTCAAGGTGTCTTCGATCAAAAAATTTCATTACTTTTCATCTCTCTGTACCTCTATGTAAATGACCTCTGTTATTATTGGCTAAACAATTATATATAAAATTATGCTCCACCCATTCAGTACTAAATACCATGACTGTGTATAATAAAAAACAAATATATATATATATATATATATATATATATACACACACACACAGATTAAAAAAAAAAAAACTATAATGTACACACATTTTACAAAAATACAAAACAATATCTGCATTACATTATATATTTTTTAGTTATTTTGCCATATGACAATTATATAAATATATACACACACACAAAAATCAAAACTATATATTATATCATATTACACACACACACACTGTTTTGTTTCAGTTAATGCTGGGCAATGATTAATCACAATAAAATCGCATCCAAAATAAAAGTTTGCATGTACATAATATATGTGTGTGTACTGTGTATATTTATTATGTATATATAAATACACGCATGTATTTAAGAAAAATCTATTAGGTTTATATATTAAATATACAGTACTGTGCAAAAGTCTTAGGCCACTAGTATTTTCGCCAGCTAAAAATGGTTTAAAGTAAGTTATTTCTATCTTTTGCTGTAGTGTCTCAGTAAAAAAAATATCGGTTTACTTTTCCAAACGTTCTGTTTGCCATTAATTGTAATAATCTAGTGAGATTTTTG
The DNA here is from genome assembly GCA_012976165.1 of Labeo catla. NCBI lineage: Eukaryota > Metazoa > Chordata > Actinopteri > Cypriniformes > Cyprinidae > Labeo > Labeo catla. The sequence goes on from VONZ01000611.1 coordinate 8,216, forward strand.
TTTGCACAAGGAGTCTGACAACAGCCAGTGCTCCACACTGATCTGTTCTCACCATCATCCAGTCTGTCTCTGGAATGACATGAAGAAACAGAAAAACTGAGACAGACTAAATCCAGAAGAACTGTGGCAACATCTCCAAGATGTTAAGTAACCTACCTGCAAAGCTACCTGAAAAACTCTGCACAAGTGCACCTAGGGCAAAAGCTGCTTTAACGCAAAGGATGGTCACATCAAATGCTTATTTATTTTAGTTAATAGATATTAATTGATAAAGAAAATCTATTTATGACATTGTTTTTGACAGCATCCTCATTTTTTGTGCCTAACTGTCTAAAACTTTTAACAGTACTGTAGCTTTGTAGGTGTAGGTCTCTTAAAGCATCTTGGAGATGTTGCCACAGTTTTTCTGGATTTAATCTGTCTCACTGGATTATTATAATTAATGGCAAAATGAATGTTTAGAAATGTAAACTGATATTTCTTACTGACACACTACCGCAAAAGACTGACTTTAAACCATTTTTTAGCTGATGAAAATACTAGTGGCCTAAAACTTTTGCACAGTACTGTATTTATATATAAATTGCATGAATATAAATATATACATGTGAACACTTTCAAAATATATACTGTATGTGTGTCTTCATATATACATAATACATATACACAGTGAATATACACAAAAACTTTTATTTTGGATGCGAATAATCGCAATTAATCATTGCCCAGCACTAATTTCAATCAATTTAAATAGTAAATTTAATAAAGTAAACAAGTAATAACGGTTTAGTGAAAACATTCTAGTCAGCTCTGATTGTTTCAAATCAAATATATTTTTTATTAACAGCATTAATTAACGATAACTAATTTAAATGTGTCTTTAAACCTCACACTTTAACTTTGACAGGAGGTCTGTGACATTTTTATTTTAGGGTTGTCAAAGACCCCAGAAAACAGCAAAAAGATGACATTTACAGCCATGAATAGTGACAGAAAATAAAATGAAAAAAGAAACTTTCCAGGAGGAAGCAGCGTCTTCAGCAAGGGCCGCAGGGCCACAGGCTAACAGAGCTCAGGACGGCAGTCACCCTCACTGCTGACGTGTGACTCACAGAGAGAGAGAGAGAAAGAGAGAGAGAGCAGGAGAGAGACAGATGGAGAGAATTATAGTCCATACCTCAGTGGTTGACAACACAGTGTCCTCATCCAAACTTAACACTGCATCGCTGATGATACTGTCATACGGCTGAAACCGACTGCTCATGACCTACAGAGAGAAAATAAACGTATAGTCAAGATTTTATCTTGAGACTTCAGATAGGAAGCTTATATAATACAAAGAAAAATGCTTCTCTGTTTCCATTAAACTCCCAAATATTCAGTTACCGTTCTACATGTGTGATCGATCACTAATAAGATGCAGAAATTACAAAACGAGACTTATATTAACCACACAACACACATTAAAGTCCCGCCACGGACGCGAAACAACAGGCCACCCACACACATCCCCTCGCAGCACTTCATAAACATGGACGCACATGCAAACATTTAATTTAACTTTTGTCAAAACACATACGGACAAAACAAGTCTCAACAGCTGTAAACGTCATAACAGTGTCAGGGAGCGACAAACTGAGTCATAAATATGTCAAAAAACGACGGTGTCTAAAAGCACAACTAAACAAGAAATAATACACAGACGCTTCCCATTGTAAATCCCCCCTCAGTCACACAAACAGCCTGCCAGCAGTGCCCGCAGGGACCACTCCACATACAATCTGCACTTCTAGAAAGCCAAAGCCACAATATGAAGGTGAAAGATGAGGTACGTGCAGGTGAGCGACGGCCCTGTGAAGTCAGGATTAAATCTAACGCTGGAAGTCTCACATCTCTCTCCTTCAGATGCCATAGTGCTGTACTACAGAATCGAGTCTGAAAATGGAATCGAGTCATGTTTCAAGCAGATTTCACTGTCATATTCCACTGCTAATAAATCACTACTAACAATTAAAATTAATACGTTTGTTTTGACTATGTCAGTGTCCATTTCATGCACAAAACATCAAAAATGTAACATTTCTTTCATCAAAATAATCTCTGCCTTTGACCAACTATTCTGTTGACACAACTCAGCTTGCAAGGGCAACAAATATTCACAAAATTACATTGAATAACTTTTTTACAATCCAATCAAATCCCAGTTGCTAAAATCAATTCCCATCCTATATTATTTTGCTTCGAATTTTACACTTCACACAAAAATTAAACCAATTCTTCACGAGTAGTTAATGTTGTTTCATGCATCCCTTAATGAAATCCGTTGCAGCACAGCTGCACCACAGGAAGTGAGTCTGAAAGGCACAGTATTCTCTGTAGGATCTCATATACTGTAGAAATGGGAGTGTTTAATAAGGAAAATGCCCAGAGCAAGACTTCAGTGTGGCATGGGACCAGGCTGTCAATCATGGCTTAAAAGAGCTGTCTCCTCGTCAGCTAGTCTGGGTGGGAACACACACTCACACAAGCACACACACGTACACACCACTCTGTAAACAAGACAGCCACAAGCCGTACAAACCACAGGCTGACTGGCACAACTTCACTGCTCTCTTCCCTCAGCCAGAGGAAAACTAATCCCTCTCTGCTCCAAACACTGGGAAACAACACACACACTCACAGCCCCTCTCTGTTCCACAGCTTTAGCCCACACCAAAAACATCCACACACACCCTATCAACAACTACAAAAGTGTGGGAAGCTGTGTTGTGTGTTTCACAATTTTGTGACAAATAATTTTGCAGGGTAAAAACGTTTAGTGCTAATAAAAAGCAAAAAACATAAACGGTCTCTATTAAGCCGTTTTGATTTTCTAAGCAGTATGACGTCATACTGCTCAGGCCCCTCCCCACAACCGCTGATGGACTGTCCCGTATTTGCATATTTTCCACCCTTAGCCAGTTGTATGGTGTCTGCCATTTTCTCTGTGTTCGAGCAGCTGTCGCAACAATGTTTTGTAAGCAATGCAGGTGTTTTGTAGCTGGATTTAAGTGTGAACATAAGAGTCATTTTTTCCCCACACTAAGGACGCTGTAGATCAGTTTTTGATGGTAATGCGCCACCGATTACACAAAAAACATAAGGGAGGGGGCGGGGTGAGAAGTAGCTTATTAGCATTTAAAGAGACATGCACTGAAACGGGTCGCTGTGAACAGCCGTTTTTGACAAGGTAAAATGGTGTTGTTTTACATGACCATTGACGAATTCTAACAAAAGCGTGTTGCGGACATTTCATTAAGACCCGAAAGAATCATACCAACTTGTGGAAAATGGGCATCCGATGTCAGCTTTAAGAAAAATGTATTATTATCAATGTTGAAAATAGCCGTGCTGCGTAATATTTTTCTGGAAACAGTGATACATTTTACATGATTTTACATGATTCTTTGATAAATTAAAAAAGAACATTTATGTCAGTGTCAAGTGAAAGTTAGTTCACCCAAAAATGAAATTTCTATCATTAATTTCTCACCCTCATGACCTTTGTTCATCTTCGGAACACAAATTAAAATATTTTTGATGAAATCAGAGAGCTTTCTGACCCTGCATAGACTGCCCTAACTTTTTGTGCGCAAAGAAAACAAAAACGACTTTAATCAACTATTTTTTGTCTTTGTGTCATTCGTGCACATTCATGACAGTATAGAAAGCTCTCTGATTTCATCAAAAATATCTTAATCTGTGTTCAAAGATGAACTAAGGTCCTACAGGTCTAGATCGACATGAGTACGAGTAATTAATGACAGAACGATGTTCCTTTTAAGGAAAATTTCTTATTTTCATTGTTAAAAACGGTTGTGCTGTGTATTTTTTCCTGGAAACAGTGATACATTTTACATGATTCTTTGATAAATTAAAAAAAAAACATTTATTTGAAATGTACATGTGTTTGTATATATATGTGTAACATTATAGAAGTCTTTACTGTTATGTTTGATCATCTTAATGTGCCTTGATAAAGACATTTATTTTTAAAAAAAAATTACTGACTCCAAACAGTAGCGTAAACATCAAAACTAGTATTTGCAAAGTGTCATGCATTTTGCAATGCATTAGACAGCAAGGGTCCTACCATGTTCAAGGTCCAGAAAGGTAGCAAGAACATCAACAAAAGAATCCATGTGACATCAGTGGTTCAACTGTAATTTTATGAAGCTACAAGAATATTGTGTTGCACAAAAAAACTAAAATAACACCTTTATTCAACAATTCTTCTCTTCCCTCCTTCCGAAGACGAACGAAGGTCTTACGAGTTTGAAACGACATGAGGGTGAGTAATTATTGACAGAATTTTCATTTTTGGGTGAACTATGCCTTTAAGTATAATTTTTTTAAAAAAAAACTATTACCTTGTTCTCTCCTTCGATTACAATAATGGGCACTGAAGTGGCCGGCCATCGATGCTTGGCAGGTAAAGGCTTGTCACAATTCCACAATACAATAATCTGTAAAAAGACAGAAAGAAAGAGAGATACTGTAAGACACACAGAACTATGCATTCATAAATTATACAGTACATTTCTATTACTGAGGCCTTGGGCAGATAGACACATTAATTCAGATCCAGTTTATATGCCAGCTTACATGTTTATTTCCAAAGAAATAACACGCATCATAATATACTGTATGCCACACTTGCACATACAGTCATACTTTATTAATAAAACCACACTTAAACAGAGCATGTGACAGTAAAACATATGCCGTGAATGGCAAACATGACATATTTTGACATCTTAGAGATTCCACTCAGGGCTTTCACTGTGAAGTTCACACACATTTGTGTAATTGTGTATCTGTTTTTAGTATCAGCCTGGAATGTCCAAATTTGGGATGTGATGTCGGTTTCAATTTACAGCTTGTCATAGCCGTGAGGTGTTTTTTTTTTTATATATTCATTTTGTTTTGTCACTTTCAAGTGTCTTTGAGTGATTACACCTCCGGCTGAAATGACTGGCTCTGGTTTTACGTTAACGCTCATAAATGTTTCATGTGGAACATTTTAAGAGGGGCCCTTCCTCTCAGAGAGTGTCTCTGATTTAGAAGTGAGTTAGTTCACAGAGCGGGGTTAAATAACTCATTAAGAGCGCTCGAGAATTTGAACTCAACGAAATACACTAACAGAGCCCTGCACACTTTCAGGGGGATTTTTCAGGAACATTCACATGTACAACAAAACATTAATAGACTATCAAAGTTCTAAAAACCCACAAGAAAAATAAATGCATATAAATGAGAATTTAAAAGGCTGAAATGATCAGGTCTCCAGTCTCATTTGGTGTTGATATCAAAACATGAACAGACATGCGCACGCTGAATAACCTGAGAGAAAAGCAAGAAAAGGTATGAAAGCGAAACCGGAAAAAGACCTAACAATAATAAAATATTTAAAATATTAGATAATTACATTAAAACTATTTATTTTACTTTTATTTATTTAAAATAAAAGCTGTCTCGTTCACAAACGCATTGGGGACGGCATCAGGACATGATACAGGCTAGACTGCTGCTGCATGTGCGTCATTATTACACACAAGAGCTATTCAAAATGAGAAAGTACTATATTAACGCACTGATTTTAAAATCCTGTTTTAATGCGCTGGTGATATAAACAGCCATCAAGCCTTTTACTTAACCACATCTTTCATTTCATTAACTCCCAATCGCAGAGTCACGTAGCTCTCAAACCACCGAGCAGAACATAATAAATGAAAGCCCGACTGTCTAATGATATTACATGCAGGAGGATCAGGAGGCCTCTTCAAACTCTAAGTATTCTATAATCTATAATAAGATCAGAGACATAATTAAACTACTTAAACTCTTAGAAACAAAACAAAGCCTGAAGGTTGGATTTTTTGATATTGCAGACTACGTTCATGGACGAGCGAGGCAAAGATAGGACCGGGAATGCTAAAGCATGTTGACAAGAGTAAACTAGTCATCCAACAACTGAAGAATTATGTAGTGAGATTCATGAAAAAGGTGAGAAATCCAAGAGCTTTCTTGACCTTGCATAGACAGCAACGCAACTGACATGTTCAAGGCCCAGAATGGTAGTAAGGACATCATGTGACATCAGTGGTTCAACCGTAGTTTTATGAAGCTATGAGAATACTTTATGTGCACAAAGAAAACAAAAATAACGACTGAACCACTGATGTCAAGACTATTTTAACAACGTCCTTACTACCTTTCTGAGCCTTGATGGTGTCCGTTGCGTTGTTGACTATGCAAGGTCAAAAAGTTCTTGGATTTCATCTAAAATATCTTAATTTGTGTTCTGAAGATGAATGAAGGTCTTATGGGTTTGGAACAACATGAGGGTGAGCAATTAATGACAGAATTTTAATCTCTTTAGGACTTTTTTAAAAACCGACAAGTAGTTTTACACAAGAGTGTATTTTAGAAAGGCTGCCCCCTAACAGTCAACCAACCGTTAGTTGATGAGAAGAGGCGTGGTCGACCAAAATTTTATTAGTCGCAGAAAAAAAATTCCACAGGAAGTGGTGAAGTCGCAGAGTCTGTGACAGACAGATCGTTAACAGCTGGTCTATGTGGTAGCAAAGTACATCCAAACACTCACCTCAAATATGGCTTTTTATCTGATGTATGTTTTAGCAACTTTACATGGCAGATCAATCTAATGGTAACCTAGAAAAATGTGTGCTATTGATGTGTCTGCGCAGTGTGGAAGCTAAATAGTAGCATGCTACTGCATGACAGATGGGGGCGCCGGTGCGGTCACTTGCGCTTAAAATACTCCGTCATTTTTGGTTGTACAGATAAAAGTAATACATCTTTCGATTCTGTAAAATCTCTGTTTATTTGTATGCACTCTGAATAACAACGAATCGTTGTGATTTTGTAAAATAAAGCAAACAGGATGCACTTTCTCCAGTCTTGGTGTCTGTGAGCTTGAGCAAGTCACTCCATGTATACTTGCCTTACAGAAATGAAAAATATCTCTATAGAAAGTGAAATGCCTGTTTTAAATGAATAAATTCAAATAGAAAACATTTTTAGATTATCAAGTCAGTGTCGCCGACTTCATCTCTTAAGCCGAAAACAAAGAAAGCACTAGTTTATCAATAAATTATTAAAACGTTAATGCAGTCTACTTGCTGTTTTACCCTGACACATTCATCATTATTATATCTGCTGGTACACTGTGGCAAGGTTTTTTTTAGGCTATGTAGGCAATTAAAGGCTCTTTATGATGTTTATATGGTTTATTAATAAACGTGCGACTAATAGTCGACTAATGCTTAAAATGAACGACTACTAGTCGACCAGAAAAATCTTTAGTCGAGGGCAGCCCTAATTTTAAGCTCTGTAGTGTCTTTAAATGCAGACGGCATCTCAGGCAACTTCCCCTAGTTTTGGGGGTGGAGGTACATGCGTACTCACTCACAGCGGTGGGCCCAATCTCAGTTATCTAGCCTGCCAGAACGAGCTCAAAAGACGCCCGTCATTCTCCTCAGCCTCCCCTTGTTTATTTATATCCCTCCTTCCTCTACTTCCTTTCCATTCCTCTGCGCAAAGACTCTGGCTGATGAATTGTAGCTAAAGGGGCTAGCATTGCTATTCCCATCCCTCCACTTCAGCTGGAGTAGAGTGTGCTCAATTCAAGCTCCGCCAGAGAAACAAAAGCCAAGCGTTCAGCACCCGAGTCTTTTCAAGCCCTCCCGCGGAGAAGAGAAGAGACAGTCTGAGAAAACCGCCAGCTTGTGTGTGCGCAACATGCTTCACGCAGGGGACATGTTGCATTTAATTCCCCACCTCTCCTCCTCATTCTCCTCCCCCACTAGTCCCTTCTCTCTCTCTCCTGCACTGGGAATCAATACGTATTGGTTCCCAGGGCGGTAAACACTTCAGAAGGCAGTGGATGCCATGGAAACGCTCGGGCTGCTGGGCTCTGATTTAGTCCCTGAGGTTTAAGAGGGGTGTAAACTGAGGGGGCGGCAGAGACGAGTCGTCCAGATGCACCGAAAGTATGACGCTTCAAATCACTTTTAACATTGAGAGAGATCCACTCATCTTCAAGAGGGAAAACAACATCGCTCTGTGTCCTCATCAGATCAAATTGCGTAAACAAATCTCAGCATTTTCTGAAGTACGGATATCAAACAGCCTAATGAGAAGCCTCAAGCAGTCAAAAAGTTAAGCAACTAGTTCATGTCAAAAACAGCAGTCAGACCTGAAACTGATACAGAGGGGTTTTTATCATTATAGGATGTATAGCAGGGCTGTCATTTTAATGTTAATATAACATGTAATGATGTAAATGTAAATTATGTCTCTTACTGAAATATGTAGTAGAAAACCCATGAAAGATTTACATCATTTAAAAAATCCACATTGTTTTATACATATTTTGGACTATGCGGGGGGCTATTATTTCGATGATGTAAAATGGTTGCACTACGTGAGCTACTGGTGCTACCTGTTGCTATTTTTACTGCAACACAACTCGGAAAAATAAATCCTGATATGATGACCACAGCTACTGAAAATGTTAACAGGTGGCGATCGATCCAAGCGTAGACTTAAACCATGTGATGCCCCGGATATTGAGTGAAATCCACGCTGAGAAACTCCTTTAGTAGCTGCATCGTCATGACAAGCGTTGCATGTTTACATCCTGCCAGGATGGCATCTAGCATTTCTTGTCTCTACCGTTTGTAAACTCTTTCAGTAGCTGTGGTCTGCTAAAAGCCTCAAAGGCATCAGGGCTTCAGTGGAGAGAACAACGACGCAGGTCTTTATGAGGTTTGATTTGTCCACAGGGATCTTCCCATTCTTTTCTCTTTGTCTTGAAGCAGTGAAGACTTGCATCGCGCAGTTTTGTTTACTACACACGAACGCGTGATGCTCGCTGTGTTTTTTTATATACGAGTACATGAACACATGAACAATCTCTAGAACTGCTCTGAGAGTCACTTCATGAGCATTTTACCATTTCTTTTGCGGAAAACTATCGTCATATAATGAAGATCCTAAAGGTCTTCATAGCAACCCGTCAAAATAAAAGTTCAGTTTAACTTGACAGCTAGAAATAGATTAATATATTACTTAATGTAAAGATAGTACTACTACTACTAATAAAACTATTATTAAAACAATGTTTAAGGAAAAAACATTTACCAGAAAACTGTAAATACACAACACAGTAGCCTATTTCTGAAAAACAGAAATAAACAGCATATAATAAATTAATTCTTTAATTATCCTTTATAAATTCATTACATGTGCTTTTGATTATTAAAATGTAATGAAATGATTAAAACAGAATAGAAAAAAATAATGGAAAACAGATTCACAAAATAAAAAAAAAAACTGAATTTGAGAAAAATAATAAAATGTATTTCATAGGGCCTTAAAAACAAACTTCTCTTAAACTTTTAATTAACTGCTGTTAAATTCTGCAAGTTTCATGATTTCAATTAATTAGACATGCTTTTTGATAAAAACTTTTTAATGTAACCATTAAAATAGTATCGGTTCAGTAGTAGTATCGTGATATTTTAGTTAGTATTAGTATTTAATTATTTAATTAAAGAAGTAAAGGCACTAAAGCCAGGTTTGTCTCTGAATCATTTTAATTTAAGACTTTTTTTTTTTTTCCAGCAAATACTAATATATGCAATAATTTGCCATTAATTTAATTCAGGGGTCCCCAGACTCTGTCCTGGAGGGCCGGTGTCCCTGCAGAGTTTAGCTCCAACCTTAATCAAACACACCTGAACCAGCTATTCAAGGTCTTACTAGGTATACATAAAACATCTAGGCAGGTGTGTTGAGGTAAGTTGGAGGACACCGGCCCTCCAGGAACAAGTTTGGTGGCCCCTGATTTAATTAATCAATCATCCATCAAAAGAACTAGATCTTACCTGAGCACAGTACTGGGATCTTGCCACTGACACAAGGAGCTTGAGAATAGGCTGAGACTGAGAAACCAGGGGTGTGACTGCATGAATAACAGCAGTGAACTTGGGATTCGGCTTGATCCCTAAAAAAAACCCAAACAAACAAGAGAATTAGTTTGAAAGACTCATAATCAGGCAAAAATGATATAAGAGATCTATGCTGTAGCTGTTCACTGTACTTTTTTTGCTCTGCTCTTGGTGAAAATCTATGTAATTCTGCTGAATGGATTTAAACAGTAACAGGTGCAAAAATATCTAATAAAAAATGTAATATTTCATAAAATATTTAACAAACACATGGGGTGAATGATGCATACAGCTTATTGAATGACAGTATTTCAAACTCTTCATAAAGATTCTGTGAAGCCTTCTAAAGAGCTCTGTGCAGAACTCCTGTGAGCTTGAAAATGAGCCAAATATATCTATAAAATACTTCAAGCACAATGATTTATCTCTATGACTAAAGTGGGATTTAATGGAAGATAAATAATCCAAGTTTTACAGTTATTAAATAAACTACATGCTTAATTACAATCAATGATAATGGAAATAATATCATGCACATTGCTTTTAATCTCTCCTTTTTTCCCATCTATTGTCTGCTTTGCCCATGAGATAATACAGACAGTTGGCACCATCCTGTAGAGTGTTTCCCTCGTCTTCAAATAACTCACTATGTTTAATTGGTGCAGCGGTGACAAACCAATATAATAATTTTCGCATAGATACAAGCTGATAATTCCTGTTGGTTATCACATTTTTTTTTCCACTTACATTTTCCCACTAACAAGAGGTGCTCAGTCAACGGCTTCATATTGATTGGCCTGACAAGCAGTGCAGATTAAGATAGAGACATGCGTGGGCTGCATTAGCAACTGTGGCGATGCGCGACTTTAGATTGTGAATATGGATTTTGTGATCCAATTACACAGGGCTGGTCGATAATCTATCACGTTGTACAATGGTTGTCACTTAGCTACATGGTAAATTTGTAGATATCAAGACACCTCTGCAATTAAGAAATGGCAGGAGAGGGTGTTTAAAAATAAATCAGATGATGACAAAGGGGAGAACCAGAGACGACGCAACTTGGGCTTTGAATGAGGCTAGTCGCAAATTTGGCTATGACAAGACCCACGTCTGTAAGAGATGAAAGAGGATCCGAAAGTCCCATAATGCCTGTCTGTCATGTCTTAGAAAGCTCATTAATTCCAGAAACATTTGAACATAACCTCAAAACGTCAGGAAGGACTAGTTTCGGAGAAAAGGGTGTCACAATATTAAAGTCAGAAAAACTTTTACTGTCCAAAAATCACTCATTCACAATTCCCTGTACAGTGAATGTTACATACAGAATAAACGTACACCACCAGTCAAAAGTTTTTGAACAGTACAATTTTTTTTTTTTAAGAAGAAGTCTCTTCTTCTCACCAAGCCTGCATTTATTTGATCCAAAGTACAGTAAAAACAGAACAATTTTAAAATATTTTTACTATTCAAAATAACTGATTCTATTTTAATATTTTTTAAAATGTAATTTATTTCTGTGATTTCAACATGATCCGTCAGAAATCATTGTAATATTCTGATTTGCGGTTCAAAACATTTACTACTATTATTATTATTATTATTATTATTATTATGTTAAAAACAGCTGAGTAGAATTTTTTCAGGTTTTTTCGATGAATATAAAGTTCAGGAGAACAGCATTTATCTGAAATAGAAATCTTTTGTAACATTATAAATGTCTTTATCATCACTTTTGATCAATTGAAAGCTTCCTTGCTAAATAACAGTATTCTATAATTCAAATCAGCAAATTAGAATGATTTCTGAAGGATCTTGTGACACTGAAGATGTTGCTGAAAATTTAGCTTTGATAAAAAAATATTTTTAAATATATATTCAAATAGAAAATAGTTATTTTAAATAGTAAAAATATTTCACAGTATTACTTTTTTTGTCATACTTTGGATCAAATAAATGCAGGCTTGGTGAACAGAAGAGAAATAAAAACATTAAAAATCTTAAAGAGTAAATCAACATATACTTCACATTATATGTACCTTATTTTATATTATATGAACCTTTGTAAAATAAGGATGAAAACATTTATTATAGATTTTTTGTAACTAAACATCACCAGCTTTGTAGTTTGGGGTTTATGGATGGCATTATGAAAATAAATCTTTATTCTGTTTTGTTTAATATATTTGCTGATAATAATTAAAAATAAGAATAAATTAATTCAGGACCAATTGCATCTTTATAAGTAATTATCAAATATTTTTATTTAAACTGATGTATTTTTACACAAAAAAAAAATGGTTCTGTTTATGTTCAACATATTAGCTAAATTCAAAAAAATACTTAATCATATATTTTTTAAAAATTCTCTGAGTTGACAGTTGGAATTAATGCCAAAATAAAATGTTACATTTTCACATCAATTATTTATTATAATTTAAGACAATTAGCAGCACATAAAAATTGCTGGAATAAAAGGAAGCGACAAACTTTTTACTTTAATCTCAAGGTTTTCACCATTAGATTCTGAAATATTATTTCAGCAAGTATGCTGCACTTGTACACAGCAAATCTGAAAGCATTATAGGTATAAAAGAAACCTCTATAAAGTTGTTCACTCAGAATTTGGATGACACAACAAAAATGGCAAACCTCCAAACAGTGCACCATAGGGAAAATAAGATCAATTTTAGAAACAGCTTTTGTCCTTAACTGTGGAAAAACTATGCGCTATAAAGAAGATAATTGTCAATTACCAAGTTTGGCGTAGAAGAAAGGGAAGTCGCCCAGGTAGGATGAGTACTGGGGCAGTGTAAAAAGCCCACCGGGATGACTGTTCCACATCAGATTGCTCCTGGAGGTCTGCTGAAGCACTCGGTCCTGTATGATCTAGACAAACAAGTAAACAAACAAATAAACAGCCCGGTAAATCGTAAACAATTCCAGATAAATTCCTCGCCCATGAGAGTTCCTCGCTGTGAAGTTGTCATTTGGAGAAGTCTTTGCGAAAGGCTAAATTAATGTTTCAAATTGAAACTTCAAGTTGAGGTGCCGCTCTGGGTCTATAAACTATGAGACAAATGATCAAATGCTCCAGCGATTTCACCGCCCTCATCGTGCCAATCAGCTGCTCCAGCATTAAGAGGAGCAATTGCTTCTCTGGCCTTGAGTGAGGCTCTCAGCTATGAATGGCTGCTGTAAAAAGAGACAAAGACTGATAGGCTTTTTTGTTGTCGTCGTCGTTTTTGGTTTATATTGCGCCCCTCGGTGTGAAAGCGGCTTGGCTTCGTGACAGCCTAATCGTTGGCAACTGGAATGGGTTTCACACGAGCTGGATGTCTGTGAGATTGTGTCTTCATTGCAGCTTCTTAATACTAGCCTGGAGGCTATTTTGTAGTACAAATGACAAAAGTCTTGGAGAATTTACTGAGCAGCATCTGGAGTGCATTCATCGGTTGTGGGATAGTGAGATTCCACTGACGACCTCCACCGCACATTAACAAAAAATTACAAATACAGTCGTTTTCCGTTCAGCATAATTAGTTCAGGTGTATGGGAAGGCGAATGGGGGAGATAATCTCGTCCTGCATTAATAATGGTAATTAGGACTAATCACGCATGTCGATTCAGAATGATTAAACAAAGGGAATCTGGGCAACAAATCGAAACGTTCAATTAATAATGTAAAGAAACATGAGGTATTCAAGGTGAACTGTGTTATTTAGAAGTACCAAACAGAATCATTTATACAGTTTATTTTTGTTATAGTTTGAAAAATATAGCCTTTAAATTCTCAATATTTTGTTGTTTAACATTTAACTTTCATTAAAATGGAATAATGTCATACACACTACTGTTTCAAAGATTGGGATCATTTATTATTAAGAAATCAATAGTTTATCCTGCGAGAAAGTGTTTGAATGATCAAAAGTGACAGCAAAGATATTTATGTTTTTAATAAATGCTGTTATTTTGAACTTTGTATTTATGAAAGGAACCTGAAAAAAAAGCTTTTCCAGAATAAAAAATAAAAATATTTTAAACAAAATATATACAATTATTTATAAGTAAATATACTTTAAATCACATTAAAAGATATATCTTATGTTGTATGATACATACTATTGTCCTGTAAAAATAAAAAGCAGCATTTAATAATCATGATAATTAATATGTAAGATAATATGATAACATAATAAAAGTATTGTAAAGTAAATGTATTGTTATTAAACTACCAAAACTTTGGAAACACTGCAATGATTAATGACTTTAAAATGAATTTTCTCTGCTCACCAAGGCTGCATTTATTTGATCAAAAATAAAGTAAAAACTGTGATACTGCGAAATATTAAAAAATACTAAAAACAATAAACAATTAAAAAAGCAGAATTCTATTTTAATATATTATAAAATGTAATTTATTCCTATGATGCAAAGTAGAATTTTCAGCATCATTATTCAATGATTTTTTTCAATATTGAAAACAGTGGTGCCGTTTCATATTTTGGTGTGGAAACATTGATACATTTTATTTTTCAGGATTCTTTGATAAATAGAATGTACAATGAACAGCATTTTTTTGTATTTATCAAATATATATCTAAAAATTATTTAGGCATTTATTAAATAGAAATCTTTAGTAACACTTTAAATGTCTTCACTCTTCACTCACTTTTTCATCACTTTAACGTATGATGAATAAAATTATTAATTTCTCTCTCTTTTTTAAATTTGACCACATATATTTGAGTGGTATCATTAACCAGAATTCCGGATTAATCCGGAAGAATTAAATCCATGAGTAATGTTTCTTGAGCACCAAATCAGCATATTAGAATGATTTCTGTAAGATCATGTGACACTGAAGGCTGCTGAAAAAATTGGCTTCGCCATCACAAGAATAAATTACATTTTAAGATATATTCCAATGGAAAAGGTATTTTAAATTGTAATAATATTTCAGAATATTACTGCTTTAAATGTATTCTATCAAACATCACAAAAAACATAGCATGACCCATAATATCATTGGACTTTATTGATTTATTTTTTAAATAAAGTAATAAACAAAATAATAAAGTGTGGTAATACTATTATGTTTTAAAGGGGTCATCAGATGCCCATTTTCCACAAGTTGATATGATTCTTTAGGGTCTTAATGAAAAGTCTATAATATACTTTGGTTAAAAATTCTCAATGGCAGTGTAAAACAACACCCTTTTTACCTTGCCAAAATCAGCTCTGCAAAAATCATCCTGTTCTGGTCGAGGTTGCTTTAAATGTTAATGAGCTCTGCTCACCCCGCCCCTCTCTACTCTCTGTGGAGTGACGAGCCTGTTTACTGTAGCCGTATTTAGCCGCGTTTAGCTGCTAAATTTGCTAACTAGCACGTTATTAGGAAAGGTGATTGCAGAGATGCATAAAAAAAAAACCCTTATAATCACTTCTGCTGTAAGTGAAGCTGGATCACAAATGATTTGCGCGAACATAGACGCATTTATGTAGATCGGAAGGCGCATTCCCTTCACAAACAAACGTAATCTACTGCATCTTCAGCGGCTCAATGTCGAGAGTAAATGACGACCACTATGTTCATTATTACATCCAGCAACACAACACCTCGATCGCTCAATCTGAGATATTCGTCTAACTTACATCCCTGCTCCAGCATTGAAACGATGGATGTCGGACTGTTACAACTGATCTGAGGTTAAACTCTCATGTCAATCAACTATCGTGGGAGCGGCCTCTGCGGGTGTGACGCCACACCAACAGGCATCTGAAAATGGCTCGATTTGAAAAAGGGGGTATTATTTTTACAGATTAATTAAAAACCACTGCATGGATTTTTATCATCATAGGGTAGATTTGTACATACACTGCCAACACACATTAATGTTCAAACAACACGAAAAAGTGAACTTTGCATCCGATGACCCCTTTAAAATAAAAAGGGAGTATTAAATAAAAATACTTTAAAATTATTTTATAGTAAGCTTAAAAACAAAACGATATTTATTTTTATGTCAATTTTCATTATTTTTCACATTGGAATTAGCAAGCTTTTATTTTGACGGCTTGCCGGCAAGTAAGCATACAGTATGTGCTCCCACCGGGTTTAGAACTTCCGATTAAAAAGAATTCAGTGAAGAGCACCAGTGAATGAAATGTCATGTTTTTGCATTGTGCTTTGAAAATGTCAGCAAATAGAATCATAATAGAATTAAAAGCATAGAATTATGCTTTTAATTTCAAATTGAAATCTTACACAGTGTTACAGTTTGTCGATCTAAAATGGTAATTGTGCAATGGTAACTGGCAAATGCGCGCTCTTAACTTATTACACAGTGCATTTATTTATGTGCACCCCGATTATATTACATTACAAAATGTCATCTGAGGTGACCAATATAAAGCACAAGTTTGAGTGTTTCCCCTATGTTTTCTCCTTGCTCCCCCCTGTAGCAGTCAATAACCATTTGACACGAGCGTTGATATTAAGCCATGGTCTTTCAACCTTGCAGAACCCCACCTGTCATCTTAAAAACCCAATCTGAGCGGCTGATGAAAGGCCGTTCCTCTTGCTCAGCTAAAAGTCCTCCCTTTTAGTGACTGAAGACATGTGATTGACGACTCAATCTCGCAACAGGATGGCCGCAATCTTCCAAATGGAGGGCAGCGGATGAAAGCAACTCATCGGATGCTAGCTGTAATTGCAATGACGCCGTACCCACGCCGTAGGAGGCTGGTGGTGGGGGGGTTTTGACAGCTCTGTCACTAGCTCATAGTCTTGTGGGGTTAATTGCTGTGATTTGTTGATTGTAGACGCTTATGCATTGTATGACACTGGCAGTTGCTAAACATGGACCGCGACGGCATGTCGATCTAAGACCCTGGGGGAGCAGTTACACTAACAAAGCTTTCGACAGAATATTTCTCGTATATAACAGCAGCGAATAAACAGCGAAAAAGCATCCAAATACTTCTAGGGCCTCTGTATTAGAGCTCTGCGTCTAGCCAAATGCTAATAACTCTAAGGAGAGGTCATTGAACCAAGGTCACGCATCATTTCCCAAACACTGATAAAGAAGACATACGGAATTAAACAAGGCATGTGAATGTGTACGCACTTAGCACAACCCCTAATAAATCATCATAATTCTACAATTTCTGTCAAAATATTTAAACCCAGCCTGTGCGTCTTGTGAGTGTCACAGCTGTGGAATGACAGTGAATGTGTGTGTGTGAGATAGTGGGAGACGGCATGACTGAACAGTCATTGCTTACTTCTAGAGTGGTGAGCACAATCTTCTCTACGGACGAGAAGTAGGCCTCCCACAAGAACTGCGTTTGCTGTCGCAGAGCCAGAATCTTATCCTGATGAATGGAGCGCACCGTAGACGGGATCTGCATGGGGAGAGAGCGAGAGAGAGGGTGATAAATCAGCGCCCTGCTGCTGGAGAGGTTATGTATGAACGGAACAAATGAAACAAGGGAAAACAAGAGGGATATGGGTGTATGAGGTGAACATCATTTCAGTGGCATCTCATGCTGCTGGGTTAAACAAATGAAATCCCTATAACCTGAAATGATCTGCATCACAGTCCTAATGGAAGAACTAGATCATACCAGACTAAGACGGTCAAACCAGTCCAAGTTGTGTTTTAGAGCAAACATTGCGTTTCAGCCAAGTAGGACGTCCTGGATCAACATCCTTTGTTTGACAGGAATGTTGACCCAAGACCAAAACTCACATGTCAAACACTTTCTCCAAGTCTAACCAGTGTTTTCAACCTGTTTTGTCTCAATCGCATCAGTAAATTTGTCTTTATAAACACAAATGTGTGTTTATTTCAAGGCATATTTTAGATATCATTTAACTTTATTATTAATATTAACATACTTCTATTGAAAAAAAAAAAACAGATTCTCCAAGTATATGTCTTGAATCACATTTTGACAGTTCAGGGAACAATCATAGATAAACTTGTCTGAGATGGACCTTAATGGCAAATTTATTTATAAGTGATTCCAGATGGAAGGTTTAACAAATGTAATTTGCAGTTTTTGTATGTAATTATCATCAAAGCTTAACAAGTATTTTTGATATTTTCCCTCTGAGCGAACCAATTTTGTTCTGTCTTTAAAAAGGTACTAAAAGCATACAAAAAAGAAACAAAAAAATCCTGTGATCTTTTGTTTTTTTTTTGGGTATGCTTTTAGTTCCTTTTTAAATTATTATATTATAGCTGTCAAACGATTATAATATTCACAATTAATCCTGTGATCTATTGTTTGTTTTAATTGTATTTTAATCATTTGACAACCATAATAGAATAATAATTTAAAAATGAACTAAAAAAAGAAAGTAAATAAAACTGAAACAAAAAAAAAAAAAAAATCACAGTATTTGACAGCCATAATATAATAAGTTAAAGAAAGGAAATAAACGCATACAAAAAAGAAAGAGAAAAAAAAAAAACAAAGATCACAGGAATTGACTGCCATTATATAAGAAAAATTTAATAAGGAACTAACCACATACAAAAAAAGAAAGAAAAAAACCCGAAAAGATCACAGGATTTGACAGCCATAATATAATAAGTTAAAAAAGAACTAAATGCACACACAAAAAAAAAACCAAACAAACAAAAAAATGATGGCAGGATTATTTTAATTGTTTGATGGCCATAATATAATAATAATTTAAAAAGGAACTGAAAGCATAAAAAACAGAAATAAAAAAAGGATCTTAGGATTTATTGTGAATATTTTTAGCAATTGTAAATATTTTTATGAGGATTTTCATGAATATTTTTGAGGGGCCGTAACAATAACTTAAAACGGAACTAAAAAAACAAACAAAAAAAAAAAAACAATAATGTGAATATAAAAAAAAAAATAAAATAATCAGTTGTGAATATTTGAGAGGACCATAACAATAACTTGAAAAGGAACTGAAAACATACCAAAAAACAAAACAAAAAAAACCAGACAAAAACAAAAAACAATCACAGGATTAATTGTTAATATAATTTAATTGTTTGATGGCCATACTATAATAACAATTTAAAAAGGAACTAAAAGCATACAAACAAAAACAACAACCAACCAAACAAACAAAAAAAGATCACAGGATTAATTGAGAATATATTAATTGTTAGATGGTTATAATATAATAATAATTTATAAAGGTGCTAAAGGATAAAACAAACAAACAAACAAAAAAAAAACAGAAAGAAAAAAACAAAACATCTTTATATGTCACAGGAATAATTGTGAATATTTTAATAGTTTGACGGGCATAATATAATAATAATTTAAAAAGGAACTAAAAGTATACAAAAAACAAACAAAAAAAAGCACAATTTGTTGTGAATATATTAATCGTTTGATGGTCATAATATAATAATAATTTAGTCACAATTCCTGTGAAGCAACAGCATTTCCATTGTTCAAGAGATAGTTCACCCATAACTGAAAATTGTGTCATCATTTGTTAACCCTCATGTTGTTCTAAACCTGTCTGACATTCATTCTTCTGAAAAAAAAAGGAAGATATTTTGAATAATTTTGGCAACCAAAGAGTTTGTTGCCTTTGACTTCCATTATATTGACATAAACAATCCCTAGAGATTTCTCTAAAGATCTTTATTGTTTCACAGAAGAAAGTAGTCAGCTTTGGAATGACATGAGGATGAATAAATGATGACAGAATTTCTCTTTAACAAACAAAATCCTGGAAACTCCCTGGGATAGATGTATACCTGGATGAGAATCACTGATATGGCGTACATCATTTTAATCATTTCTGAATATGCTTAATATGATCATCCATCCGAGGTGGTCTAAAAAGCTCCAAACGTCTGGCACCACTGAATACAAACGAGATTCAGGAAAGGATGTAATAAAAACATTGTGGATTTCAGACCTGCAGTAGGAGCCTCTCGTCCCCGATCACAGCAGCCGTGTTCCAGTCGATGACCTCCGAGAAGGGGAGTTCCCAACCGTTACTCAGCATGACTGGCACACAGGCCGCCTACAAACACACACAGACAGAGAGATGGGGTCACAGAGTGAGTCATGTGTGCTGTGTTTTGATTACAGGACAGCACAAAGACAAAAAACACATGGATAAGTAAGAAACAGAATAAACACAATGGGACGCATATTAAATTGCTTCTACTGAATGCCAGAAAAGCCATTAGCCTTGTTACTGATACTGACTCGAAGGGTCCAGCACACAGACGCCTAGAGATCAACATCCAATTCACTTATACAGTTACATGTTATGACAGTAAATACAGAGAGGGAGAGAGTAAAATATATAGGTTGGAGAGAAAAAAAACCCTATAAAACAGAGAAGGGGGCTGAGGAGAGAAAAGTGAGTTTCCTTTGAAGTGCGGGAGATGTGTAGAAATTGAGGGATGAGCAGCTGTTGTGTCTGACGGCTGTTTGACGTAATGATGACCTGCCACTCAAGAGGTCATAAAGGTGTCAGCTGAGCACCGAGCGCCGCAGGGCTTCAGCTCTAGTGGTCACATACACGCTCAGGGGAAGAGGGTCTGTGCTCCAGAAGTGAAGAGGTGCGGGTGCATTATGTGAGAGCTAATGTCAAAGTATGTGCGTGAGTGGAATTGTTTCACAATGCTTGTGAAGACCACATTTCTGAAAACATCCTTATGATAAAATCTCTTCAGACCTGCTAGTGGGGGCGATAATTGTTAGTTAAAAAAAGAAAAGTTCATAAAAGGGCAACTAATGTTTTAATTAACATCCAAAAGGTGACAGGAAGGGACAGAGTTAGTATGTAGTTATAATTAGCTACATGAGGGTTTTCAACTTGAGAGGAAGGACTGCACAAGAATGGAAAGGCAGAAGGAAGTAAGTGTGAAAGGAAGAAATGAAAGAAGTGCAGTAGGAATGAATGTGGAAAAGGAATTGGGGAATGTAGGAATAAAAGAAGGGAACATAGGAATAAAGGAATGGAATCGTAAGTAGCAAGTTCATTTGGAGCAATGGCCAATAACACATTTTTCTTTTACGCCAAAAATAATTTGGCTAAGTAAAGATCATGTTCCATAAAGATATTTTGTACATTTTCTACCGTAAATAAATCAAACTTGGAAGGATTTAGAGAAGAAAGGAAAAAAGAAAAGAAAAGAATAATGAAAAAGGTAGTATGTAATTACATAAGGAAGAAAGGTTTAAAGGAAAGGAAGTACGAAAGGAAGGAAGGAAGGAAGGAAGGAAGTGTACGAGAAATGAAGGGTGGAAGGATGCGAGTGCAGAGGGAAGTAAATGTATAAGAAAAGATCAGAGAATAAAAGGAAGGGTGGAAGAAAGCATGGAAAGAGGGAAGTAAGGAAAAAAAAAACAATGAACTTGGAAGGATATAGATAAGGAAGGGGAAGGATACAGAGAAGAGTGGAATGAAAGTATGGAAGGGAGGATGGAGGGATATGGGGAAGTGAGAAATGAAGAGTACTGGAAGGATGGAAGAAAAGATATAGCTACAGTAAGTGCTGAATGAAAAGTATGGAAGGAAAGATGGAAGGAAGGATACAGGGAAGTGCGAAATGAAAAGTATGGAAGGAAGGATGGATAGAAGGAAGGAAGGATGGATACAGGGAAGTGCAGAATGAAAAGTATGGAAGAAACGATGGGTGGAAGGAAAGAAGGAAAGATACAGGGAAGTACGGAATGAGAAGTATGGAAGGAAGGATGGAAGGAAATAGGAAGTGAGAAATGAGGAG
This sequence comes from Labeo catla, assembly GCA_012976165.1. Classification (NCBI taxonomy): domain Eukaryota; kingdom Metazoa; phylum Chordata; class Actinopteri; order Cypriniformes; family Cyprinidae; genus Labeo; species Labeo catla. The sequence continues at coordinate 29,988 of VONZ01000611.1, forward strand.
TACTAGAAGGATGGAAGGAAGGATATACAGGGAAGGATGGAAGGAAGGATATAGGGAAGTGCTGAATGAAAAGTATGGAAGCAAGGATGAAAGGAAGGAAAGAAGGAAGGAAATATGCATGTGCGGAATGAAAAGTATGGAAGGAAGGATGGATACAGGGAAGGGCGGAATGAACAGTATTGAAAGAAGGATAAAAGGAAGGAAAGAAGGAAGGATATATACAAAATGAAAAGTATGGAAGGAATGATGGATACAGGGAAGGAATGAACAGTATTGAAAGAAGGATTAAAGGAAGGAAAGAAGGAAGGATATATACAAGTCTGGAATGAAAAGTATGGAAGGAATGATGGAAGGAAGGAAGGATATAAGGAAGTGTGGAATGAATAGTATGGAAGGAAAGAAGGAAGGATATATGCAAGTGTGGAATGAAAAGTATTGAAGAAAGGATAAAAGCAAGGAATGAAGGAAGGATATATGCAAGTGCGGAATGAACAGTATGGAAAGAAATGATGAAAGGAAGGATATAAGGAAGTGCGGAATGAATAGTATGGAAGGAAGGATGAAAGGAAGGAAAGGAGGAAGGATATAGACAAGTGCGGAATGAACAGTAAGGAAGGGAGGATGGTAGGATATAGGGAAGTGAGAAATGAAGAGTACAGGAAGGATAGAAGGAAGGAAGGATTCCCATAGACTTACTTCCATGTTGAGGAAAAAGTATGGAAAGGAAGGAAGTAATGAAACAAGTACAGAAGAAAGTGAAGCAGGAATAAAAAAAGACAATGACAACATCAGGAAAAAGAATAAAAGATGAAAAGGAAAGGAAATAGAAAGTAAATTAAATAGATAGACAGACAGACGTGGAAAGAAACAGAAAAAGATGTAGACTGAATGACAGATGTACGCTCACCTGCAGAGCCTCCAGGAAGCGAAAGGACCCTAGTCGTCGTCCGCGCGGAACCAGGCAGAAGGTGGAATTGTGCAGCATTTCACGATAGTCATACCTGCAAAGAAACACACAAATTAATGATACAAATGCCTTACTTAGAATTCAAGTGTCATTTCTCCATCGGTGTCCCTCCCTCCCTCTGTCCTCCAGTGATAAGTACTGAACAATCAGATGTGCTGGGTAATGAGGTTGTGACACCTGCCCGTTTCACACAGGCACACTTACATGTGCAGAAACAAACAGTGTGCACGCTTTCAGATGCTTGAGAAAATACAGCCATGTTTTTTTTCGAATATCGAAGTGACAGTCATCTCTCTGCCCCTGTGCTCTAAGCTCAGGGCGGCCACACTGACACAGATGGCTTCCCGTCCTCTCATGCGCACACGCAAAAAATACAGCGTCAAAGAGGTCTTGAGGTTAAAGGAGCAGGCAGTTATTTATCAGGCAGAAAATCATTCATCATTTACTGGTGAGCATGTAAGGTGAAGGTTGTGCGATGCTGACTTCCACGTGCTGCCATTATCTGCCTTCTGATGATCTTGCTGACTCTGGAGCAGCTGTGCCGTTTGCCTCCTCAGCTCATTGGTAGATGCTGACTTTGAATGCTGCCTGAAATGGCAGGCTACATACACACACACAGCCCTACAGAACGAAAACGAGGCACAGAGGCCATTCTGTCGCAAAGTGAACAAACAAGGCACGCGTGTGAGCACACACGCACGCGTCCCAGCTGTCTGGATATCGGACTGATCCCGCGTTAATGTGATAGAATATGAATGAGGCTGGAGGGCGAGCATTGGTCTCTATGGTGCCATTTCACGTAGATTAGCTACCTGAGGAGCAATATCAGACAGTCGGCAAACAACGAGGCTCACTCCATGCCTCACTGTGTGAGCCCAGGACAGAAATGATGCTTTTCCATACAGTCCGTAAACCACCGGTCACCAGGCTTTCCTTGTCTAAACTAACAACACTTTCATTTTTCCCCTCACAATTTATTTTTCTTCCATGACCGCATACAAATGGCACAATAGCAAGTGTTCAAATTAATTTACGTAAGGGATAGGGGTCAACTATTTATCGGCCTTGCGAATTATCGATATTTGTTATTCCTTAATTTTGACATTATTTTCATTTTTATACCAGACATATATATTTTAATGCATTATTTATGCATTAAAATCGTTTAACGCACAGCTAGCCGTGCATTATCCCACTTATACCATGGCCATTTGCAAGCACTGACAACAAGTTAATATTTGACCACAAGGGTAAAAATGACTTATTTTAGTCAGTTACACCTTGTTAGGTCTAGTATTCTGCCTACTTCATATCAGACACAGATGAAATAGTGCGGCAAGTCACATTTATTTGAATAAATGAATTATATCATTTTGTTTAAATTATTTATCGATTGACTGATCGGGAAAGAGAGAGAAAGAGAGAGAGAGAGAGAAAGAGAAAGAGAGAGAGTCTGTACATCTCTTTCTATAAACAATAACACACTGCATTAATAAAGAACAGTGATTAAACTGACTTGGAACTACCTGTGCATTAAACAGATTTAAGGCATACCTACCAGCCAATCAGAATAGAGTATTCAGAGCATGGTATAAATACATTCATACTACACATAAAAATTCCTTAAAATAGTAAAATTACGCTTATCTAGCTGCTTATCTACCCATCTATACACATTCACACAATTTTTATGCATAATATATACATAAAAACATAAGTACATAAAAAAAAAACACATACACTACCATTCGAAAAAATATTTTTTGAAGGCTGCATTTATTTGATCAAAAATACAAAAAATATCTAATACTGTGGAAATATTAAAATTTCATTTTTTTCAAATTTAATATATTTTCAAATGTACTTAATACTGTGATGCAATGTTGAATACGTTGAAGATGCTGTGAATTCTTAGATTAATAAATTAAAAAGAAAAGCATTTACTTGAAAAGGAATTCTTCTTGTAACAATATACAAATCTTTGCTGTCACTTTAGATTATAATTTAATGCATCCTTGCATTAAAAAAAAGTTACTAAACGATATATGGTAACAGTTTACAATAAGGTGTCATTTGTTAACATTAGTTAATGTATTACCTAACATAAGCGAACAATTAATACATTACACTATTTATTAATCTTTGTTAATATTAATTAATAAAAAACAGTCGATCATTGTTTGTTCATATTAGTTCACAGTGCATTTACTAATGTTAACAAACAACTTTTGTTTTTAACAATGCATTATTAAATGCTTAAATTAAGATTAATAAATGCTGTAAGAGTATTGTTCATTCTTAGTTTATGTTAACTAATGCAGTTAACTAGTGTGCCTTCTTGTAAAGTTACCAGTTATATTTAGTTTAACGCATTATTATACAGTATTTTATGTATTTATTATCCACCTTTTTCCTGGCACTTCCATGTGGGCGTTTCATGTTTCGGTTTCCACAGAAATCCATGTTAAAATGGGGTAAAAAATAGACTGAATTGAAACTTTTTCATGTGTACAGGTTTCATGTTATATTATCGGCTCAGAAAATACATTAACTTGACTAGAAACACCAGAGACCAGAAATGTAAAGCACTGCTCCAGTTGGGCGAGATTTCCACATTCAGAAAAAGATGTATACATAGAACTATATAACTTGTAAGTGGCAATCATTCAGTACTACAATATAGACAAAAGTACCATGGAATTACCATCTTATATCTTATAACTGTACAATGGTTCCACCACAGTAATTGTTTTGTATTTACGGTGTGTATTGCCTGTTATTTCAAAGCGTCTCCTTTAACCTTCTGTCAAACATTGAGCATCTTTTGACCTTGCAAAGCTCAGAACACTTAAAACAGCACAGCGGAGATGAGAGGGTGTAATAGTGTGCGTTTATATACAAGTGAGAATTGTTTGGGTCTTTAATGGTGCTCAGGCACACACAAGTGTTTGTGTGAAGTGAATCCGTGGCAATGAGCATCAATGTGAGATGAAACACAGGAGAGAAAAGAACAGTGTTAAAATATTATGAGAAAACCGCTCTCGAGTGAATCAATATCAGGGTCTAAAAATGAGGATCACCCTCTGTGATTGTGTTTATTTCACAGGTTGGGTACAATTATACTACCCTGCCCAAACACAGCCCTAAGCGCAGCTTTATGCTCCGTCTCCATAGCAACTCCGGCTAAATGCTTCCATTCGGAGTGTGTTAATTATATGCATTCTGCACATGGCTGATGGGGGGGGGACCTCGCACAATGAGGTAATGTTTTAAAAATTCCACCGTTTCTATTTCTCTTGCTTTTTACCACTTTCTAAAACTTTCGCTCTCAAACTACCCCCTCTTGCAACATCTGAACGAAAGCTTCCCTGGGAAAGGAGCCAAAATGGCTGTCGTTTCTGATGCAGAACAATCAGCCTAAGGCACAGCGCTCCCACTTCCCAGACATCAATCTCATGAGAAAAACCTACAAATACTAACTAAAGTGTAAAATAGATAAACACATGTGATATGATAAAAACTGGTCATTCATAAAATATTAGGTAGTCACAGTAGAAGGTAGTGGTGGATTCATGTACAACAGTTTTAGATAAAAATTAGGCAGAGTAGATAACATATTTAACATAAATATGGCATATTTTGTACAAACAAAAAGGCTGTGAGAGACAGAAGTGAACATTTTTGAGTAATCAAGCAAACAAACAGGTACATCTGGCATTTCACTGAAACAGAGATCAAAAGAACTGATTCACAAAAATGTGTTTTTTCCTTTAGAAAGAAATTAACACTTTTATTCAGAGGGAATGTATTAAATTGATCAAGAGACAGTAAACACTTAAAATGTTACAAAAGCTTGAAGGAGTAGTTCACTTCCAGAACTAAAAATTACATAGTTTACTCACCCACTTGTTATCCAAGATGCTCATGTCTTCCTTTCTTCAGTCGTAAAGAAATTGTTTCTTGAGGACAACATTTCAGGATTTTTCTCCATATAGTGGACTTCTGTGGTGCCCATAATCCAAAATAGTTTAAACGCAGCTTTAAAGGGCTCTAAAGCCGAGGAAGAAGGGTCTTATCTAGCAAAACGATCGGTTATCTTCTAAATAAATAAACAAAACAAAACAAAAATATTTACAATTGACATACTTTTTAACCTCAAATGCATGTCTTATCTAGCTCTGTGATGCAAATGTGTAGTCTGTGTAATCAGTTCAATACAGTTAGGGTAGGCCGAAAAACTTCCATCTCATTTTCTCCTCCAACTTCAAAATCATCCTAAAAATGAGATTGAAGATGAATTTTTTCAGCATTTGCATCCCAGAGCTAGATAAGACATGTATTTGAGGTTAAAAAGTATATCAGTTGTAATTTTTTTTTATTCTTTATTTTTTTTTTAGAAAGTAACCGATCGTTTTGCTAGATAAGACCCTTCTTCCTCGGCTTTAGAGCCCTTTAAAGCTGCATTTAAACTGTATTTCACTATAGAAGTCCACTATACGGAGAACATTCTGGAGATGTTTTCCTCAAAAAACTATTTCTTTACAACTGAAGAAAAACAGACATGAACATCTTGGATGACAAGGGGGTGAGTAAACTATCTGTACATTTTTGTTCTGGAAGTGAACTTCTTTAAAACTGCAGCTTGAATCTGATCCCTTGCAATTCAATTGCCAAAAACACATAAGAAAAACAAAAGATTTTTATTTAATTACAGTTTGATGGAAAAACATCTACAATAACAGTAATTATATTCATTGTTATAAAACTGACATTATGTAACAGAAAGCCTTCTGCGCTTTCCCATACTCACATGCCAGTTACCAGCAGGCCACACAAAGATTCTTACAGCTCCCAGCGGGCACGAATATGTGTACGTGTGTGCGGCCCTATGAAGTGTCCACACTGTCCTCTCTCCAGAACTCTCACTGTAACTAATTCATTAGAGCAATTAGTGCTCATTAGAGGGCTTATGCTAGTTTCAATTAGCATCCACAACATAAGATAACCTAGAGGCATTCTAGCAAACACCCCGTCATATAATCTTATAATGGCCATGTGCCCCAGCTACACCACGGGAATCAAATCAGGGGCCAATTATGGGCAAAAGTAAGTGAAAATGTTAGTTACTACTCTCTCTATCTCTCTATTTATTTATCTGCGCCATTTTCTCTAAGGAGGCAAAGAAGACGATGCCTCCTGAAACTATTGGATAAGAAAAAAAACACAAAGTATCAGGGCTCTACAGTGTGACCATTTCAGTCGCATTTGATTTAATACAAGTTAAATAAGTGACTTACGCTGTCTGACTATAACACTATTGCCTGATTTTGCGCTTTCGTCATCAATAATGGTCTGAAACAAGTCACAACTGAGCCTCTCCACTGAAACACAGCTCTATTTTATTTATGAACGGACGTGCGTTTTTAAACGAATCTAGTGAGTCAATGATTCTATTTCCCACTCATAAAGACAGTCACTTGCCTTTATTTCTGAATGCATCAGCTGTTCAAACGAATCAAATGAATGAATAATTCAGCAATAAAATCAGTGACTTGCTGCCACCTACTGGTAGTTTTATTTTCATTTTTAAAGTATCTTTTCAGTTACTTAAATCATTTAATATTTCTGTATTCAAAATTTGATATTTAAAACATTAATCTCAACATGCATTTATGAATTTGATTGCACTCATGCCACCTCTGAGCCTCATTAAACATGAAAATACACCTACAAGCCACTTTTGTGTTCTTCTATGCCACTTCTGTAGTACAAACTGATTTTGTTAATACTGATTTCTTTTGATTGGTAACGTATTCCTCCTCTAAGCCCATTGAGTTTAAAAAAAAAAAAACCCTGAAGCATGCAGTGAGTTTGGTGGGGGGTAATTGAGAATGAATGGGTGAAAGTCATGTGAGAGGAGGCAATGCCTCCATTGCGATACAATTGGATATGACTGGTTCTGATCGGCTGTGATTGGTTCATGCGATAAATCCCACCTCTTGTGTTCGTGCCTGTTCTGCGTTGGCGAATCAGATCTGAATGAACAATATAAAGGCGTTAATGGGAAGGCTTATTCTAAAAAGTTCAGATGTAACCACTCTGTTATGTCAAAACAAGACTTGAAAAAGGCCTGAAAACAATTTGTGAGTTTTTAAGTGAGTTATCAGCTATCAAAAATAGTTATAAGTTAACTATTACAAAAAAGCTGAACATAACTTCACAAATAAAATATATTCTTTAAATTGTTAATGCTTTGAATTATTATATTAGAATAAATGTAAAATCCTTAAAAACACAAATTTCATGAGTTTCATAATTAAATAGAATATTGATTACATTGTAAATATAAAATATAAAATATAAATATAAATATAAATATAAAATAGATTTTTATTTTTCTGATAGTGTAAGCAATGTTTATTTAACCAAGAAAATGTGACTGGGACGTGAATTTACATTTGATAAAAAAAAACAAAAAAAAACAAGGACTTTGCCTCAGAACCATCGCACACCACCGCTATCTATCCATCTCTCTATCCATCCATAACATGCTATGCAATGTGATCACTTATCTTGCATAAATATTTGGTCCTGAGTCCTGCGAATTTAAGTGACAGTCCTGCCATTAAGTCCTTGTCAGCTTTGGTATTGCAGACGCACGACAAGATCATCTTATACTGGCACTGTAATTTATTTTGACAAGTTTATCATTGAAATCTATTCAATTTGTTTCCCCATCTACTAAGCAAAACAGACTGAGCCTATTGAAGAAGAAAAAAAAAAAGTGTCTCGAATTGGTTGTTGATGCTTTGGACACAAAATGAAAGGAAGATCACATAAAATATGAAGTTACATGGTGAAATTTGGCTATGCTATTGTCACACACGGACACATTTTGTCCTGTTTGATTGGCCTGTCAGCATACAGGGACACTCTCCATATAGACCAGTTATCCCGTCGGGGCACGAGGACAGAAACGTGTCTTGATTGGCCGGCCTGTCAGCATACAGGGACACGCTTTGTGAAATACTGACTGTCCTGTCACCACAAAGGGAATATTTCAGCCCTGACTGGCTGTGGGGTCTGAATAGTTGGAAGTGCAATTCAGATCGTGGCATGTTGATGACCAGATGTGTCTCAAAGCACCAGTTTATATCCAGATGGTTGGCAGGACTGCGATGACGTGACTGTGCACGAGTCTGATTCGGGACATGTCAGCACAAGCCTGCTCTGCGGTCTCGCTCTAGTCCTGCGTGAGAAGCACTTACAGATGGAATAGTCGCTTCTTTCATAGATCACAGACTCCAGCGGTTAAAATATTCCTGAGATGTCAGAGCGCTAAACAGCTAAGTGGGCTGAAGTTATACTGTGACAACCCTTTGTACTGGTCTGAATCTGTGTATTCCCGCAATGGGGTGGAAAAACAGCATCCTATCAGAACTTGTGAAGTTTATATCGACAAACTTTAGAATTCAAAGCAGCCTTTAAAGCTGAAGTTAAAAAGCAGCATTTCTAACGTTTATAGATTCAGACAATTTACAAAAACAGCTTGAATTTGCTATCTTTCAGCCATATAAAATGCTAAACTAAATTACTTTTATCCAAACACCAAAAGGAACAAGGCTGACAGCCAAGTAAAATGATCCCACTACCTATTATCTGAGATTCTGAACTAGTCTAGAACAATTTACTTGGTTCTGTTTGGTCTTACTGCTTGAGATTGATGGCTTTTTGTTCTTGTTATTAACGGACTTATGTTTTTTATCCACAGCAATATGAGTTCATTTTACTAATAGACCATCTACTGTAGCCTTTCCCCCTAAAGGTGAACAAAAAGTCATAATTAGCTCATTTATTTGCAAACACATTTAAATTTATTCTATTTTAGGGCTAAACCCGCAATATCTCCACACCATATGTGACTCCAAGACAGAGGAGGAGAGAAAGAAAGGGAAAGAGGGAGGGCACGCAATCAAAGCTGCAGATGGGGTCTCTCAATTGCTTGTAGAGATTGTCTCTAAATAGCCAAACCAGTCTTTATCCTGCAAACCCAAAGACTCCCAATTTGTACACCACACCCTAGCTGCGATTGCATGACACTGGAATAATTGTTTGCTAGATTTATATTATTTGTATAAATCATGAATCCCACAAAAGCATATCCAGGCAATATTACAGCACAAAATAAAATGGAAATAAAATTATTTCTATTTAAAAGAAAGCAGCAGATTTTTAGGACAAATAAGCACATTTCAACTCAGTCATTCAAATGAAATTCAATTCATCTATATAGACTATATTTTATGGCAATTGCAAGTTCTAAAGTCAGAATTGTGAGAATTCAGAAAAATAAAGTCGCAATTCTGAGAAATAAAGGCGCAAGTCTGAGAAACAAAGTCACAATTTTGAGAAATAGTCACAATTTTAAAAAAAAATAAACGCAGTTCTGAGAAATAAAGTTGCAGTTATGAGAAATAGTCACAATTCTGAGAAATAAAGTCGCATTTCTAAGAAATAGTTGCAATTCTAAGAAATAGTCGCAGATCTGAGAAATAAAGTCATAATTCTGAGAAATAAAATCATAATTCTGAGAAATAAAGTCACAGTTCTGAGAAACAAAGCGACAAGTTTGACAAAATAAAGTCGCAATTAGGAGAAAAGAGTCACAATTTCTTAGAAATAGTCGCAATTGTGACAAAAATAGTTCTGAGAAATAAACAATTTTGAGTAAAAAACTTGTAATTCTGAGGAAGTGTCATAACTGAGAAATAAAGTCATAATTCTGAGAAAAAAAGTCGTTATTCTGAAAAAAAATTCTGAGAAAGTCACAATTCTGAGATATAAATTCATAATTTTGAATAAAAAAAAAAATCATAATTTGAGAAATAGTCGCGAATCTGAGAAAAATTTGCAATTCTGAGAAAAAGGGCAGAATTGTGAGTTTTTCTTGCAATTGTGACTTTCAGAATTGTGAGTTTATATCTCTTAAAATGTTGCATACATTTTTTTTTTGCATTACAATGATGACAACTGTGATGATGTGCGTCGCTGATAATGCTTTGAGTGATCGTTACATAAATCAAACAATCTATAAAAATCATGCAATCAATTGAAATCTTAAAAGATTCAACAGTCTTAAAATATAAGCACATTATTTTTAATTATGTATGTTCTTTTTGGGCTAAAACATGACCGGGACGTGTTCTTGGCAGGTTTCATAAAGAACTAGTGGCACTTTCAAAAGAAATTCCTTTGCAGGACAGTGTTATATGATACAGGTGTGTCTCCTAGAACTGGGTCATGTCACATAGCTAAAGGGGGGAACTGACAAAGGCGAGGGGGGTGCCGACTCGGTCACCAGAGGTCAGAATGTGGTTTTAGGACATTGTGGACAGAAAGCACCATCCATAACGAGATTCTAACAAAGCAGTGGTTTCTTTCGGGAGGGGGCCGCAGCTGGTGTCAGGTTGCTCAGACAGACACTCGCAGAGAGGAACCCTGGGGAGAAAGATGACAAGAGAGGGACTGAAGAAACAAGGAAGAATGAAGGAAGAGGGACAGCGAGGCTGATGCTGCTCTCTTTCCACCTGGACGGGAAGCAGAGCAAAGTAACATGGAGCACCTGCATCCATAGGTCTATGTGTTGACAAGCGGCAGGATTGAGTTTTTCGTTCAAGCAGCATGCCGATATCTCCACACTCTTCAAGGTTGAAGTGCTGCTATCATGTGCCATTAAACCTGTTTCGGTGAAGAATGGTTTGCAGTTTTAGATAACAATTAGGCGAAACCCAGCAAGCCCACTGAAGCGCTCATTAGAGTCTGTTCAGAATAAATAGTCTGAGACTGAGAAAAGTGACGTCTTAAAAAAAAAAAAAAGTGAATGAGAACTGACTAATAACACTTTCCCCACTCCTGAAAAGATGTAATTAGAGAAGTGAATATAAAAATGAAAAAAGTGAGATAGGGGAATCGAAAAAAAAAAAAAAAAAAAAAAAAAAAAGAAAAGGCTGAAGTCTCACTGGTGACTGGTCACCTGGCAACCTGTTCTGGTGAGAGTGTGTGGGTATAATTTTCTTTTTGATATGGAAAACAAAGCACACGCACAATAAATGGATGGTGAAAGAAAAGTAATTACATTAATGTGTAGAGATATTAAGAGATCTCAATAACTAGCAGATACAAAATGAGACTGGGGAAAGTGTGTGCTAAAGTAACTTTAAGGAGTAGAATTCAAATAGCATATCAAAATATTCCCAAGCCTCTCACATAAAATAAAATAAAATAAAATAAATAAAAAAAAAATAAATAAATCGTCTTTCGCTCAAAATAATAAATATAAAAGTAATAAAATAAAATCTTCAACTTACAGTAATCACTAAAATACAGTCTTGCACTCAAAATAATCACTAAAATAAAAAAAATAAATTAAATAAAAAATCTTCCAGTCACAATAATCAGTAAAATAAAATCTTCAACTCAAAATTCACTAAAACGATAACAAAACAGATTAAAATCTCCCACTCAAAAAAAAAAAAATCATTAAAACAATTAAAAATAAATAAACAATAATCACTAAAATCAAATCAAATAATAAAATAAAATAATCTTCCACTCAAAAATAATCACTAAAATCAAATAAAGTCTTCCACTCAAAATAATCACAAAAAATTAAATAAAATCTTCCACTCACAATCAAAAAAAAAAAAATCTCCCACAAAATAATCACTAAAATAAAAAATTAAATAAATAAATAAAAATCTTCCACTCACAATAATCACTAAAAAAAGAAATGAATAAATACATTAATAAAATAAAATTTTCCACTCACAATAATCACTAAAATAAAATCTTCTCACAATTACTAAAATTAAATCAAATAAAACAATATAATCTTACACTCTCAATAATCACTAAAATAAATAAAATAGGAAATAATCTTCCACTCACAATAATCACCAAAATAAAATCTCACACTCACAATAATCACTAAAATAAAATAAGATAGTAATATGCTGTCAAGATCGAATTAAGTTGACGAAACAAACAAACAAGCAGCAAGTAACAAAATAACAAGACTAGATAAACTAACTAGATAAATAAATGACATTTCACTTGCAGTAAAACACAAAAATTAAATTATAAAAAAAAGTAATACATGTTGTCAAGACTGAATTAAAGTTGAAGAAATATACAAACAAACAAACCTAACACTATTAATATATCTTAGACAACAATAGAGCTGGTGAAATCTCCAGCAATAAAAATGTAAACTGTAGTTTTCTAGCAAAGAATGCAGTCAGAGGCTTTTTCCTTGATGTCTTCATTCTGGTGATGACATGCATACTCTTTCTTTGAGAGCAATTATTTAATTCTGTGTTCTTCGTTTTTTTCAGACTTTCTCCATTACTTTATGTGCAAAGGAGACTATATCACTTCAAACAGACAGATTCTTGTGCAAAGAGCCGTGGCACCAGTCTAAATGAATTGGTGCTCCTTTACCTCAAATGCTGCACTACTTCAAGGTAAGAGTCACAACACAGAGGGAGGGAAAGAGGCTCTCAGAGCTTTCAATGTCAATTACACCACAAAACCACACACAGTTGGGACAGCACAAGGAAAAAAAAAAAAAACCGGCTTCACTTCTACAAACAAACACACACCTGTGCATAACTGAGATTTCTGTTTGCGTTTACGCAAATACAAGCTGAGTTTGCATACAGTTCCTTGCAGTAACAGTCTAAATGTCATCCTCCAGTGAAGCAGAAGTGGTTACCAATGCCAGTCTAAATCTGTGGTCACAGATAACAGTCTCAAGATGAAATAAACTGATCAAATGGTCATGGTCATGAAATTGGCACCATTCTGAGGATGTTTTGCTATCAAACCCTGCCAACTTTAAATGGATTTTTTTTCTTTTTTTATGTAGGTCAAAACTTGGCTCATCTAATATAATACTTTACTGCTTGAGTTTTATTTTTAACTCAAGTGTTACATAATGCAAAGCTGTTTCTGTATGGATTTGCTAGGAATCTTGAAAATAACGATGTTCTTTTTATTTTCAGTATTTAAGTCATGTGTAAAAAAACATTTGCCTGACATAAATTAAAAATGATAATAAAAGTAGTTATTATTATTATTATTATTATTACCAGTCAAAAGCTTTTGAACAATAAGATTTTTAATGTTTTAAAGAAATTAATTAATAAAATAAAGTTATTTAAAAATACTCAAAATAATTACTAAATAAATAAAATAAAAAATTAAATCTTCCACTCACAATAAATCACTAAAATCAAATAAAATCTCCCACTCAAAATAATCACCAAAATATAATAAAATAAAGTCTTCCACTCACAATAATCAGTAAAATAAAATAATAAAATAAAATCTTCCACTCACAGTAATCACTAAAATATAATAAAATAAAATCTTCCACTCACAATAATCAAAAAAATACATTTTTAATATTTTAAAGAAAAAGTTTTTCAATGTTTTTTTAAAAAAAGTCTCTTCTGCTCAGAAAGCCTGCATTTATTTGATCCAAAGTACAGCAAAACAGTACAATTTAGAAATATTTTTACTATTTAAAATAACTGTTTTCTATTTAAATATATTTTTAAAAAATTCAATTTATTCCTGTGATTTCAAAGCTGAATTTTAAGCATCATTACTCCAGTCACATGATCCTTCAAAAATCATTCTAATATTCTGATTTGCTGCTCAAAAAAAAAAAAAAAAAAAAATTATTATTATTATGTTGACAACAGCTGAGTAGAATTTTCTCAGGTTTCTTTGATTAATAGAACGCTCAGAAGAACAGCATTTATCCGGAAACAAAAAAACTTTTGTAATGTTATAAATGTTTTTATCATCATGTCTGATCATTTTAAAGCATCCTTGCTAAAAAAGTATTCATTTCTATCATTTCTCTATGTAATAATTGTAATAATGCAATAATTCTATAATGATGCTGAAATTTAGATTTGATCAGAGGAATAAATTACATTTTAAAATATATTAAAATAGAGAGTAGTTCTTTTAAATAGTAAAGATATTTTGTAATATTACTGCTTTTGCTGTATTTTGGATCAAATAAATGCAGGTTTGGTGAGCAGAAGACACTTCTTTAAACATTAAAAATCTTACTGTTCAGAAGCTTTTGACTGGTTGTGTAAACGCACCACCCTATTCTTATGACAATAGATACATAAATACACAGCTGTGATATTAAGATGAAATGGTACTTTTATTTGCAGCTAGGGCAAGGCCAGAATAATTAGATGACAGGAAATGAATCATCCCCTCTGTCTGCTGAGTTATTAGCAACAGTAAAAAGAAAATCAACATGAACTAAACCTATCAATTAAATGGGAGCGGTGTCTCAAAGGCCTATTCATGCAGAGCATGAAATTTCCTGCAACAAGATGTTAAAACGGCACAATGCTCCTCTCTACAGCCCAGGAAACCGAACCGCAAAATTTCACTCTGAAATGCAACATTTAATACTTTAATGTGGATTTTTGCTTCGTAACATCACACTTGGTGTGAACAGTCCTTTAATTTAAACCCATGAGAACGTGTCAGTCAACACGACCGCGAAACGCCAAACACCTAAAGGCCTCGCTACGGCGTAACGCACGACATATTGCACGTGAGGCAGAATAAAAACTTCACAAATCAACGATGTAAGACCATATGTCATGGAATGTGACAAATTATTTGAAAAGCAAATCAAAGCTCTCGTATTCGGCAGAAGCTCTTTAAAAGCCAACACGTGCATTGTCTCGGCTCTGACACGAAAGCTTATGCTTCGCCCTCAAGCTGTAACAGTTCAAAGAAACTCAATAAAACATTTAAGACAAGCCTATGAACCCCCCTCTCTCGGCACCGTATGACCTTGGGTTAAATGTATTTAATTAGAACACGAGATTCCCTCAACTCTACCTTCCCCCAGCACAACAAACATCCATCCTTCACATGGATGGCTTGTGCCTCCTTTTTAGAGCTTTGTTTCCAACTACGAGAGTGGGATTTAGGAAATGGCTGGCATACAAACAGAAGACTTCAAATAGCTGTGTGGCTTTACGCCACACCAAATGGCACATCTGGGCCGCGGCTTCAAAGAGCTCCACTCCCACACCTTTAAGTGCTAAGGCAGGTGATGAGATACTTCTGAAAGCTGCCTGAATCCCAGTGTTTGATAATAGGAGGCAAGTGCAAATCTAAAGCAAAGTGACTGCTCTATCCTGCTGCAGAGAACCCCCTTTCACACATAAAAGGCTTTCCTGCTGCAATGGACAAAAGCTGTATAGACTGGTTTTGGTATGCACTTTGGCGTTTTCGAGATTTTTGTTTCTTTTTTGTTTTGCCTGAGGTCAAGAGAAGCGGCAGTTCATTTGGTAGCGAAGAAACAATGCAATAAAGTCATCCGATTTAATGTTCCACTGCATCTGGGGAATGCTGGAAAGGTCAGAGGGTTATACTTAGAAAGACGGCTTATGAAACTCTACGTTTCATAATGGGGAAAATATACCTTCTCTACAGTCTACAGTCACATGGCTAATCTTAAGGAGTCTTTTCTTGGTAACTGTCCATATGGACACATAACCTAAATTAGCAAATGGAAACTGCCACAGGTAAATGCTGAATGCACAAAAAGATATAACCATATTCTGCTGCTTAAAGGCTTAAAGTCATTTACTCACCCATTTAAACCTGTACAACTTTCTCCTATGGACTTTATTTAAAGAGGTCATGAACTGCCTTTTTTTTATTATTTTGTACTGTTGTCTAAGGTCCCCTTTATAATGTTAGATTTGCATCTAAATGTTTTTACAACAAAAAACATCATCATTTAGAAATAATAGGCTATTTCTGTGCTGTTTTTACTCCCCCTCATCAGAACGCTCTGTTTGAATAGGCGTGGCGGATTGTAGACTCAGAAATAAAGACTTACTGCTAACACCGGCTAACAGTTGTGTATGTTTGACAGCCTACATCCTTCATAGATGGACACTGCTGTGATCTAGGTCAAACACACATAAATACTCAAATTTCATATCAAACTATCCGTAATGACAGACAAAGCAATAGTGACCTTGTATTAAAAAAAGTTACTCACACTTGTGTGGTGCGAAATTACTTTTGTATTCAATATAGTCTGCACAGCATTGTCTTTTAGGGTGTGTTCATACTTGTAGTTTGGTTCTTTTGGTTTATTTGGTCCGGACCAAAAAGGAAAATGATACATTTGGTCCTTGTCCGCTTAGCGTTCACACTAGCAGTTTTTACAGCGGACCTGAAGATATCGAACCTAAAGGAATAGTGATACGTATAGTGATAGTACAACCTGAACTAACCGCATCAGAGTTCATTTGGAAGCGGGTGGTTTTTAGCGGTCTCAGTCCGCTTGTTTGGTGCACACCAGGGTTCAGATGGCTTCACATTTACTCAAATGAACCACACTAACAGAGCAATCCCACCAGAGTTTGTTTTAATCAAACCAAACATGACAAGTGTGAACACACCCTTAGTTTCAATATCTCTGAAAATACCGCGTCAAATTGTTCCTTGCTTGTAAATGAATCCGTGGTAAGTGAACAAAGGACCAAGTTTTTACTGATGTGGTCTGGATCTTCATTAAAAATAAAGTTCATCCAATGCTGGGATCAGAAGGAAGGCAAGGCAAAGACTGCTTTTCCACAACTTTGCGCTGCACGGCGTCTCATCGTATTCAGAGTGATCTGTATCATTTGGTCTCTGTGTAGACCTGCGGTCACCCTTCGTTATTCGCACTTCGTGTGTGAATTGGTGGGCGGGGCTAAGCAGGAAGTGATGTAGAAGCAGGTGTTGATCTTCATCTGCAGAGGCGACCTTTAGCCACACCATTACGTCATAAAGTGGCAACATGTGCGTTCTGCGCATCTACCTGTCTATATCAGCAGTCTTTTATAGTACAGTATATATTCGTCATTCTAAAGAAGAAACTGAAACAAAGATATACGAGATAAATGCAGTTATACGAAATGTAAACAAAGCAGCGCTTAAAATTTTGAATATTAGTTATGTTAATAACTTTAATTTTAAGCAGCTTATGTCATTATGATAATATTTATATATGTAATGCTTGGGTAAGGTCACGTTACATTAGAACAGCCTTCTGTTTGTGCTGCCTTTATTTACTTACTCATTTTCTTCACTTTCGCTTTAATTCTCCAGCATGGACTCATTCGCAAAACTAGGCATCCAATCAGAGTTCTCACTTTACCCAATGGTCCCGACACCGATTCAACAATCTCACGCCGGCATGAGCCTGACGAGAGCCGACGTGTGGAACACACCAAACAAACTAGCCCGACAGACATTGCCCGGTTGTCGGCTGACCATCGGCTTGCATGTGTCAAAAGATCAAGGGAATTTTTTGGGAGTTTCTTAGTTCTTGACCACTGTAAATTTTTATTTATTTATTTTTGTGTCTGTACTGTGAATGTCAATGAGGTCCAGTGTTGTACCAGATCCTTTTGACTTTCATTGTATGGACATAACAGTCAAACATCATCTTTAAAACCTCTTTCGGGTTTCTTAGCCATACAAGTCTCTGCCGTCTCAAATCGCCAACTCACACTGAAAACGAATGGCTTTGGTTTGCTTCGTCAGTGTGAACATCCCCAAGGGCAGCTTTGCTGACATACTTGAGGTGGTTGACAAATAGAGCAAATAGCGGCTGAACTACAAAGGCCAACTTGGGTAGATGTCAGTGAATTATTCACCTCTTTATTTGGCTTGCATTGTACAGCTTGTTTTTATTGAGTTGGTATGATGGTCAATGTCTCATGCGTCTAAGCCTATATCTAAAACGGTCATTCGTGAGAAAGTACTCATGGGATAACTCCATCCACACAATAATAAAGCACCATCTCCCTGATGCGGTGACATGAAAGAGTGCGGCAGAGCTCACATTCGTCACCCGTACTGCTCTCGTCGACACCTCGGTGTCACGATGCGGTCATTTAGCAAGTGGGGAAGACTCTGGGGAATCTTCCAGGAGCAAAACCAGGGTTATCCTACTGATCCAACCCTGACCACTTCAAAGGGATTTTCTGAGCCCTTGCCATATGTGATTTCATATAGTGCAAAAGCTATTTTAAGAGCGGTAATTACCTGTGATAGCTACATGCGAAATACAGCTTAGCTTTGGCTTAATATGCACCCCATTTTCATGTTAAGTGACCCATTGTTGTAATTACAATAAAGTAATCAGCCGAGCCAGATGAGTACTGTAAATTGACTATGACGTTAATTAACATATCACCATTCAATTAGAATGAAAACCTGCCCGTAACTACTCTATGCACAAACAAAAATACATGTGATACATTCTTTACAGGATTGAGAATAACTGAAAAAGATAAATCTCAACGCCTATATAATCTGCCATTTAAACTGTCAAGGTTAGTTTTTGTAGCCTCTCCAAAACGCTGCGTTTCACTAACAATGACTACAGTCAGACATACAGAGACTTTCCAGACATACTTATTCAACATCTACATGAGTCATTCCTCTCAGTTTAGACAATACATTTTCACTCAAAACAATGACTTTGTGTCACTGGCAGACATTAGATCCTAAGGCATACAAAAGAAAGATGAAAAGGTTCTCAAAGGAAGTGATTCATGTTATGACTGTGATCTGCCAAATGTGTTTCAGCTGAGCATCAGCATTTGAGACAGAAGGGTCAGTGCTGTAGTTACAAAGCAGTTAGGGGTGGACGATATACTGGTAGAAATTGCCAACCAGTAGAGATTTTGGACTATTGCCTCTATCGCGGTTACACGCTTGCGCTATGTTGTCACAAAAACAAATCATTTGCGCATGTTTTTAAGCATTGCAGTTTAAAAACAAGTGATTTTAAGCCGTGAAATGCAATCAGCAGTGAAGGAGAACTCATTTTGCTATATGCGTGGACTGTCAGAGAGGCGCGCGCACATGAATACACACACTTGTGTGTCAAAATGCTGTCTTTGCAAGTATCCTCATAAACACAATAATTTAAGTCTTAAGTGAAAGCAAAGACGCTGAGAAAGTACATACACGTAACAGTATATTTGGTTTGGGCAGCTCTTAAAGTGACAGCAGTTTAATAATCCTCCTGTCTGTCATTCATGTAAATAAAACAACAAAAGAGAAAATCTCTCAGTGCTGGAGTAAATCACTTTTGTAACTTTTGTAAACGTTTTTTTTTTTTTGTGAATCTTTGTGATCGCCTTGCCTAATAATGTGCTAGTTAGCAAGTTTAGCAGCTAAATGCAGCTAAATGCAGCTAAATGCAGCAGAGAGAAGAGAGGGGCGGGGCGAGCAGAGCTCATTTGCATTTAAAGGAGCCTCGACCAGAATGAGATGATTTTTGCAGAGCTTATTTTGGCAAGGTAAAAAGGGTGTTTTACACAACCACTGAGAATTTTTAACCAAAGTATATTATAGACTTTTCATTAAGACCCTAAAGAATCATATCAACTTGTGGAAAATGGGCATCCGATGACCCCTTTAACAGTTTGTTTAGTTTATACAATGTATGTAGCATTTCTTATTTTTCCTATTAGTTTCTTATTCTTCTTTAATTTTAACACTGGCTGTTTACTTGTCGTCAGTGGGCTTGAGTTTTTTTTTTTCCTTTTAATTTAGGCTAGTATCAGTTTTTTGTGATATTGACACCGGTGACAAGAATTATGAAAATGTAATCAAAATGGTATCAAATTTTGATATAAAAGATCTTATTTAAAGCAAAAACAACTATATTGTGATGTATACGGTTAGCACAAAATAAAATTACACACATTTCGATGAACTGTGGTACAGATCAAATACTATTGTTCTTTGATGGCATCCCACATTATGCATCCATATAAGCTTTTTGTATCATTTTTTAAAGTACATACTTTTCTGAATAGTGGTAAATATAGCTTTTGTACTGTTATTTATTAATTTGCATGTGTAATTGTACATGTTTTGCAGTGTATATATTAAAAAGTATAGACTTTACCATAACCAAGGTAGTATGCACTTTTTATATGATGTATGCAAGCTGAGATTCAGACACACATCTTTCATTTAAAACAGCATCTTGGTTAGCATTAGAACTAATGCGTGAGAGGAAAAATGATAACGGGGAAAGTTAATATGCTAATTAGTGTGCTAAACTGTAAACAGCCTTCAAGTCACTGTGTTATAATAAAGCGCACGCTTTGTGCCTTCAAGAATACGAGTGAAACTTCAAAGCAGCCGAGAATGAAACCAGGCAGAGGCAATTAGCAATGCACTTTAGCACGACATTAGTCAGGAGCTCAGATATAAATCTCCAACATTCAGGTCATAATAATCTTTAACTTCTCAGAAATGCCACAGCATTTGTCGGCAGAGGAAGATTCGTCCAACCTAAGCTGACAGACAGTGGAAATGGCCAGATTGTGACAGATAAACACAAACAGACTTTCTAAATGTCACGCTGCCAGAGGAACAGGGTGCGCAATAGCTTTATCCTGCTCGGTGGCCTGTAACGATGGAAGCGCTCGTGTTGATTGGAGAAGAAACAAAAAGCGCCTCTGCGATTGGGCAAAGACAAGAGTTCCAACCAAAGCAGATAGAATGTCAGCAGATCTGACTGAGCCGGACTGAGTCTCCGTGGAGCGTGGATGCTTCAGAGGTCAGGGAATGCGCTGCAGTGATATTTAATCAACCTGACAGCTCTCGCTCTGGAAGTCACTTTCTGTGAAAGAAGGCCTTGTTCAAAAGACAGGCCTTTCTTTAAATGTGACAGGTTTGAGGGAAATCCTTCAACTAAAACCTACCACTGAGAATCAGGACTTGATGGGGGTTGGTGGCCATGACAATGGGCAGATGAAATGAAAGACTTCTTGGTACACCAAGGTAAGGGTTTTCAAACTTTTGGACACCACATACCCAAAAATGTGATGTTCCCCTTTTGAGGAACCCACCGTCCTAAAACATAAAAGGCAGTTACATACTTTAAAGAGATAGTTCACCCAAAAATTAATAAAACATTATTTATTAACCCTCATGTTGTTACAAACCTGTATGCGTTTCTTTCTTACGTTGAACATACATGATGATATTTTGAAGAATTCTGGTAATCAAAGAGTTGAAGGTCCCCATTGACTTCCATAGCACTTCTTCCCCGACTATGAAATTCAATGGGGACCAACAACTGTTCGGTTCTTCAAAATATCTTTTGTGTTCCACATGAAGAAACTTAAACAGATTTTGAATGGCATGAGGGTGAGTAAAAGATGACAATTTTCACTTTTGGGTGAACTATTCCTTTCATTTATAACATGTGTTAGTAATATTAACTTTAATTTTATAAAAACTAACATTGATTCCTATTTAAACTGTATAATGTCACTGTACTAAAGCAAATTATTCAAATTATTTCAATAGCAGTTTTTAAAATAAATGTGATTTCAAGGCAGTTGATTATATGCAGTTATGCAGATTTGTTTTTTTTTTTAAACTTAGGGCTGCCAATATATAAAAAAAATTTAATCTAATAATTTCTCATTTTTAGTGCATAGAAACCAGTGTAGAATCAGTAATGTTTAAAAAAAAAAGTCCCATTTTTTATTTTTGTGGTTTTAAGGAAGGTGTTCACAAGCCCTAAAGTAATAAAACAGAACTGAGGGTGCCATTACCTACAAAGAACACATAAGAACTTCAAGATCCCATCTGATCATCTTATCAACCTGAGCAAGACTCCACTCGCAGAGCCAGATTTGAACTGCTGCTTGACAATTACACGTTCAGATGATGACGTGGTTTAGTGACTGACTTCTTGTGACAGGACTTTGCAACATTACACTTTTCTCCTCTCAGAAGTTGATAACAACATGACAGCAGAAAATGAATGCAGAGACACAAACTCAATCTGGAGGGAAGCCAGTGGACTGAGTGAACTCTCAGATCCAGAAGGAAGAACAAGGTTGAGGGGGAAAAAAGCACGACTTGTGTTTGGAATGTGCTGGATGGCTTGATTTATACATGGCACTGGGAGACACCACTCTTTTGGCGGTGCATTGACAGGTTGATGAGGACTTCGCCACTTGTTCTACTTGCCCAGACTGCAGACATCATGAGAGAAGCCTGGATCAAGTTACTATACGTATACAGACAAGCCGCAAAGCATCAAATTATGCCTCTATGTTTGCAGAGAGGGAGAAGACACTAAAGCCTGGATCATCAGGACGCAAACCTGTCATATCAAGTTAAGTTTCCCCAGGTGTATCTTAAATGCTCATTTTACATTCAAAATTCCAATGCTTGATAAGTGAGTCAAAGAGCTTTCTCACTGCAATATAAACAGTTTAGAAGTAGCGTCTTTCTTTTCCCGATCATGAATCCCCTTTCTCTGCCACTTTGCTTCCTGTCAACCAATTGTCCTATCACAATAAAATGCTAAAAAAAGCCAAAAACAAGATTAGAAAAAGTCAAAATAAATAAATATTTTTTTTAAAAAATATATTAAAAAAAAAACAACTATTTTGTATAAATCCAAAAAAAACCCCTAAATGGTAAAAACTAAAGTCAGTAATTTTAAACATCAAAAAAAAAAACCCTGAACATTATCCACACTTGCAAACATATAAAAATATTTATTAACTCACAATGTTTCTGTCTATGACCTTCAACAACAGGAGTTAATAAAGATTTGATACATTTGCAAGTGCGGATAGTGTGTTATAATTTTTTTTGGTTTTTGAAGATGGACCTTTTTTGGTTGTTTCTTCCTATGTACTTTTTATTAATTACTGGTGTGCAAGGGTAATTGTTAAATAATTTTAAACGTAAAATAAATTTTATGCACCACAACATTATCCTATTATAATAAAAGGTTTTTAAAAAAGTCATAATAAATAAATAACCAAAAATATTAAACTCAATGAAAAAACAATACTATTTTGTATATATCCAAAAAAAAAAAATTTAAAATGGAAAAAACTAAAGTCAATAATTTTAAACATCAAAACAAAAAAAGAATAAATCCCACACACTATCCACATTTGCAAATGTATCAAAATATTTATTAACTCACAAAGTATTGGTGCATGACCTTCATCAAGCAACCGAATAATAAAAAAATTGATACATTTACAAGTGCGGATAGTGTGTGGCATTTTTTTTTTTTTTAAGTTGGAACTTTTTAATTACTTGCAGATGTGCAAGGATAATTGTTAGATAATTTTAAATCTAAAATAAATTTTATGCACCACAACATTATCCTATCATAATAAAGAGCAAAAAAAAAAACACCAAAAAAGGTAAAAATAAAGGCAAAATAAATAATAAAAAGTAAAAATACAAAACTCAGTGAAAAAATAATATACCATTTTGTTAAATTAAAAAAAAAAAAAAAAAAAAAAAGTTAAAATGGTAAAAACCAAAGCCAATAATTAAAAATAAAATTAAATAAATAAATAAATCTCGCACTATCTGCACTTGCAAATGTATTAAAATATTTATTAGCTCACAACGACCTTCACCAGGCAACCAAAACATTGTGCTTATATAAATATTTTGATACATTTGCAAGTGCGGATAGTGTGTGGGATTTATTTTATTTATTTATTTTTTTAGTTGGACCTTATTTGGTTGTTTTTTCCTATGCAATTATCAATTACTTACAGGTGTGCAAGGGTAATTGTTAAATAATTTTAAACGTAAAAAATGTTATGCACCACAGCATTATCCTATCATAATAAAAGGCAAAAAAATAAAAAAAAAATAAATAAAAAATAATTAAACTCAATGAAAATTAATATACTATTTTGTATAAATGGAAAAAACAATGTAAATGGTAAAAACTAAAGTCAATAATTTTAAATGTCAAAACGAAAGAAGAATAAATCCTGCAACCTATCCGCACTTCCAAATGTTTAAAAATATCTATTAGCTCACAACGTTTCGGTCAATTACCTTCATCAGGCAACCAAATTGTTGAAGTTGGACCTTTTATCAATTGCTTACAGGTTTGCGAGGGTAACTGTTAAATAATTTTAAACATAAAATACATTTTAGCCACCACAACATTATAATCTTCTGTATGAAAAAAGTATATTCATTTTGAGATTTCCTAATGAGAAAACATTCAGCAGTGTTATTAGTTTAGTGTCTTTAAACATTAACTCTGACTGTTAAATGGCAAATGTAATTCAGATATAAAAATAGGGAACATTAGTGTCTACAATTAAATATTCAATATCAGTATTATATATGGAAATAAATACAAATATATTCATTTATCATGCATCACTATTTAGAGGACATAAAACGGCATTATTAAACACTACTGGCTGCCATCGAAGAGAAAAACTCCTTAATAAGAGCATAAATCACTGCTATTTGAATTCTCAAAGAGCTTTTTGTGATCCGAAAACATGGTTCAAAATAAACAACACAACAGCATTAGTTTTCCTGCTACATGATCTTAGGATGCTCAGGAAGGCAGGTATAGGGTGCTGCGTTCGCCTCTTTGCTTGAATGATGAGTTCTAAGAGCTCATGGTAATGGCCTGTCTCCAACATCCCAGCCACTATAAATCTTCCCGAGGAAAAATGAGGGAGCAGTCAGGTGGGGAGAGGGCCACGAGGGTGCATGTGACAGCATGGTTGGCGTTCGGCATGTCTACACACCCACCACTTCATATGATTAAAGGGCTGAAAGCAGCAAAAAAAACCTTCCGCCTGCATTTTAACCTAATCAAACCGTTAGCGATATCAACTCGGGAGACATTTTTTTATTTACATTTGCACTTTTGGCCACAGTTAAAGGAGGTAAAGCCAGGCCAGGACCCTAGATGTGCTCAGACGCAGACCTGCCACAACAAATCAAGGCCCAACAGGTCTGCAGGGAAGCTTTTATAAAGCAGCTGTGGAGCTGTAGTCTCTTTTCTCTCAGCTACGCACTAACATATGAGTAATGAACACTTAAGTACCTGCATGTGTAGGGGCCTGGAACCGGACCCCAGGCGATCTGGGGAGAACATGGATGCACTTTCACCTTCTTAAACCATTTTATTTGCTTTCATCTCTGTCTCCTAAAACAATAAATTCATGCTGACTCAGAGCAAAGACAAAGAGACACATACATAAATCAGCAGGCTGTTCTCTAGCATCTGACTCTCCAGATAATTAGCTCTACTAATTACTTTGAATACAACTCCTACTTAGACAGATTGCCTATGAGGACACATTTATGACAACATTAAGAGGTTTCAGACTAAAGGATTAGGGTGAACAGGAAGTGAGTGATAGTGCACCGCTTAAATGATCTCATACTAAAACTCAACTTTGCACTTCATCAGCATGGACTTAAAAGCCTCTAAATGTCTTGAGTTGGTTTAATTGATAGATTATAATGTCTCATTTATTTTAAATAAATAAAAATGTCTCTTTTTGCATAACTCACAAATTGAGGAAAGTAAAGCATTTCATCAACTAAAAGGGTTTTGATTTCATCGACAAAACTGAAGATGAGAAAAATCATAAACAGCCTTAAAGGTTTTTTTTTTTACTTTAGTTTTACGCTTACTTAATATTAAGTAACTTCATATTAATGTTCATATTTAATTTCAGCTTTATTTACCAAAATATCTAACTATCAAAACTGATTTTGAACAGTACGCAACTAGCACATAAATTCATTACAATTTGCATCTGCAAAATAAATAAATAATATAGCTGCAAGCAGCGATAATGGGGGTACAAGCACTTTAGGTATTTAAGCACATAAGGAAAAAGACATTAAAGATTATTTAGCAAGCCTGTAACCACCTAAATCTATTATTAAAGCATTTTCGTCAAATTTAGGTTATTTGCCTTAGAAATATGATGTTTTTATAACATGTTATAGCGCCAGCTGCGGTCTGATCTCTCTGAAACTTTGCATGCTTGTTTAGAAATCACCTGTCACATGTGCTCAGCGAGTTTTGTGAAGTTTTGAGTTTTTGTTTAGGTTTTATAGGCTTGTAGGTATATTTGGACAGGTCCAAAGGGTAAATTTCAATATGTTTTTGATAATTATTAACCTAGAGAGCCCAGAGAACTGCAATGTTTTTTTCCAGACTGAACGAAAAACCTAGGACTAGTTCGCAAAAGGTTTTTCACATCTTCGCAATCATTTAAAAAAAACTGTTTGACTGACAGCAGTGGTTAAAGCAGCAAAGTTGTTCGGAACGAGGAGGTCTATCATATGATACAAATATCGCGTGTACCTGCGCAACGTACAATCGTTTACTCCCTCAAAAAATGTGATACCGCTCCCCCTAGTGGCCAATTTCTTTCAACCTTTGGGGCTGTGATTCAAACTTGGCCACCAAGCTTCACTCCAATCAGCCCGTTAACCTTGTCTAATAGGTGCTCAAAGCAATTTTCATGCTGACAAGGACAGGACAAATAATTGCCTAGTTATAGCCATTTTTAAGTTTTTTCCCTCTTATAGCACCACCAAGTGGCCAATCTCTGCTATCTTTGTCCTGTGACATCAGCTTGAGCTCATACATAAGTGTGCCAAGTTTGGCAAATAAATCTCATTCTGTTAGGGAGTTATAGGCATTTTACTAAAAGTAGCCCCTTTCAAACGTTTTGGCGTCCCTTTGCAACGGTGAGTCGAAAGTTAAACTTTTTTTTTTGATAATTATTGATATTCACTCTCCAGAGAATCTTTCTGCACTGGTTTGGTTCCAATCAGGCAAAAAACCTAGGACTAGTTCGCACAAGTAGGTTTTGCAAAAAATGCGAAATAACCGAAATCTCGAATCTGAGGCACGTGTTTTTGTCCGGCACGAGCCAAGGATTCCAACGACATAACACATCTGAGCCTGCAACTGACGGTTTAGGAGTTATGAGCAATTTCATATTTTCGATCGCTGTAGCACCCCCCTGGAGGCCGACTGGGGCGAGCCTCGGTCACACTGTAGGCAGTGAGTACTACCATCCCTTTAATTTTCAAGTCTCTACGACTTACGGTTTGGTCTGCACAATCAGTGTTTTTTTGTAAAAATAGTTTATCCGTGACCATTCAACAATTACAAAAAAAAAAGACAGACAAGTAAACTTGAATTAAGTTACATGCTAGTCAGAATGTCTAAGTCATATAGTTGACAACAGTTCAACTTTGATAGCAAATGGACTCCGGTTCACACCAAAAGCAGTAGTGTGAAAGCCCTCAAGCTATGAGACCATTTGGACTATTGCGTCAGTGTCCAAACATGCGTTTAAGTTTTGAGCTGCCATGACAGTATGTGTCTTTACTATAATTGCACGACCAGTTTAGCAAACCTGGGAGAGAGCGATACAGCCACAGAAGTCCCAAGGGCGGAAGAGCAAGACAGATAGAAACACTTATTTCAGCTGGCCACTAAACAGCCTGTCATTACATACAGCAGCAGACATAACAGCAGAAAGGAATAAACATCCGTTGTCTCCTGCTTTCACTGTCTCTGGCTCACAGAGAGAGAGAGAGAGAGAGAGAGAGAGACTTGGATGGAAAAAAAATCAGTAGAGCAAAGTGTGAGGGTGGACCTCACAGAGACCAAATCTTGACATTTTTCCAACCATACAGCTGAAAGCACTACTTTAATGGATGTGCACTGAGAGAATGATAATTAACCCACTTATTCGACATACTCAGCACTTCATAGTTCACAGGACATGATGAAATTCACCTGTCGCAGACATGCTTACGCATGTCTTAAAGGGACAGTTCACCCTGAAAATTTAACTTCTTTCATTACTTAAAGGATTAGTTCACTTCCAGAAAAAAAACTTGATTTCCTTTTTTCTTCAGTCAAAAAGAAATTAAGGTGTTTGAGGATTTTTCTTCATATAGTGGAATTCAATGGGAACCAATAGGATTAAAGTCCAAATTGCAAATAGCTTCAAAAGGCTCTACATGATCCCAGCAAAGGAATAAGGGTATATCTAGCAAAACAAACTATTATTTAAAAAAAAAAAAAAAAACTTATGTATTTTTTATACATTTTTGTAGATAGGACAGTTGAGAGATGACAGGAAAGCAGTGGGAGGAAAGAGGGGAGCAAGATCGGCATAGGACCTCGAGATGTCGGGTCACCGTGAGCACAGTTGCGCTGTATGTCGACACGCTAACCACAAGGCTATTGGTGCCGACAAAACTTAGATACTTTTTAACTACAAAAGCTTGTCTCGACTTCACGCATTACATAGTCACATTGGAAAGGTCAAAAGTGACACAGGCAGAAGTGTTGACCCAGTGTTTACAAAGTGAATGTGTAAAACAATGATGCTGGATGATTTTGAAGTTTGAGGATAAAATAAGATGGAGTTTTTCGCCCTACCCTACCTTTCTGAACTGCAGTACACAGATAGAGAACTAACCATGCGTGACCTTTCCAACATGATTACGCACTGTGTGAAGTCAAGGGGGCGCGTTGCAGAGCTAGTGCAAGATGAGCATTTGTCTTTTTTTAAGAAAATGACCAAACATTTTGCTAGATAAGACCCTTATTCCTCACCTGGGATCATGTAGATACATTTGAGGCTGCATTAAAACTGCGGTTTCTAACTAAAACTTATAAAAACTATATATATATATATATATATATATATATATATATATATATGGCCTCAACTCATTTTCATTAGCATTTTCATTGCCATTTGTTTTACTTTAAATAATACTTTGACCAAAAAAACCATATATATACAAATCCATGTTGTTACAAACCTGTATGACCCTTTAGAGTTTTTTATTATGATTTGTCTCATCTTCAGTTTTGTTGATGAAATTCAATGTGAGCCAAGAAAGAAAGACATCTTGGGTGACATAGAGGGGAGTAAAATATCAGGAATTTTTTTTCTGGAAGTGAACTAGTCCTTTAATAAAAACCTGTATGACTGGCTTTGTTAAGTGGAACACACACACAAAAAACAAACAAAAAAAAAAAAGTTACAGCAGAATCTACAAGCTGTTTTTTCCATTTAATTAAAGTAAAGCACAAGCAGGATTTGCACTGAATAACAGTTTACACTGAAAAAAATAAATATTGATGTAGGATTTCTTTTTTTCCTTTTCTTTTTTTAAGCTAAAATTTTTTCACAAATAATTACAAAGAGATGGCAAGAAACAAATGTTATTCCCTAAAAAACAAACCCCAATAATTTGTTTTATAAAACTATAAAATTGCTTAGGAAGACATGAAATTTATTGAAAGTGTCTTAAGGACTGCTTACTTCTCATTTCTCAAATCATCTCCTTTGGGTCAGTAGGTTTGGAATGACATGATGGTGAGTAAATGAACAAATTTACATGTTTGGGTGAGCTGTATGCTTAAGTAACTGGAAAAGTACACATCATGCATTTGCATGTGCCTTAAATTTTCACTCTACATCGCAAGAGCCTGAATCTTTCAACTCGATCCACGAGCTTTCCAAAGAGATCAGTTCAAACCTGCCCCAAAATGAGCAAAAACAAAGAAAAGCTTTAATAACAGCCTGCATTATTTATTAGTCAAGCCTTAAACATCCCAAGAAAAGGTTTATCAGCGAACAGGGAAACCATTATAGAGTCACTCACACAGTGGCCACGTTTCATTCGAGACATGACTCACTCTTTCTTTTTTCATCTTGAGGAACATCATCTCTTCCCACTTGACCAAGAGAGGGATAAATGTGGTCTTTATGTGTGGGGTGCGAATAAGAAAGTCTTAAAAGGCAGAAGTGGCCTGGTGGGTTTGTTTACATGTGTGTGGCGGTCGCATTAATAGTCAAGGCATGTTCAGGAGAGGCTGTCGGACTGTTCTCACGACCTCCCCTCCTCCTCAGCCCATTTAATTCACTCAACTAGCTCTAATGAACTGTGTATGTTTGTATCACAGGAAACTATGCATGAATGTTGCCAAAGTTGAATGCATAAACAAAGGCAAATGGACAAGCAGGTGGATGAATGATAAACTTGCTTACCTTTGTCGATGAACCGCAACAAGGAGAAGGACATGCAGAGGAGGGAGAGAAATAGAAAGAGAAAAAGAGAGAACATTAATGGCATGTCAAAACTGGAGGAGATTTTATAAAACAATTCGATGAAATTCAGTTTTAAAAGAATACAGCAGCGCCCCAGACAAAGTCATCAAAATTTTAGTCATGGGTGATAAACAATATTAAAACTCAATACCATTTTGTCTAAACAAATTAAAATTAACACTAAAAACTAAAAGCTACAGAAAAGAAAATGCATATTTATATTAAGATTTACGAAAGACCTTATTATCAGTGTTATTAATGCATTTGAAGCTTAAATATTCAAATGTCAACCAATACGGAATGTACAATCTCTAAAATCAGCCTATAATCAAGATTAAATAACTTCTGCACATGAATTTGTGCATAATAAAACCAGGAACATGCATAATCAGTTCAGTTTTTATTTGGACTTTAAGCATTCCAGGTCCTAATAATGCATAACACAAATGAAAAACAGATATCTGTCCTAAAAGGCATAAATGGAAATTTTAGGGGAGTAATTTCCTCAATTTATCCACAGACTGCACTAATCACACAGTTCAAATAATGACACCACGTACTGCTCTTAATTTGTTTCTTTGTGCTTTATTACTTAATGTTGACTTGAATAATTTGGAAAGTTTGGTCCAAAACTGTTGTTTGTAGGGTTGTAATGAGCGTTTCCATCTAACCAAATTCACAATGGGACAGACAAGCCTCAGGGATACAGGGAAACATACTCATTAGACAGGCACGACTGGCCACAGTGGTCGGGGTTTAACTGAGATAAGACACACAAGACCCCCCCCATTTGTAAATCCACCACTAAACCCCTCAAGGACCAGGCAAAGAAATCTCCTGGTGACGAGGGTAAAATATAGAGCCGGCAGCAATGAATGTACGGATGGAGAGAGACGGGAAAGCAAGAGTGTGGGTGTAAGCCAGATTGAACTTATTTTTAAAGATGGTGAGGAACAAAGAAAGATGGAACAGAAGAGAACTTGGGTGGGTGACGGACAGTGAGAATGCAGGGGAAAAAAAACGGTTTGCCGAAACATGAGGAACTGAGAAAGATGAGTCAGTGAATGTAAGACACACCATGGAACATACATTTAAGTATGTACATTCTTAAGCATAAGTACATGCTTATTCAATTTTATTCAAAGAGTTGCATGTATGTATGCATTTATTTATGTATATGTATATGTGACCCTGGACCACAAAATCAGTCTTATGTTGCACAGGTATATTTGTACCAACAGCCAAAAATACATTGGATGGGTCAAATTTATTAATTTTTCTTTTATGCCACAAATCATTAGGATATTAATAATGATCATGTTCCATGAAGATATTTTGTAAATTTCCTACCGTAAATATATCAAAACTTAATTTTTGAGTAGTAATATGCATTGCTATGAACTTCATTTGGACAACTTTAAAGGCGATTTTCTCAAAATTTAGATTTTTTTTTTTTGTTTTGCATCATCTGATTCCAGATTTCCAGATAGTTGTACCTCGGCCAAATATTGTCCTTTTTCTAGCAAACCATATGGAAATGGAAAGCTTATTTATTCATATATATATATATATATATATATATATATATATATACACTTAATCTTACTTTTCTTTTCACACATATATACACATATACATACACACACACACACACACACATGTGACCCTGGACCACAAAACCAGTCTTAAGTCGCTGGGGTATATTTGTAGCAATAGCCAAAAATACATTGTATGGGTCAAAATGATTGATTTTTCTTTTATGGCAAAAATCATTAAGTAAAGAAATTTTTAAGGAAATTAAGTAAAGATCATGTTCCATGAAGATATTTTGTAAAATTCCTACTGTAAATATATCAAAACTTAATTTTTGATTAGTAATATACAAGGCAATTTTCTCAATATTTAGCTTTTTTTGCACCCTCAGATTCCAGGTTTTCAAATAGTCGTATCTCGACCAAATATTGTCCTATCCTAACAAACCATACATCAATGAAAAGCTTATTTATTCAGCTTTCAGATTATGTATAAATCTCAATTTAGAAAAATTGACCCTTATGACTGTGTTATGTGACCCTGGACCACAAAATCAGTCATAAGTGTAAATTTCTCATAATTGAGATTTATACAGTACATCATCTGAACGCTGAATAAATAAGCTTTCCATTGATGTATGGTTTGATGTGTGGATGTACGGTTTGCTCAAAAATTAAGTTGATATATTTATGGTAGGAAATTTACAAAATATCTTCATGGAACATGATCCTTATTTAGTATCCTAATGATTTGTGGCATAAAAGAAAAATCGATCAATTTGACCCATCCAATGTATTTTTGGCTATTGCTACAAATCTACCTGTGCAACACAAGACTGGTTTTGTGGTCCAGGGTCACATATAGATATACATAAATACATGCATACATACAAACAACTCTAAAATATAAAATCACATTTTATGGTTGATAATGAAATATTATATTGTCTAAAAACTAAAAATCTAAGTTAAGGCAACACAACATAATACATATGAAAAATTGATATTCATTTTAAAGGGGTCATCGGATGCTAAGTTCACTTTTTCATGTTTGAACATTAATGTGTGTTGGCAGTGTATGTACAAATCTACCCTATAATGATAAAAATCCATGCAGCGGTTTTTAATTAATGTGTAAAAATAATATCCCCTTTTTCAAATCGAGTCGTTCTCAGATGCCACACCGACAGAGGACGCTCCTACGATAGTTGATTGACATGAGCCTTGAATCAGTCCGCCCTTTTTGTTTCAATGCCGGAGCAGGGATGCAAGTTAGACAAGAATATCTCCGAGTGAGCGATTGAGGTGTTGTGTTGCTGGATGTAATAATGAACATAGTGGTCGTCATTTACTCCAGACATCTGAGCAGCTGAAGATGCAGTAGATTACATTTGTTTGTGAAGGGAATGCACCTCCTGATCTACATATATCTATCTATGTTCACGCGAATCATTCCTGATCCAGCTTCACTTACAGCAAAAGTGAGTATAAGGGTTTTTTTTTTTTTTATGAATCTTTGCGATTGCCTTTCCTTATAACGTGGTAGTTAGGAAGTTTAGCAGCTAAACGCGGCTAATGTAAACAAGCTCCGTCATTCCACAGAGAGAAGAGAGGGGAGGGGTGAGCAGAGCTCATTTGCATTTAAAGGAACAACCCCTTAGAATGAGATGATTTTTGCTGAGCTCATTTTGACAAGGTTAAAAGGGTGTTGTTTTACAAAACCATTGAGAATTTTTAATCAAAGTATATTAGAGACTTTTCATTAAGACCCTAAAGAATCATGTCAACTTGTGGAAAATGGGCATCCGATGACCCCTTTAAACAGCATTATTATTAATATTTTTAAACATTAACTTTAAGGGTAACTTTGCTGTCCTGTCACCTACCGTAAAAATTAACATACACAAAATCCAGTATGGTACTAATAAATCATAACACCACTAAAACAGAAGGTGTGTTTTTATTACAGATTTGCGATATTTTATAAATGGCGATAAAAAAACTACTGTGAAAGGACGAAGACGTTATGTGACTAAAACTTAATTTTTACCTCTCGCTTTAAGTCATAACAACCAATGTTGGTAGGTTTATGTATATCGCAGCCACCGCACTAGCCATTATTTGTAATTGAAGGAGAAGGAAACTTTTTTCCGATATATGGGAGTTGACATGTTTCCACTGGGTGTATTTTCAGTTTTGATACCACCGGACTATATAATGTGCAAAACCAAGTTGGAAAACTTTGTACAATAGTTTTTTTTTTTTAATCTATCAAAACTGGCCAATGTACCAACTTGGTACCTTTTTAACAAGACTATGCTTCCAGATCTGATTAGGACTGGCAGTTTCAAACA
The DNA here is from genome assembly GCA_012976165.1 of Labeo catla. Lineage (NCBI taxonomy): Eukaryota > Metazoa > Chordata > Actinopteri > Cypriniformes > Cyprinidae > Labeo > Labeo catla. The sequence goes on from VONZ01000611.1 coordinate 63,907, forward strand.
GTACGTACAATTTTTATGTGCAATATGCATTAGACTCTCAGTTTCATATGGGAGAGCTTGTTCTTTTGTCAGTCTGTAACATTTATTCTTCTGGGCTGCGCACTGTAAGCCCAAATATCTGAGTTGAAGGGATCAATTTAAGCCCCAGAGGGCACAAGCGGTGGGCTAACTTAAAGTAATAAGACTGACAGCACATTCCAAACTCAACTGCAAATAGCCTAGAGTAAACCCGAGTTTAAACCTGCAGTCTGCAAGATCTTTCACCGGTTTGGTGCAGGCACAAATTCAGCCTGACACCTTTGATTTAAGAGCTCTCAACTAAATGAAAAAGGTCCATAAAAGACTGACACTTTAACATCAGCTGTGTTCGGAATGGAAGAATAGTTCACTGCTTACTGCACAGTATATACTTCACACTCCTGAGTATTTTTTGAAATCGTATGGGAAATGCATTATGAAATTAAAAACTTTTAAACAGTAGTCCATGGACATTAAACTAAATCTAAATTTGGCTGACTTAGAAGATTATCTGGAGACTCCTTGTTTAAAAACTATTTGCATACTGCAGAAATGGTATGAGTAATATGAAAATGTGCAATCCAGAACCTCAACATACAGTAGATTCACAAAGGCTCCACAGAGATGGTTGCTAAGCTTACACACTAGTCTGCAACCAGATATGGACTGAAGCAGTTAAACGTGACCGTGTCTGGCCAGCTTTTCTGGTTTCCTTCACTTGAAAGCTTTACTTGCATCAGCTGGTTTTTCAATTAAACAAAAATGTCCCAAAGACACAGAATGGGTGACTTGAGGGAAATTCGTGTCTGAGGTTTTGACTGGGTTGTCAGCCAATCCTCAGCTGCTGACCATCAAAGCACAAAGCGGGATCTGTCTGCAGACTAAGAACTGGGAAAAAGCCTCCGCTGGGCAGAACGGTTCCACAGTGCAGGAATGGCTTCAGGCGGAGATCTGATCTGCTGCGGTCTCTATCAGCTGGAGCTCACAACAAAGCTGCCATCGTGATACAAGCCATCCGTCACATCTTTCAAACACACTTTGGCAAATTATATATGTCAAAAGTGTACTGTCATATTTGTGACGAGATAAGAGCAGTATGCTGTTATTGTCAGTTTTTAAAGGCACATGCACCTACTGAATATGTAGGTGACAACACTGAAATCCCTATAACCTTAGCCAGACTTATTTTGCAACCACGTACATGTACACACAATATAATATCCCCATTTATTACACAAGTATATTGTGTAAATTAAAATAAAATGATTGAGGTGGGTTGATTATAAGTTTATGATATTAAACAAAAATAGATACAAATAAATAAATACTGTTGAGTTGCCTGGGTTGATTATACAATTTTGTCAATAAACAAGAGTAAAATATTTACAGGTAATTATACAATCTTTCTGTCAATAAACATACATATTTAATGACACCATAAAAAAATGAGAACAAAAAAGCTGTGGGAAACAGAAACGCAGCCAGTTTAATAAATTGTACTGTGGTTTCGTCCTATAAAAAGTTGAGGAACATATGTATTTGTTAGGGCTGCCCTTAACTAAAGATTTTTCTGGTCGACTAGTAGTCGTACATTTTAAGCATTAGTTGACTTAGTCGCACGTTTATTAATAAACCATATAAATCACAATAATGAGCCTTTATTTGCCTACATGGCCTAATAAGCACACAAAAAACATGTTTTATACGGATTAAATGATCCTCCAGGAATTGAGTTTGAGACCTCTGCTCTATAGCTATATTTTTTCCTGTCTGTAAGGTGGAGTTTTGCGCTCAAGTTCACAGAGATCAAGACAGCAGAAAGTGCATCCTGCTTGCTTTCATTATTTTACAAAAGCACAATGTTTCGTTGTTATTGTGCACAGAAATAAGTCTTTAAATAAGACTTTACAGATCAAAAGATGTATTACTTTTATCTGTATGAGCACAAATGACGGAGTATTTTAAGAGCAAGAGATGCCTCCATATGTCATTCAATAAGCACGCTACTATTCATCTTCCACACTCCACACAGACACTTCAACAGTGCACATTTTTGTAGGTTAACATTAGATTAAGCAACCATGTAAAGTTTCTACAAAATATTTCTGATGAAAAGCCATATTTGAGGTCGATGAATGATAGGTGAGTTTTTTTTTTTTCATTATTCAACAAGCTTTTTCTCACTGAATAATGGTTAGTCGACTATTAGAGGGCAGACCTAGTATTTTTAAAGCGTCGCTATCATGCCATTTTTTTTTTCTTTTTTTAGTTAGTTATATTTTTGGGAGCGGGATCGGCAAAGGACCTCGAGACGGGATTCTAACTCGGGTGGCCGCGAACACAGTAGTGCTATATGTTGGCGCACTAACCGTAAGGCTATTGGCGCTGACATGCCATTTTTAAGGTTCCTACAAAGGTTCTACATGCATGCAAGGTCAAATGATATCAAAATATGCATTTAATATCAGCAATTATCCAACAATTTGTTTGAAGCAGTTCAACCATTCAGTCTCTCTACACCCCTCCTTTCCTTGCTCTGATTGGTCAGATGGTCCAGTCTGTTGCGAATGGTCTACTATGTACAGCGCGTGCCAGAAACGATAGAAGCGCTTGACAGAAAATATATTTATCTATTATTTAACATTCAAGTTGTGAATCAGTGGAGCCAGTTGGTCCAAATAAACTTGGTTCTGAGCCATCTTTCAAGAGCAAGTGTTTTGTAAATCCTGCACTGAACTCCTTGAGAATTGTCAGTACAATGACGTGTTTGAGGGCAGATCAAGTTGTTTGCAGCTGGCCAGAATAGAACATAAGTGGGCATACAAATGTGTGTTGGATTCGAGTTACTAACGACTCAGGAGTTGATTATTTCTTTTGCAAGACAAAAACTTTGTTTATCGTGCACTTTCGGCTTTACAGCTTTGCAGATTGTTCACATTCACACATTGCATGAAAGGCAATATTCGAAATGGCATAATAGGGGCACTTTAATGTTTCACAGAACGCATCAGACCGCAGCCTCACAGCCTTGATTTTGTTTGCATCAAATTATAGGAAATACAGCAAATATGTCACTGTTGTACTAACAAATGACACAATCATTATTTTTGCATTAACTATGCTTTTAAACCCAAAGGACATCTAGAAGTTGTACTTAAGCTATGATAGGGGCTGAGGGTCGATTCAAGGTTTGTCAAAATTCCCAGACCACAACTATTAAAATCAAACTTTACGTCAAAAAGAATTAAACCGCCTCAAACAAGCAGGCTTACCCCTTAGCCCTAAGGCATTTTGACATTACATGAATTCTTCAAGAGCTGAAACCCTGCTTTGAAACGCTAAACCACATCCCCTGCAGACATCTTGGCACATATGTTAACTTTAAGATCTCATACGAGACAAAAATAAACGGTTCCAATATTAAAATCTCACTGCAATGCTACGCAACAGCAAGCAAACAAGTCAAGCAAGTTTAAAACAGATAGAGATCTCAGCAACAGAATATTTTGCTGTAGTAGCGGATGCTCATCTGCATCGAGTGGAGCTCATCTGTGTAAACTCAGAAGCCACAGTATCCGCTGGGGAAAGCACTGTAGCCGCGGCTGAGAGGGGAACTTGCGCTTTTGCATGCGTCTTTCCTCCTTCACACACAAATTTTTCACCCGACCACAGATTGCTGGTAATTGATAGAGGCTGACAGCTGGCCAATGTCATGATTTGTTGGGAGCTGCTAAAAGCTCCTCTGCAGCTCGGGTGGGGGTGTGGGGGGTACGGAGGAGCGCTGAAACAGTGTGTGATTGTGTTAAGAGAGACGGACGGAGTGAAAGTGTGTGCGTGTGGGATTGGCCGAGATGGACGAGTCTCTCAGGCGACAGGGGGATAGGGACAGCTGTATGATTTTGTGAAAAAAACCTGGTAGGGTAGAAAGCCACGTATAAAATGCTTTCCTCCCTCACTTTAACCTTTTTCAAACCCACAAACCACATATAAAGGACACTCAAACATTTGGTAGAGCATATTTGAAGCCAAGATATGCTGTTGAAAAAGGTTGCAATGTACTCTACCTGAGTAAAACTTGTGGTTAATGAGTGTTCCACATATAAATATACATAAAAATAAAATTTTATATATACACATTTTATAAAAGTATAACATTTTGAATTTATATAGACAGTTCTACAATAGGGTATTTCCATGCAAAGTCAACCTTACCACAAAAAAAAAAAAGTTTTTACCAAAGTTTTTTACTATACTGATAGCACAGATGTCAACATTTGGTGGTTCAAATACCCATGTGAGGTCTCTCTTAAAGTTTTTAAAGCAATTCTTTATTTTATTTTCAGTGTATGATTTTAAATAATTTGGTAAGTGCTGTTTTCAGGCTTGTCACATCCATAACAGTACATATTCCTCATAAATATACACATCAAAATTAAAATAAAGTAACAATTATATGTTCTGTGAATCCCTATTTGTTGGGTATTATTGTGTCTGGTTTGTGCATTTTAATTCGCAGAAATCCCACAAAGTATATAGTCTCTCAAAAACATTGCCGTTTGTGTCACATTCACAATGCATGATTATTTCCCTTTTTAAACATAGAAAACTTGTGCATAGACTGATATTTTTCTGATGTTTAGACTATCAACATGGGTTTATTAAAATATAAACCGATGGTTTGGTATATTGGTAACACATACATTCTCTAAGCATTTATGTCACATCCATAACGCTGGATTTGCCCACTAATAAAATACTATTTATTTAAATAAAAATGAACTTAAACGTGTTTATGGTTTTATTGCAAACTATTATCATTATTCCAAAGGCAAGGGAAAAAAAAACTTCTTCATAATCTTGTCAAAATTTTGTCTGAAGTGAGGAACAAACTGCACCAAGGCAGTTTTCTACCTTCTCTCTGTATCTATCTTTTTGTGTATTTTCTTTTTTTTGTTGCTTTTTTTTATTGGTTTCATTTTCTCTCTCTCTTGCTCATTCGCTCCCCATTCCTCCAATTTGCTCAGGGTAAAAATGAAGACAGATGAAGCTAGTCTTGCCAGGCAAAGCCAATAGTTGCTGTGGAAATTGTGTTTGCTCAAATATAATTACGAACACCTTACACACACTGACACACATGCACAAATATTTTTCAAAGTCAGAAAAATTATTGCGGGTATGCGTCAGGTGTCGTCTGGCTCTCCAGCGCTTCCCTCTCTCATATTTCTATTTCAGGAAACTTCACCAGGAAACGACCTATACTGAGTTTTTGTTTGTGTCCATTGACTATACACAACTGTAAAACCATTTTTCCCTGACTGTTCGCCCTCGTCTCGTGCAAACTCATTTTCTGACACACAAACACACACGCGTGTGTCTGGGTCTCTGAGGATTCTGGGCTGTTTCTTTCCGCCAGCAGCCCTGCGGGGGAAACACACAGTCAGTAATTAATCACGGTAGATGTTTATGAGAGGGGAGTGGTACATTTCTACTGCACTGCACTGACAAGCTTCATTACCACCAGCTAAAGAATCCCAAGTTAATGAGGGACACACACACAAGAGTCTGCCTTTGTACACATCTCCATAATGTGTTGTATCACCTATACGGACATGTGCTATGGACACACTTTATTGCACACATTCAAATACCCGTTCATTCATGGATGCATGGTCATACATAAGGCTGCATGATTCATTGAATATTTACAGAGATAATTTGGCTAGCTCATAGTTCAAACTGATTAGTGACCTGTTCACCGCTGTGACTGAATCACTAAGCCAGAGAGCTGAACTTAAGAACTGAACCTGTCTGATTTGTGAACAAATAATTCAGAGTGGATTAGACATCCAAATTGTTTGATTCATTAGGAAAGATCTGAATCAAAAAATGATTATCATTATTTTAAGGGTAAGGGAAAAAATGTCTTTATAATCTTGTCAAAATGTTGTCTAAGGAACAAAGGAACTGCACCGAGGCAGTTTTTTTTTTTTTTTACCTTATCTCTGTATTTATCTTTTTCTTTTTTTGTTCATTTTTTTTAATGCTGTGCCTGAATCACTGAGCCAGAGAGCTGAACTTGAGAACTGACTCAGCCCCATTTGTGAACAAATGATTCAGAGTGGATTTTAGATGTGAATCAACTGATTCACTAGAAAAGATTCTTATTCATTATCTTATTCATTAGATCATTATTCCAAAGGTAAGTGAAAAAATATCTTCATAATCTTGTCAAAATGTTGTCAAACTAAAGGGTATAAGGAACAAACTAAACCGAATAAACTGCACCAAGGTAGTTTTCTACCTGGTCTCTGTATCTATTATTTAGTACATTTTCTTTTTTTGTTCATTTTTTTTTACTGTTCTGACAGAATCATTGAGCCAGAGAGCTGAACTTGAGAACTGAATCAGCCCTATTTGTAAACAAATGATTCAGAGTGGATTTGAAATGCATATCAACTGATTCATTAGAAGATTTGACTCAAAAGAATGATCATTATTTCAAAGCTAAGGGAAAAATGTTTTCATAATCTTGTCAAAATCTTGCCTAACTAATGAGCATTACGAACAAAATAACAGAATACACTGCACCAAGGCAGTTTTCTACCTTCTCTCTGCATCCACCTTTTTGTACATTTTCTTTTTTGTTCATATTTGTTTTTACTGCCGTGACTGAATCATTGAGCCAAAGAGCTGAACTTAAGAACTGAATCAGTCCTATTTGTGAACAAATGATTCAAAGCGGATTTGATAACCAAATCGACTGATTTACTAGAAAATCTTTGATTTAAAAGAATGATTCATTCACGAATTGGACATTGCTGCTTCTACCATACAACGTAGATCTAGAGTGGATGTCAGTATTTTAAGTGAATAATGATTTAAAGTCAGTATGAAATGAAAATGTACCTTTTTACTTACAATTTTTCGGGTAAAACAACAAACTTTTCTCTAATGACATATTTAAGACTTCTCTAATCATCTAGCAGGCTGAAGCCTCACACAAAAACAGTTTCAGAAGAAATATCTTCAAAATATAAAGTCATACAGCTTTGTAACATGGGTGAATAAACAACAACAACAACAACAACAACAAAAAAATAACAAAAGGATAGTTCACCCAAAACTGAAAATTACCCCATGATTTACTCACCCTCAAGCCATCTTAGGTGTATATGACTTTCTTTCTTGAGACAAATACAATCTGAGTTATATGACAAAATGTCCTGGCTCTTCCAAGCTTTATAATTGCAGTGAATGGGTGTAATCTTTCAAAAGTCTAAATAAGGTCAATCAAGCGCATCCATTTATCATAAAAAGTGCCCCACATGGCTTTAGGGGGTGAATAAAGGCCTCCTGAAGAGAATCGATGTGTTCTGTTAGAAAACTGGACTTTATAAATGGTAATCTTTAGCTTTCATTAACTGTTATATGCATGTTCACAATAGAAACAGGACATTTTTAATCTAACTCAGATTGGATTTATCTGAAAGAAGAAAGTCGTATACATCTAGGATGCCTTGAGGGTGAGTAAATCATGTGGTAATTTTCATTTTTGGGTGAACTACCCCTTTAATTTTTGCATATCTCTTTAAGATGCTTATGGTTCTTTAAGCTTGAAAGCTTCAGTACATTGTAGCTACATGGAAAAGAGCGAGCAGCGTGATTCTTCGAAAATTTCAAGCGAATAAATAAAGTCATACAGGTTTGGTAAATAACAGCATTTTCATATTTGGGGGAACTAATCCTTTAAGCCCAACCAGCCGATAACCCCACACACAGGACTAACTCTATAGACATTAATGAATTCTCCCTCAAACGCAAAAACCGTGTATAGCTCACTCTGGGCTCCCTATCGCACCAGACACACGGCAGCACAGAATGCAAAAAACGCTGGCTGTTTAACTTAAGGGAAATCAAACACACTCCCACACACAGCGACTTAAGTGCTGGAATCTGTGTACACAGAAGTACTAGATATCCATACCAAATGACCCTCCGGTCCAAATCTCTCCTCAGCCACACGCTATCCTCTTAACTACACACCCCATCGCAATCCTACCCTGGGCTCGGCTGCCTGCAGATAACAGAGCTGCCCTGACCCTTAACTCTGAGGGATCAGACAGATCTGTACACCTGGCATGTACGGTCAGATCGGAGTAACTGTTTGTCTTAAGTTCTTGTCTCGATTGGAGTGATGACTCCAGTGAGACTGCCAGCAGCAGGCTTTACAAATCTTGACAAAGTGCACACCCCACTGAGAATTCGCCTACGGTCAAGTCTCTGAGGTTAGTGGTGTGACACTCGTCTGAACTCCCTGCTAATTTATGTTTCTTGAGGATTATCAATGGTGTATATACACATGTCAGTAGGTATTAACTGTACTTTAGTGCTCTAGAACAGACATTACCTCAAAACACCAAATATGAAGCTAACTTATGAAAAATGGAAGAAGGACAGCACCAGGGATGAAGCTAACTTAGTAAATAATAAAAGCACAATAAATTAACATTAAATGCGGAGTTCAAAAATATTTAAATGCAGAATGTCACGACTGACCAAATCACAATCGAGCATTCCAGACTAAGGACTTTTAAGACGACATGAAATTTGAAATCATGAACTTAATAAATGTTCATGGTCTTATTTTAAAGAAAAACATCTTCACAATGTTTTTTAAAAATGTGACCCTGGACCACAAAACCAGTCATAAGGGTCCATTTTTTTTAAATTGAGATTTATACAACACCTGATTATATTATATTATATTATATTATATTATATTATATTGCTGAGGTAACTATTTGAAAATCTAGAATCTAAAGGTGCAAAAAAATCTAAATATTGAGATCAACTTTAAATCACCTTTAAAGTTGTCCAAATGAAGTTCTTAGCAATGCATATTACTGAAGCTTTGATATATTTACAGTGAGAAATTTACAAAATATCTTCATGGAACATGATCTTTACTTAATATCCTAAAGATTTTTGGCATAAGAGAAAAATTGATAATTTTGACCCATACAATATTTTTCTGGCTATTGCTACAAATATACCCATGCTACTTAAGACTGGTTCTGTGGTCCAGGATCACAAATGTTATAAATTATATTCACATTAATAAAGCACTAATTATTTTAATGTTATGTTCAATAAACAACAAAAACAACATTAAAAAAATTAAAACGGGAAAACACAAACTAAAACCAATTTTACAAGCTTCATGTACATTTAGGCTTCACAAAACTACAAAATGTATAAAACTATTTAAAAAAAAAAAAAAAAAAAATCTATATATATATTAATTCTAAGATTTATTATTCTGATGAATAAATATAAATTACTGGTTGGTTACCAACTAATTATGCAGAAGAATAAAATCAATCTTTTTAAATCATATCCTACTAATAAAAAGTCTCAAAGTCTCATCCTGAATTATTTCCCAATGAATGTTTTGTTTCACTCAAAAGTTCAGCGTGAACAAAATGCAATTTCATGCTGTTTTCGCTTCGTTTTTCAAAGAGAGTCAACATATTGAATCACTATCCAAACAAGTATTCAGGCACAGACTGCATAAAACAGAATTTTGGTTCCTCATGGCTGCTGATCCAGGGTCAGTCATGCTGTAAAAATACAGCAGTGCTGCTCTGCTGTCAGACAGTCTGGCCTCTCATTGATCTTGCTCGGACTACAGAGGAACACTGGTATGTCTCCGACTCTTTGACGGGCCGCTTCTTTCCCAGAATGACTTTTGACCCATGTTGTGCATGACCCTCAAAGGCTAGAGTGGGCAAACACCACCTGCTCTCCTGTGATCTCCAACACGCTGCTGGACTAGAATAAACACACAGATCAAGTCCATGAGAAACCCACAAATGAGCAAAAATGCTCTGACAAATATGATCTTGTGAGCTCAAGAACGCAGAAAGGGCAGATGGCCATTCCTGTATATAAACATGGGCACATGCAGTCAGCCTTATTTTCTCTCATACATACTTGGTCTTTAACTAAAAGAGAAGTCGGTTCCAGCTGTCATCCCTCTGAAGTACTCATCTGCTACCGGATCTATAAGAGGCATCCACGTGATCCGCATGTTGCCTCATTTACAGCGCTACATCGCACACGGAGTTCTCCGTACAAGAAAATACAGCAGCATTTAAAAATAACTCTGCTTTAAAGCTTTAAAAATGCAGCGACTAAATGAGCGTCCTCTAAAACGAGAGACGAATGCAGAATGTAATCACCGAGAACGCTTCCATACAGAGGGGGAAAAAATAAAGAGAACGAGCATAAAGAAAATGTTAAATGCTAGAAAATGCAGTTTGAAAGAGATGGATGCCACTTTAATTGGCGTAAAATCCTTAGTTTAAAAAAGAAAATGAAAGTACAAACTGAGGCTAACCGAAATAACAGTAGCGCAACATTACCCAACACAATAAAACAATCCTTAGGGCTCTGTGAAACTCAATACACCGCATGAACCGCACTATATACAGTACACAAACCTCACGTGTTCTCTTAAATCACTCTAACAATGGAGTGAACAGATGTCAGCAGTTCTGTGATGTTAAGTGCATCTGTGATAAAAATCCATGGGACAACATTTTAAAACATTTATTTTCCCCTGAAGTCTACTTAGAATGTTTCTTCCACCTCTACTGGCTTTGCATAACCATTTAGCACTATCCTTTTGACACTCGGATTAAAACAGGCCTACTGTACCTTTAAGATTTTTTTAAAAAACAAACAAACAAACCTCTGTTATGATTGGCTAACTTCCAACATGCCAACTGTAGCCCATATCAATTTTGGCAAAGGTGCTGGCTTCTAAATAGTTGTTGATATGCAAACATTGAGAATCATAAGATAAATCTGCTCATGTACTCACAATCTGATTCTGAAGATAATGAGAGTGAAACAAAACAAAAAGTACATTAAAATTAAAATATGACAGGTGTTTAGTGGGGAAAGGTTGCAAAAGAGGATTTGGGATGTCAACTTAAAAAGAAAAAAAAAAAAAGAAAGTCCTTTCACTACTTAACTACTTAAAACCTAATGTCATTTAAAAAGCTAAAGCTATTGTAAAATTTAAAAAGTAACATCAAATCCAGACTTGCCAGGTTTTCACAACAAAACCCCCAAATTGCTTCTCAAAAGTAGCCCCATCGCGTTTCGAGGGGGTTCCCCCATTACAAATCGTGTTCTGGGGTGTAAAACACATGTTTTTTTGTCGGGGTTCCCCTGGTATATTTGTAAAAACAACCTGCGGAAACAGTGTTAAATTAGCCCAATTCTGCGGGAAAACCACAGACTTGGCAACACTGATCAAATCCTTTAATTTCTAAAGAGCAAGTAAAATCCTGTTTCCAACACATATCTAGGGCCCTATGATTTCCACTATGTGGAAAACACGGACGGAATCACAGAATCCAGTAATAAAAATGGAATTTGCCAAGCGGAATGTCACAGAATTTGTGTGAATAAATGGCACAGACGGTTTTGTTTACTACACACATACTGAAGCGCACAATGCTTGCAGTGTTTTCAGCCTCTGTCGCCTCAATATCATGAGTCACTTCATGAGTATTTTACAGTTTCTTTTGAGAAAAAGTAGTGTCACATCATATACAAAGAAAACATTATAGGTCTCCACAGAAACCCATCAAAAAAGTTTGGTTTAACTTGAAGAAATGATGACAGAAATATATAGATAGATGCTATTTACAATAAGTCCAAATAGAAATAAGTTATTTACACTGTGTTAAAATAGCAGGATTTTCTACTATTTATAATACTTTTTGCAAATCAAGGCAATTATCTGCACCTCAGTATTGTAGTACATTATAAAACAGTATGCAATAATAACAGTGTAAATTATACTTTTAATTAGGGCTGTCAAATGATAAATTGCAAACAAAATTAAAGTTCGAGTTTGCCTAATAAATGTGTGTGTACTGTGTGTAATTATTATGCATATATAAATACATACAAATTAATGTATATATTTAAGAGAAATGCATTATGTACAAAATTGTATTTTTATATAAGTTATATAAAAATTATAATAAATACATATACTTGTTAAATAAATATTTCTTAAATATATACACATGAATGTGTTTGTATTTATATATACATAATTACACAAAGTACACACACGAATATTAGGCGTAGCCCTAGTTTCAACTTCAAATTATTAAATGGATGCCACCTTTTCAGGACAATAAAGCCCTCCTTATACACTTTCCCTAACCATAACCGATACTCTATTTTCAACTTTTCATTTCCTTTATTTTTACTGAAAATAAATGACTTTCCGATATGATGTAAGATTTGAAAATGAAAAAAAAGTGAAAAAAAAAAAAAAAAAAAAAAAAAGTGAAAAAGGCGAATTCAAACCCCTATCGATTGCATCGAAAAGACTACGGCACGTTCTTTATTAACTACGCCACTGGAGCTGTTGTTCAGCAGGCATATTCCCAATTCTCGCGGGCAGTGTTAGCGTAAATGGCCTCTGCCAACAAGGCGGGCAATTTGCACTTAGTGTAAATAGACACTCCGTAAAATGTACTGAAACCATTAATATGGAATCCACAAAATTAAAGAACTGAATTTGGTCAAAGAAAAATAAAAACTGAATTTGGTCAAAATGAAACAAAATGAAAGAAATTTTTTTTGAAAATGTTAATTTCTGAACTAAATTGGGGGATATATATATATATATATATATATATATATATATATATATATATATATATATAAATAAAATGGATTTCATAGGGCCCATTAAACAATTGAGCAAACCCCAAAGTTCTTCACCGATGCCCATCCAATTGTTATGTACGTCAACATCTCGAAATCCTTCCTAATTCACATCACATCGCATCCACACACAAACAGAACATGCTCACCCACAGTCCATTCAGCTCAGTGACAAATCGGAGTACATCCACCAGCTATTCAACACGGCCGCTGAAAAATGCGAGGCCATTCAAATGTCATTCAGTGCGAAGAGACTCGGTCATTTACATATCTACAGCTCTTTACATAAAGATGCCCATCGAGGCCCTGTGAGCCCTGCCTTTTTCCCCTCAGGCTTCATCCAGTGTCATCAAAAACATGGTGGGTTTCCTCTAATGGCTCTGCTACAACAAAATGAGATAAAGTGAACTATACAAGGTCGAGGTAGAAAAATGTCAAACCTGTTTTATTCAGACAGAGGGTTATGGAAGTATGAGAGGTGCAATCTGAAGGATGAAAGAGGAGTTCGTAAGGTGAAAGGACAGAAAGGCTGGGCTTTCTTTATGAAAACAGTAAAATGGAAATAGTAAAAGAAACTGAACAAAAAGAGATAAAATACTTACCTTAGAATAGAACGACTAGAGTGCATTTCTACTTTTAGAAACGTTTGACAACACACACAAACACTAACTAATCTAAAAGACGAGGTCTGGCCTTTGCCATGTTTGTGTTTTACAGCAGAGGAGATGTCCAACAGCACAAGGGACATTTCCAAAGGCGTAGAGGTCAATGCCGCCGTCTTTGTGTGTATAGCACCGTGAGGACCAGACACACACACATCCACAGGGGGCTAGACCCTTAACGACATGCAGACAGCCTCACGCCTGGTGAGCAGCCAAAGGACAACCATACACAACTGCCACCACTGTGACCACAAAATAAAAATACTTTAGTTGAGACACCTGAACAGACTTGCACTGTCTGTGTTTGGCACACAGCCACAACAAAAATTAGATGATTTTTGTAATATGTCTGGAGTGTTTTTCATCGTCTTCTTTTGCAATTATGGTTCCATTGCTCCACCAAAACAAAACCTGAAGGGTGGGTTCACCCAAATTGAAAATTCTGTCATTAATTACTAACCATTATGTCGTTCCAAAGCCGTAAGAGATTCATTAATCTTCGGAACGCAACTTAAGATATTTCCGATGAAATCCAAAAGCTTTCTGACCCTGCATAGACAGTAACATAATTACCACATTCAAGGCCCAGAAAGGTAGTAAAGACATTGATAAAATAGTCCATGTGACATCTGTGGTTCAACCTTAATTATACGAAGCTAAGAGAATCTTCGATGCGCATTACCAACAGTATAGAAAGCTCTCGGATTTCATCACAAGTATCTTAATTTGTGTTCTGAAGATGAATGAATGTCTTACGGTTTTGGAACAACATGAGGGTGGGGGAATACTTATTTACAGCTTTTTTTTTTTTTACTATCCCTTTAAGACTAAATCTGGATTGGTAATTAAAAAACAAAAAACAAAAACAATAAGGATATTTTTTTTCTGCTTGCAAGTCAGACCAGTAGTTACTTTCCCTGACACCTTTTTCACTAGCCAAAGCACAAACGTTTTGTGTTTACACAGGGTTCGTACAGATACTGTAAAATAAACTTTCAAGACTTTAAGCATTATTTTTTTTTTTTTATTTTCAAGAACTTCAATCAGAGAGCTCACTTATCGAACAATGTCTTCCATTTGAAATTCTAAAAGAAATAGATAAACATGCAAAGTATTACTACTAAAGTATTAGAAAGTATACTACACTTTTAGTAAAACCACGGTTAGGTTTCTTAAGGGATTTGTATTTGTGCATTATTTATTTCCTGTTTGTTTTGCTTTTATAACTGTTGGAATCCTGATCTGAAACAAATGATTCACGAACCCACACTGAAGTCCCGATCTGAATCAAATGATTCACAATCTACTCCGAAGTTTCAATCTAAAGCAAAAGATTTGCGAACCTGGTATGAAGTTCCAATATAAATCTAATGATTCGCAATCTTGCTCTGAAGACCTGATCTAAATAATGATTTGCAGACCATCATTTCAGATCAGGACTTGGAGCATGTATCGCGAATCATTTGACTTAGATCGGAACTTTGCATATTGCAAATCATGTGATTTAGATCGGGACTTCAAATCACGCATCGCAAATTATTTGATTTGGATTATTCAATTCAGTTGGATCATTCAAAATGATTCACAAACCCGTTCTGATCTAAATCAAATGATTTGCGAACCTGCACTGAAGTCCCGATCTGAATTAAATGATTCACAATATGCAAAGTTACCATCTAAATCAAATGATTTGCGATACATGATTTAAAGTCCCAATGTGAAACAAATGATTCACGATAAGTGATCCAATTGGAGCATTTCATAAAAGTAAATCATTTTGTGACGCAATGGTTTAACTGATTCAGACTTTCGAAAAGCTTCATTTCACCCATCACTATGTACTTTTTAAAATCGTTACAAGCAATGTTGAAATTCAAAAATGAACGGCTCTTTTAATTTGATCTGGTTTTTGCTAGTGAATCGCTTAAAATGAATGAACGATCAAAGTCACGAGTTGGAAACAATCAGAGCAGAGCAGCATAAACGACTCAATTGTTTTGGTTCACCTGTTCCTCTTTTTACGTCTTATCCATGTTTACACGATCAGTACTACTACTTGCTGAGCTCAACTGTTTTCTGACATTAACTGAAATAAGCAAAAAAGGTACATGTTTAGAATTGTGTGAAAAGATGTGCTTATTGACAAAATTGAACACTTATTTCATAGATACATTGTCTTTCAATAATTTAATAACTTTTCAAGTACCTCTTCAGGAATATTGCTATTTTCAAGGGTTTTCCAGGCCTTAAATTTCAAACTTTAAGCACCTTGTACGAACCCTGTTTACAAAATGAAAATATCCCACAATCTGACAGCTACAAGTTCATAAACACTTTTTTTTTTTTGAGGGAAATTGATGCACATACAATGCAAAACATTTCTTACTGGCTTGTAGTTTAACACATGCTTACTAATGGTTCACTAAATCAACTACTAAGAAAAAAGTCTGATTCTTGTGCTGCCCATCTTGATCTAGTCTGCACCGGATCAGCTGGGAATTTCCCACAGAGCAAGCAAGCAATCCGATCACAGCATCCGAGAGAAATAAAACAATCTGTTTGGATTTCCTCCATCTTTGTAGGCAGGAACTAAGCGAGGGGAGGGTGAAAAGAGAGGGAAATTCATTGTGCCAGCGGGCTGATGAAAGGAAGAGGTGGAGCTGGACTGATTTTCAATATCCCAGACTCAACTCAGACCTAGCAGAGTGCATTCTGCTTGTACGTATACAAAACCGCATAGTGACACACACTCATAAGGATGCTAATCTTCACCTGATCTCCTGGGACTTGCCGGAATACCTGCAGAGCGACAAATACACTTCACACAACGTGTCCCCCCTCCTTCTTCCCCCATCTCCTCTCTGCAATGACTCTTAATGAGGCACTGTGGGACTGAAATCCTCGTCGCACAGACCCCAGTCCCCTAATTCTGTTAAAACACCTACCTGCCTGTTCACCAGATGGCTATAGAGAGATCGTGGGCAGGACCCTAGGACATCACGCACTGCGTGAAATAAAGTCAAACGCTTTAATCATTGTGAAAAATAGTCAAAGATGGTATTCCAAAAATGAACTTGACAGGAACAAGGTAAACCTTTTTTGGGCAGGTTTCCCAGACACAGATTGAGCACAGTCCTAGACTAAATTTCAGTACAAATGATGATTTTAGCAAGAAAATCTATCACAATACAGTGTCGCACTTTAGCTGCATTTGGGAAGCCGATTGTCAAGTATAATTTATAAAACTAGGAGCCTTAAAGTTGCTTGAGTCTAAACATTAAACAATCTCTCAAGTCAAAAGTTTTCCACACGTTATTTTCCCTCTAAACCACAAGCCAAATGATACAAATCCATACAGAAATAACAGCGACATAACCACAAAAGATCCAAACAAAACAATGCAAACTGCTCGCTAAACCACAAAGACCTTCTATTTTTGGCATTTGTGTCAACCACCTATCAAATATGAAATCTTTTGGCCTGGGGAAGTTCAGAGAGGTCTTCTAACTGACTGTGGTGACCTTTTATTGACCACAAAGCATTGATAAGATTGTTTTCCCCTAGAGGGTTGGAGTTTAATTAAAAAATCTAAAGCATCACTTCCTCTCCGTGGTGTTACAATGTTCCCTTGAGGAAAACAGAACTAGCTCAGTCACAATGAATCATTACACACAGTACCCATCTTTCACTTCCCAAAACTTACTGAGGTTTAATCATATACGCAGAGTCAATAACAGGCGAGGCAAAGTTCAATGGATTGCCTTTCTAAAGGGCAAAACAGTTTTTGGGAGAGGGAATGACAAAGCAGCATCTCAAAATGTTATTTTGCCAGTGCTTCAATGATGGTTTGTCTGACTACTAATTAGCTCAATTTCATCATGGTTAAACTTAAAAAAACACTCATGATGATATGACAATCACAGCAACATTTCAGTGTCCCACAGGTGTTAATAAGAAACATGACTGATGGCTTTAACCTCTTTGGTGCTAGCTATTTTTGGCTAAATTAACATTTGGATCCAAAGTTGCAGCTACCTAATGACTGTTTATCAGACTACTAATTAGCTTATTTTAACACTGTTGCAACAGCTTTTTTTTTTTTCTTTCTAATGTTATAACCATGGCAACATTTCAGCCTTTCGCCAGTGTAAACAAGAAAGAAATTTGCTAACAGTTTAAAGCCTTTGGCTATTTTTGGACAAACTAACATTCGCACCCAGAGACACAGCTTTGACTTAGCTACTTAATCACTGTTTATCAGACTACTAATTAACTCAGTTAATTTCAGAAACCTCTTAACGGTTGACAGTGATAACCATGGCAAAATTTCAGTGTCCTGCAGATTTAATACTGCTAATGCTGCTAGTTAACCCTTTTGGCGCTTGCTATTTTTTTTTTTTAAACCAAACTGTTAGTGTTTAGCTGTAACTAGCTGCTCAGTTCAGTTCCATACATACTGCTACAGTTGGAACCTTTTCATAGTTCCTAGAACTATTAGTCAAAGTACCTGATTTTTGGCAGGAAATAAGGAACTAAGAATGTATTTAGTTCTAGGAACTTTGTCTGTTTTTTACCACTTCAGAGTAGGGTCTAAAACAGCTCTGTAGGAACTACCACTGATGTAAGTATACGCTGATTGGCCAAACGCATACGAAACACCGGCTACCTGGCATTTTTAAAAAGCTGTGTAAAAATATTTACTCTACAACAATGGAAAACAGCAATAATAATGGTATTAAGCTACCTGTTACTGCCTGTTTAAGCCTTGAAGATATTTAAAGGACAAGTTCACTTCCAGAACAAAAAAAAAAAAAAAAAAAATATTACAGTTTATATACTTTTTAACCTCAAATGCTCATCTTATCTAGCTTTGAGTGTACCCTTTGAAGCTGCATTTAAACTGCATTTTGGAAGTTCAAACTCATGGACTCTATAGAAGTCCACTATAACAATTTCTTTACGAATGAAGAAAGACACACAAACATCTTGGATGACAAGGGGGTGAGTAAATTATTTGTTAATTTTTGTTCTGGAAGTGAACTTCCATAGGAGGTCATAGGAGATTTAGTCAGATTTTCGTGCTCTTTTAATCACGTAAATTGTGTATTTACATTTCATCTCTGTTATCATGAAAACCCATTACACACAACAAAACCAGCTACGATCACGGCGTCCTCCTTTCACCAGTTGTTGACGTTTGAAAATGCGGTGAATAAAGATGTCGTTATTGGCCGCTTCAGAGTTCCTGTTGCCGGTGCTAATGCAACCAGGAAAACGGTCCAAGGAGGAAGTTGGTTCTCTGAGAACCACCATTCTGGTTAGTAGTCTTGGGCGATATGCTCAGTTGTTTGTCCTATCGTCAGCCATTGAGGTTGTGAATACACGATTTTATCGTGCTAATTTATTTATTTACTTAGTATCATTGCCGGAAAATGGACTGAATTTGCATTTAACAATGTAATAGAAACAAAAGTTACTAGTTATAATGCTTACGTTTCCTTAGTTATTCAAAAAAATGTTTATAACAGCAGTGCCATAGCACGTTTCTGAAGCATCCCAGAAGCGGCTCCGCGCTGCTTCGCTAAAGTTAAGTGCCTAGTCTATTTTTGACAAATAATAATGATAATAATAATAATAATAATAATAATAATAATAATAATAATAATAATAATGATAATAATAACAACCGTCTTACTATTGTCAAAGGCATCAGCAACATCCTGGTTCTATCATCACAACCACACTGGTTAGTTCCTAGAACTGAGTTCATAGAACTATTCGGTGCAAAAGCGCCTAGTGTCGTACATGTAGATTTCATCTGGTTACCACCACCACACAAAAGGTCAATTTGGTTGCAGAATGTGGTAGTCCACTCAAGTGAACTTGTACTACACAGAAAAGAACTCAAGGACCTGATAACTGCATTGCATAACTGTAGTGCACTGGTGGCCAAAGTGTTAAGACTTTTCTCCCTCAACCATCACAAGGTCCTTAAAGGACATGGTTGAGAATTTGTGCACTTCACCGATTCCCACCTAGGTGATTTTCCTCTCCACTGTGTTGCTTAGATTAAGGCTGAGACATGACTTCCATTTCCAGACAGAACAGATGGATTTTCCAGCACTGTGACAGACAGTTCAGCTTTGGGAATCACAGACAGTGGTATTGGCAGCGATTTGGAGAAGGATGGATTAATGGGCACGTAGCAATAAGGGGGGAAAGCATCTCCCCTACTCTTTCTCTCTTGCCCCACCTCCAAGAATCTACAGCCTGCCAAGAACTCTTCACAACACAATGCAGCAAATAAAGTCCAGAGGCTAAGAAAGGCCTGCTGAGGGCTTTTTCCCCTTCTATTTTTTCTGCAAGCATACAGCTTTTGTGCTCCGATCCAGGGGGAAGGGCACAACGGCAGCGCCTTGGCATTGCAAATCTGTTCCTGGGCATTGATGGACGTCGCTGTGCTGGAACATTCCCGCACAGCAGCTCGATCTCAGTAGATTCGGCACAATTGCCTCTCCTCCCTGTGAGGTTGGGCCCTTCATTTCCTTTCATTAAAGCCCCCGGTTGAAAACGTTAATAAAGGCAGTGTCTAATTACAGAAGCACGTCTCCACAGCTCTATAGAAAATCATCAGGCTAATGCCAGTTTCCCCCATTCTCTTTTTGCTTTGAGCTTGGTTGATTTTTCTGGAGAGCTGGATTGGTTTTGTTCTTGCTCTCTCTGTAACGCAGGAACTGGAGGTGGGTGGAAGGACCAAGTCCTTCCTGACATATTCTGAATCACTTGTATTTGGCAACTGCGATGATGGACGCTGGCCAAACTGTCTGCGACTGGGGAATTGTGAAACCAATTTGTACACGATGACATCCAGATGCCTTTTGTAGAGGTTCTGATATGAAAAAAAGACTTGGGCAATGTGAACCTGGTAAACCGAGGCTACACTGCTCTACTTTCCGGATATTGCCTTGCTAGTTGTTTATTTAATTGAAGGCCCCTTTAAACAAATTCTGCTGACTTGGTTTATCTTTCCTGCTGACAAGATTCACAGGATAAATAGGGCTCCAGACGAGGTGTTGCTCACAGCAGCTGCCCAACTAGCATGTGTCCAGGACCGCACATCTTCGTCTTGTATCTCTCAGGGTCACAAGCAATGCCGCCCAGATCCAGTCGACAGAGCACCTACAATAACCATAGTGCAACTCGCTCATGTGCTAAATTACAGTCACAAATGGTCTCCTTCCACCTTTGAGCCTGACAATTTCTTCCCGCTATTCAGCTTTTCACCAGCAGTCTTGGGCTTTTCCTGGAACATAATTGTATTCGGTAAGCCAGCCTGCTGAAAAAGGGACGTTTAAAAGCTAGAGAGGGAATAAAGGTGAAAGGAAAACCTGTAGCAGTTCTGACAACGTCATTAGAAGAGCAAGTGTTGAACTTCAGCTCTCCTCTCGTGTCTCCCATAATGAAGTTCTCCAGGTTGCCACGTACTCTCCCCGGGAGTACAGCATGCCATAATTAAGATTCTCTCCTCCAATCCCAGACACAGCAGAGGTTCGGGTCCTTTCCCAGGTGTGCAGACTTTCCCCTTGGAATGTGATGGGTGGGCATCAATGTTTTTAACGCCCTTGAGGCAAAACCCAGCCGTGGCCCTTCAGTTCACAGAGGACACTCAGACGCTGAAAGAAATGCAGCCACCATACTTCCCAGAGAGGGTAAGAGCCACCTCAGAGGCACTACAGTCTGCAGAGTAAGTTGACCTGAGTGTGATCTGATCCCCTCTTGCAGTCGTGCATGATTTACAGCTGTGCCCAGGGCACAAAAGGTACTGAAAAAGCCATAAAGTCTGCCATCTGCAATCAGAAAGCAACTTACAGGGTAAGTAATGGCAGAAATTAGCATATTATAAAGTCACCTTGATTAAGTAGGGGTGTTTGCGGTTATCTTTTCAGCAATTTTTTCATATGGATCTTCCCTTTAAATTTTAACTGCACCATAATTTATTGAACAATGGTCTGCTGTAACCTACATAATGCAAAAAGAGCATCTTTTTTAGCACCAGGTGGGTTTTTTTTTTTAAGGTACACAGTTTGAGCTGATTCTATAGGAGCATCAAGCTACTGACACCTTCAACAAGCTAGGTGATTGACAGAGCACAAATCACTACCACAGTTATGATAAGGACAAGTAGGCCCTGTCAGTCATTGTCAGACAGGAGACCACAGCAGTCACAGGAGTCAGATGTCTGAAAGCAACATGTTTACAGCTGCTACGAAAGCCAGAACATCATATTAGACAAAACAGAAACACAATTTTAAAACCTTAATTTTACCACACAGCAAAAATCGCAGGAGCAGCTACTGTCAAAATGGCTGACAGGAGCGTATTACAGAGTCCTTTTAGTCCTAAAAAAATTTTCCATTTCTGCATCAGTTGCTTGGTGACTATACAGCGTTATCTAAGACATGAGACTTTCCTTTAGAGGAGTGAGAAGATATTTCTAATTCACTGAATCTGTCGTTTTACTCTTGAGAATAACGTAACATGAAAAATCAATAAAGCGCACAGTTAAATAAGGTTTACTTTAGTGGTGAATTGAAAACAGTGGTGAAAATTTTATGACGCTCTAAGCAAAACTTCACACAATACGCCAAACAGGCCTAGATGTGTGAAAAAAAAAAAGAGATCTCACTGAAAGCTCTCACACACAAACCTTTAAAGGAAAAGTTTGTGAACATTTCTGCACTGAAGAATGTCAGATACTCCATGAAGGAATCACAAGGGAAAGTCATACAACCCTACAAGAACTGGAAAACAAAACAAAAACAAAAGAAGTTTTGGGAAATGTAGAGCAACTAATGAATATTACTTATTGGATTTAACAGATTAAATTACAAATGTCATTTTACTGAATCTATGTAAATGTACACTGATGTTCAAAAGTTTGGAATCAGTAATCAGTAAGTAAGTAATGGACCTATAATGTTTTTTAAAGATGTTTCTTTTGCTCATCAAGGTTGCATTTATTTGATCAAAAATACAGGAAAAAAAAAAAAACTACTGTAATATTGTAAAATGATGTTACAATATAAAATAATGGTTTCTATTTTAATATACTTTAGATTATAATTTATTCCTGTGATGCAAAGCTTAATTTTCATCTGCCATTACTTCAGTCTTCAGTGTCACATGATCCTTCAGAAATAAATAATTTCAATATGCCAATTTATTATTAGAATTATCTGTTGACAACAGTTATGCCAAATATTTTTTTGGAACCTGTGATACTTTTTTTCAGAATTTGATAAATAGAAAGTTAAAAAGAACAGCATTTATTCAAAATAGAAATGTTTTCAAACAATCTTCACTGTCACTTTATCAAATGTAACACATCCTTGCTGAATAAAAGTATTAATTTCTTTAAAAAAAAAAAATAAATAAATAAAGAAAGAAATAAAAATTCTGACCGCAAACTTTACAACAATGGTGTATACTGTTTAAAAATATTTCTATTTTAAATAAATGCTGTTCTGTAAATTTTTATTCAAAGAATCCTAAAAAAGGGGTTCCAAAATATTAAGCAGCACAACTGTTTTCAACTTGGATAATAAATCAGCATATCAGAATGATTTCTGAAGAATCATGTGATACTGAAGACAAGATGCCGAAAATTCAGCTTTGATCACAGAAATAAATTTGATTTTAATGTATATTAAAAAAGACGTTTTACATCGTAATATTTCACAATATTACTTTTTTCTTTATTTTTGATCAAATAAATGCAGCCTCGATAAGAAACTTAAAAAAAAATCTTAGGAAAAAAAAAAAAAGACATTAATCTTACTGATCCCAAACTTTTGAACACCAGTGTATGAAGGTAGGCTAAAAATAAATAAATAAATAAAATACACACACATTTGTAAATGTTTAACAAAACTGCTGAAAAACCATGGACAATTTTTATCAGTTTTTTTAAAATGGTAGGCATGTTTTTTTCATTAAGACTTGAAAGATTTACAAAAAGTGATCCGAGACAAATGGCGCGAGTCAGATTTTCCTGATCTCTTCATCTAACAAAATGAAAAAGAAAGGTCAAAGTGGTGACGAAAGAAATGGCTTTTTATTTCCGACCGAGACAGATGACTGGTGCATGACCTTATCGTGCTCTTTCTTCAAAGAATTAGTGTCATATCTAAAGACAGAATCAGTTCAGGTTTTATTTTTTTGGATCTCTGCAACAAAAAGGTTAATCCAAAAGGCAATTATCTTTATTGGGCTTGGCCATCCATTAGTGTGCACAAAATCAATTAATCAATAGCCTGTTTTCAGCTCCATCAACAAGCTTCTAATAGGGTCAACTGTACGAGAGACTTACGTTGAAAGGGTTTCAGTAGCTAGCCCGGCCTTGGCTAATGACATTTACTTAAATACTAGAGAGAGGGTGAAGAGCTCTTATGCAGTGGATGGTTAATGTTTAAGAAGGATAGCTACACAATAAAAGACATCTGCATCTTGAGCTCTTAGGGTATAAAGGCTGATACTCTACATTAGAAGCAACTGAATAATAAATGCTTAGCTGCTGCCTCTTTTAAAAAAAACAAACCTTCATAACCAGAAGCAAAGCTTTAGATTATCATTCATATACCAGAATGAATTCAAACAGTGTCCATTGTTTTGTGACACTGAAAGCAAAAGAGGCCACATGTGGATGAAAGACAGAGTGGACATGCTCGACAAAATTGCAAGGAAAAAAAAATATGAATAAAACACAGGTGCTGAATAATTCATTCTGTATTGCTGCCTAGGTTCCACATGAATGCCCACAGCAACTTATGCTCTAGTCCGAAAGCACCAGGGAACCAAACGGCTGGAGTACATCAGAAAACCGGAGGGGAACATGGGGAACAGAGAGACGGTGCACCAAAAAAAAAAAAATTGTGCTGGCTAACCATATAAACCACTTAAAGTGCAAACACTCTCCAAGTCAGCCCACACACAAGCTAGCGAAAGCTGGAAGTACTGACCGCATATACCTCAGCATTTGTTGCAGATGAGGATGGGAAGGAATACAAGGATGCATAAAAGCTATGTAAACAATTACAACGTTCACGGGTCATGCCAGTTCAGTCTCGATGGTGAAGATGATGTACATGTGCTAAAAGCATCCGACAGGATAGGAAATGTGTCTGACGCTCAGCCAAGAATTTGTCAATCGAGAGACATGAAAATGAAGGAGGTGAAAATAAGCATGTCCAAAACCATTTAAATTTAACACACTGAATGCTTTCCCACAACGAATAGAGGTGGAGATTTATTTCATATGCAGCAGGGTTGCACATCATTCAGAATTTAAAAACAAATTCAGTTTCTAAATTTGACTTGAATCTGAATTTAAACTGAGGTCACAAACTTGACACAGATTTGCAAGTAGAACACGTATAGGAATATCGATAGATATCTATGCTCTGGAAGCAAAGTCATGCCTAATATCACGTCAGTGGCAACTACTTTAAAACACAATCTTATTCTCGCCATTCTGTTGGGAAACGTTTCAACGGCTGCACCCATCATCACTGCACGTGCAGGAGGAAGGGGAGAACAGATGCAACATGCGATTTTCAGCAAAAAGTTTTTTGATGCGGAATGATGCTCACCAGACAAAGAAACACAAGAAAAAAAAGTCATTGAACAAAAAACCTTACGCGTCTCCTCCATCACATAGCGGATGAAACAACGTCGAAGAACCCTATCATACGGCTCTCCCAGAGCTTATGTTAAACAGCCCTTTTTCGTTAAGGCAGCCAACGACAAAGAAAGTCACAGATCAAATTCTGCCTGACGGGAAGCCGAGAGGAGCGGCGGACTAAATAAGGTTACACATTAGGAGTTTGGGAACCTGGAAGAGACAAACAAGCAGGTACTTTGCACTAGCTGTGAACGTGTGAGAATGCTTGGTTCGACATTGCTGTTTGTCTTGGACAACCTCTGAACAAATACAAACAAGTGCATTCTCAGTCGCACGGAGATGACTGGCTTTCCAAAGATAGCGATGATGGTAATAGCAAAGTTTAAGGCTGTTCTGATACAATTTGCTTTTGGTTCATGGTGAGGTGCAAAACTAAACTACATTATTTTCATTAGTGACCTTGCCCTCTTACCTGTAGTGAAAAATAATCGCAGAGAAACATTCATCTGGACGGAAAATTACTCCTCTTTTCATTCAAGACAGTCAAGGTCAGGCTGACCAAAAAAAAAAATCACACATCATTCCTGGATCACCATATGGCTGGCTTTATATGACACCTTTTTGCTATAAATTTTAGTGTACTAAAGCTGTATTACCTAAATGTTTTGGGACAAATGACATCTGATTTCAGACAAGTTAAAGGAGAAGTTCACTTCCAGAACAAAAATGTGCAGATAATGTACTCACCCCTTTGTCATCCAAGATGTTCATGTCTTTCTTTCTTCAGCCGTAAAGAAATTATGTTTTTTGAGGGAAACATTTCAGGATTTTTCTCCATATAATGGACCGCTATGACGCCCTGATTTTGAACTTCCAAAATGCAGTTTAAATGCGGTTTCAAACGATCACAACTGAGGAAGAAGGGTCTTATCTAGCAAAACGATCTGTTATTTTCATTAAAAAATACAATTTAAATACTTTTTAAACCTCTAACGCTCATCTTGTCTTGCTCTCCCTGAACTCTGTGTATTCTGGTTCAAGACAGTTAGGGTATGTCAAAAAAAAAACATATTTTCTCCCTCAACTTTAAAAATAATTTCAAAATCATCCTACATCACTGCAGAAGTACTGACCCAGTCTTTGCAAAGTGAACATGCAAAGAAGATCAAACACCCTTAACAAAAAAGGTAAAACAGCGATATAGGACGATTTTGAAGATGAGGGAGAACATAAGATGGGAATTTTACAACATTCCTTAACTGTCATGAACCGGAAAAAAACAGTTCAGGCAGAGTATGACAAGACGAGCGTTTGACATTAAAAAAAAGTATATGGATGACAAGGGGGTGAGTACATTATCTGTCAATTTTTGTTCTGGAAGTGGACTTCTCCTTTTAGTCTTGAGATAACTGTAGGGATGTAATGATATTATTAATACCGTGATAGAAAACTGTCTCGATATTATCGTGGTCACATGACAATATGAAATGACAGTTCTTCTTATTCTAACATAAAAGAGCTTTAAAGTTGTGTTTTGGAACACCATATCTGTCAAATGAAATAAAACCGAAAGCGCAATGTGGCTTAATCCCTTCATCAAGTCTTTTTGCTGTGCCTTACAAACAAAGCATGCGCTTCGTTCAGGCGATTGGCTCGTGATCTGGTGTTTTCCACGCCTCTGAACAGTTCCCTTCAGAGAGAATGAATGTAGAGAACTTGTTTATTGCATGTGCTGTGAGTTTAGCATGCGTTTGGAAATGCAACGGCCACCACTTAGGCTGTTTTCGTGGCAGATGATCAAAGCATTTCACTAGATTTGTAGTGAGACATTTTTATAAGCCTGTTTTCACTGAAGCTGGAGTTTTCCTTCAAAATAAAAGCTCTTCTGCTGCTTGCATCAAAATAAACGCTTAAAAGTGCAGTATGAGTTGCTGACAGCTAGCGGTTTAAATGGGTAACGTTACTGCAGTCCAAATTCAAAATATCTCTTTCAAGAGTAGAAATTAGGAAAGGAAAGTATTATTTCATTACTGTATTATAAAGCAAAAATAATATAGCTATGAAATATTCATTTTCATTTATTTTGCAGTGCAATTGTTTTACAATACATGGTTATTACTGCCATCATTGTCGTTGTTGTTATTATTATATTATTATTCTAATTTGTTTGGCTTCCTAAAACACCAGTGTGAATGTAATTTACACTGAGACAGTATATCACAAATAAAAAGAGGGTTGAGTCCCCTTTAAATTTCAGGTACAAATCAATTCGTGGACTTCTGCTTTAAGAACATGGGTTGGAGCTCTTAATTTTGAAGTGCATTAAATAGAATAATTTAAAATGTACAAAAATTGGTTTTTCCTAAATAATCGCAATATTATTGTATCATGAGATTTTGATATTGTTACATCAAAATCGTGATTTTTCTAGATTTTAAAATTTAAAAGATGTTTGCCCTCCAAAAAGGCAATTCTTAGTGAACACAAAAATACCATTAGGTCTCAATTTCCATGGTAGGAAACCACTATGCAAGTGTTAGAAATTACCTCAGTATCCCAACATGCAATTGTCAACTGAATGGAGTCATTTTTGTTTTCAGCATTTTTAAATAATTTATTATATAGGCCTAGCTGTTAATATAAAAGCACAACAGAAAATGACAAGTGAATTAAGACTAAAGTTAACCAAAGAAATAAATATTTAAAAATGTGTAATATTGTTCATCTAATTCTACCCATGTGCAAGAATTTTAAAGCCTTACAGAAAATCTAATTTTTTGTTGTTCTATACGATTTCCAGTACAATGTGTAAATGACCTATTATAGTGTGTGTGTGTGTGTGTGTGTGTGTGTGTGTGTGTGTTAGACTGACTTGGAAAGAGACATGAACAAAATGGATAATTACATCATTAATCACAATTATTTCTATGAGAATTAATCAGCAACCAAGATTTTACCACAACAGCCCTAGAACTAGAATAGAAGTAAACAATCCATTTGCACATTGAAAGACATGTTCCTGGAAAAAGCGTACTGTCAAACCCAACGTTTCCTCAAAGCAAAGTGTCAATTCATTTGAAAAGACTTCTAAACTACTTTGCAAACCTTGACATCATATTATTTATAGAACATGAAAAATGCTTATAATTACAGGTTACAACCACTTACACAAAAAACCCCAAGACTTTTTTCAATGTCATCTATGTGAAAATCGATTATCGCAAAGCACTTCAAGGCCCTTTCATTTTTTTTTTTTTTTTCCATTTTGAAGACTACAAGTAGCATTAGAGTGAGGAAGTCAAAGCTGTACTTTAACCTACATTCTCTATAAACATACGTGTCTTATCGTACGAGACCTTGGAGTAAGTAATAATTAAACCATTACTTTCAGTGCAAGGAAAATCATACTGCGTCAATAAAGGTGTTAACCAAAGCTTGTCGCCACTTCACTAAAGTGTAATGGGTGGTTTTTAGTGTGTTGCATTGTGGTTGCTAGGGTGTTGATCACCGGCCCAGGAAAAAAAAGAATCAGATCCTTTGTCAAAATATGTCTAGGAGATTTTTCTCATCTGCTACTAGGTGACAGGAAAATCTGTCCTGTCAATGTGGTCCAAAACAAGCAATCCTTGTCCAGGGTTACCCTACCATTTTAAAGTTTGACACCAACAGTATTTTTTAAAGAATTTAATACTTTTATTCAGCAAGGACTTTCAACTGTACTAATAATTTTAAGTATCAAATCAGCATACTAGAATGATTTCTGAAGGATCATGTGACACTGATGGCTGTTGAAAATTCAGATTTACATCACAGGAATAAACTACATTTTAAAATGCATTAAAATAAAAAAAGTAAAAAATTTGACAATGCTACTGTTTTACTGTATTTAGACCTGGTGAACACAAACATCTTCATTATGCTGGCTGCTAGCAACTCTACTAATCTAGTAAATCAAAGTACATTTCTTACATTATATTTCATTCTCAGCTCAGCCAGATGCCATCTGCAGCCCCCTCTTTTTTTTTTTTTTAACAACAGCAGGGGCTCGGGCACTGAACCATGAAGTATCATGGAAGCCCGCAAACAAGAGTCGCCAGCATCTCTGTGCGGCCCTTTGTTTGATGCCTTCCAGAATTCAAAAGCTATGGCAGAAATCAGGCTTGTTTCACTGTTGTGAATCTGAGTTCTGAGGGGGAAAAATATGGGAAGTCTGAAGGGGGGGAGGGGGACGTTGTTTCAGAGCTTTTGGCAAAGGAAGGGGGTTCCTGTGGGGGATGAGAAGGGGCCGTGGTGTCAACAAGGCACAGGCTGCGAAAGAATCTGAGCAAACTTTCGCACAAAGGAGCCCCTCAGCGCCCGGGGGCAAGAGAGCCGTTTCACTGGAGAGGTAGTCAAATCAAACCATAAAATGGCTTGGGCGCGAGCCATTAGATCAGCTAGCACTTAAACAAAACGCTCTTTCTATAGCAGCCCCCCCACTGTCCTATACAGTCTCCCAGTGGACGTGCACGTATGACATACAAAAAGAAAAATGTCTGCAAAGAATTTAAGCAATCCCCCTTCAAATTCCTGAGAACGGACTTGACCGTCAATGAAACATGTTTGTTTTCGTTTCTCATGGTAATGAAACGACCGAACAGAGAGAGCTTTGTTTCAAAAGGCCCAACATTTAGCGTGATTGAGTCCATGATACGACTCTAATAAAAGCCAACAAGTCAAGTGAATTACCCTGAAGCAATAAAAAGTCCCTAACCTTCTGGGAGAGGGCTGGCTTTCTAATGGCCCAGGGCAAAAGAGGGCCAACCCTGTGGTCTGAAGACTCTTTAAAGGATTATTTCACTTCCAGAATACACATTTCCTAATAATTTACTCACCACCATGTCATTTGAGATGTTCATGTCTGTCTTTCTTCAGTTGCAAAAAATTTTTTTTGAGGAAAACATTCTAGAATTTTTCTCCATATAATGGACTTCAGTGGTAGCAAACAGGTTAAAGATCCAAGCTGCGGTTTTAAAGCAGCTTCAAAGGACTCTAAACGATCCCAGCTGAGGAATAAGGGTCTTATCTAGCAAAATGATCACAATTTTCTAACAAAAATTAAAATGTATGTACTTTTTAAACCAAAAATGCTCATCTTGCACTAGGTTGACCTCACGCATTATGTAGTCACATTGGAAAGGTCACCGTACCGACTCAGCCAACAGGCAAAAAAAGTCAAATGCCCTTTACAAAAAAAAAAAAGGGTCAAATCAGATTGAAGTTGGAGGAGAAAATGAGATTTTGAAAGTTGTTCGCCCAACCCTACCTTTTTGAATCGGAGCACACAGTTTAAGAACTAACCATGCGTGAAGTCGCACATACGCATTAAATAGCTAGTGCAAGATGAGCATTTGTGGTTAACAAGTACATAAATACATTTTTTTAGAAAATGACCGATTGTTTTGCTAGACAAGACCCTTACTCCTTGGCTGGGATCACGTAGATGCTTTTGAAGCTACTGTGAAAACACAATTTGGACCCTCAAACTGTTGGCCACCATTGAAGTCCACTATATGGAGAAAAATCGTAGCATGTTTTCCTCAAAAACCTTAATTTCTTTGTGACTGAGTAAAGACATGAACATCTTGGATGACATGGATGTGAGTAAATTATCATTCTGGAAGTGAACTAATCTTTTAAGCTTTTAAGGGTTACAAAAATATTTCATGCTAAAATTGTGACAGTGCAAGTCTAATGTTTCACATATACTTAGATGATTACTTAGACTGCAGCTGGACTACACAAAAACCTACTGTAGCTCTATTATAATTGCACATGTAAATGTACTTTCTAACAGACCAAATCTTCAGGTACAAACGTATGATCTTGACGGGATCAAATGTTCCTAACGGCAGTGCAAAAACACTCCTTTAGGAATTTCTTACGCATACAAATGCACAACAATATACCCTGCAGTAGGATAATAGCACTGAATCTCCAGCTTCCTTCATGCTTTCATCTACACCAGCGCACAAAAGAGAGACGAGTACTTGCTCCAGAGAATAAACAAACCTTATTTAACCCACATCACATAATGCATTAATATCATCTGTATCATCTGAGAGTCAATCCAGCACTAAAAGTCAGCACTGAAAAGAAATCCATTCAGTATAAATGTATTTACACTCAAGAAGTCATTCTTAACATTGTTATATGATCTTTCATCGTTTCAAAATCATCTGCGACTAAAACTGCTAAGAAAAAAAAACTGCTATGGCTATACAGCATTTAGCAACATTAAACAACACCTGTGTGACTGCTGTGGATATGTTTTTGTATGTCCCAAAATGAGTGTGAAGCTGAATCTGACAAGTCTGGTATTGAGGAAGCCTGGATTGCTTCTTTTAGCACATAATTAGCATGCAAACTGCTGTGTTAGGCTGTGAGGCTGATCTACAGACGGCAAAAACCACAGCAGCGCAGGAAGACTTTCTCCTTTGAGAGTTGGATTAAAAGGCCACGGCTAATACTCGTGGCTAATGGTCACGGGGGAGACCAGCACCCTTAGGGCCTATCATCCACCACCTCAGCACTGACGTCACAATTTCAGCTGCCACACATTTTTCTCAAGACAAATGTCTTAAAAAAAAAAAAGAAACACTCCTATGTGAATGAATCCAATTGCTAGTCCTTGAATCCTTTCATTCAGCAAGGACGCATTAAAATAAGCTGAATCAAGTTAAATTAACCAGAAAAGAGATTTATAATGTTAAAAAAAAACTGTTAAATAAATTATGTTCTTTTGCACACTCTAATTCTCAAAGAATCCTGAAAGTACCACACTGTTGACAATAAATGTTTCTTAAGCACCAAATCAGCTAAAGTCTGGAGTAATGATTGCAGAAAATTCAGCTTTGCCATCAAAATAATGAATTAAATTTTAAAATATATTCAAACAGAAAACTTTAAATTGTAATAATAAATTCACTATTTTACAATTTATTTTTGATCAAAAAAATGCTGCCTTGGTGAGACTTAACGCATGACGGTAGTGCATATTAATGTTTGATATTGGAAGGAATAATTCAAATTCCGAGTCAATCAGGAAATGTTTATGAACACTTCACATTCTTTTAGAAAGCCAGACACAAATAAGTACCTCGAAAAGACATACCTTCCTAGATTTCCCACTCAACTGTGAACCAATCAATGGTCCGCTCTACAAATTCCTTTTAGAAGACGTGCGTTCTTGGCGGGGCATGGAGAGGGAATGAAAGATGCTTTTCCAATTCTAAATCCCACTTATTAATTCATACTCTTCAAGAGCTCATTGACAGGCTTTGGATAAAAAGAATATTTTTGCGTCTTGTTTTCTCAATTACTGCCATTTCTATTGCTATGGCTTGTACACGCTTTTAACATCCAGAATTTAAATTCAAAGCACGCTAGCTTTTTCCCCCCAGAGTTGGTTGTAGTTACCCTTAGTAATAATTGACTTACACCAGTTTAGACTGCAACGGTCGTTTCCGAATCCGCCTGGTGGTCTTTTTCTGTGGCCGGAGGGAGTGTTCCTGTGGTAATCCCACTGAAAGTGGGTCAATGAGTCGGGGGACGGAGCTCCCAGACAGGGATGGACAAAACAGGGGGGGTTGTGGTGATGACCACCCACACGAGAAACCTGGGACAATCAACCTGGTCAACATTTCAATCATCTTTTAATGATCAAAACGATTATTAAATTACTGCAAAAATCTTCAAAGCTCATCTATGAAGGAAACGCTTCAAACTAAACACACACACACACAAATTACCTCCTCGCTTGAACATGCAATTTATCCAATGCTGTGATCAGATAAAGCCAGCCTTAGCCTGAGCACATTATGCACAGAAATATATAATCAACCAACAGTAATTAAGCAGAACTCTATTCGGGCTAATTACCTCACATTAGCATTTGTCACACAAGCTCGGGCCACTACTATCTGACTGAGGTGGGATCATGAAAAATTCATGATTTATTAATGTGACAACACAAACAAATAACAGAAACAGTGGGAAAGAGCAGAGAGGAGTGCCTCATATTACAGAAATTAAACTAAGGTATTCGCTACAGACCTTTCAAGGAATTAATGCAATTTTTAGCATACTTACGTATAAATACAAGTATAACACCGGCATTCATAGCACTAAAGCCATTCATCAACTAAAGGTGGGGAAACTAGTTTGTTTTCTTTTTTTCCCCAATGTGTTCTTGGAATGATTAAAGTGGCTATGAGCAGGATTTTAAATTTGGTCCTTGCAGTGTCCTTGAGTGGCCTGGTGAGCTCACAGAACAGTTAATAAAGTCTGAAAAATCTGGTTAGGTATTAAAGAAGGAAAAAACACAGAGTTATTACAGATACTGTGAGGGGAAAAAAAATGTTGACATTGCAAATATTACCCTTCTATATCTATGCAGTGACTCATTATCCAGGAAACAAGATTTATACAATTTAATAGGACCAAAAAAAAGGTTTTAGAGTCTTATAGCAGACTGAATATCATTTGCAGCAGAAAGATTTGAAATCATTTCCTTCATCTGTATCAGATCAATGTGACAACTTCCACAAATCACATTGAGGCAGATTGGATTTCCTCCACTCTTCCAGCTGGGGCAGTGACCAGCGCTGTGCTTTGTGACACAGTACTGAATGAATCTATTGTTTAATAACACTTGGCACTGCTGAGTTATTCCAGCTTGGTAAATTCCAAACCATGGCATGGAGGAATTTCAATCTCAGGGCCAAGTCTCAGCTACAAGTCTGGCAGGCTCACTGTCAGACCACCGGTGCCTGAAGCCATTCAGATGCAAGTCATTTCGAAAGCTGGAAAATCATGCAGAGAAGGTAAATCTGCAAAAAAGCTCAAATCCTTTTGGGTAATTAATATGGAAGCAGAGGTATTATCAAAGTAACCTGAGATTGCCAAAGAAACGTCGTCACACGCCGACCTACCAAGCAGGAAAAAAAATAATGATAATTTTGCAGACCCTTGTCAGCTGGGTCATTTTTGCATGGCTCAGCTCGCTCATGTTCCAAACAGCTGTTCTGCCTTACACACACACACACACACACACACGCACACACACTTACACCCCAATTAACAGCACCACATCCTGCTGAGAAGCACCTCAGCAGCATCATGGGAGGGAGAAAGATGCCAAAAATATCTGCACACCGACCAACATTAGTGCCATGACTAACCAGGAGTGGGCTACAGCAGCAGGAAGAGCGCTGACTACCTCTAGGTGCTGAGTCTAAAATCCCATTAATGAGCACTCAGGCTGTTTTGAAGTGATATGCGCCAGGTAATTACTCTTACAATGTACAGTGAAATTATCAGTGAATTCGAGCGGATTGTGATTCAGGGTGCTTGTCTATGCAATCCATTCACTTTTAGAAAACAGCCAACGGATCAGGGAAGTTTAGAGTGGATTATTGATTAACTTCTATCTGTTTAATCAGAAATCAAGCTTGTATAAAGACCGGCAGGGCTACCGGCTAGCGTGACGGATCTACTTGTGAGCGTGTTAACATTTCAGGACAAAAAAAGATTCCAATCACGGTTTATTTACACCGGGTCAGCTTTCTAATTTTGCAAGGTCATATGCTCATTCTCTCTGTTGAGAGAGTGTTATATTTCGAGCGTACCAGACGTGTACAAACATATCCAGATTGGGTTGCTATAATATCTGCGATTAGGGTGAAATTCCCATGGTGGAGGCGTTTTAAAATCAGCGCAATTGAGTTAGGGTATAAAAAGAGAAAGGATTACAGCGCACTACTGTACCTGGGAATGTGTGTGTCATGTCAATGGCTTTTTAAAGCAATAAGTGTTTCACAATCTGGTGTAAAAACACATAACCAGGGAGCCCTGCTGGTCTCCATGGCACATGAAGCACTGCTACAAAAATATTCAAGATGACACAACTCACTGAAACAGCTCACATAAAAATGGCACATTGCTGGGTAAATTGGACCGCGTGACGCATTACAAAACATCTTTGAAGTGGTTCACATTACAGTGTCTAACTCATATTCTATGTAATTATAATCACAACAGTAAGAAAGTGTAATTATGAAACTCCACAAAACGTTTAAACACCAATTACATACTTAGTATTTACATAATTAGACTGTAAACATAAACAACGAAGTAAACTCTGACCCATTTTCATTGTAAAGTCACCTGAACGCAACTTTCCCTGACTGAACTTTACCATGGTAACCAGTTTCCCAAAATATCACAAGCTTTTTACAATGCTTGATCTTGTGTGAATGTTCTTCTATAACCTCAGGTTAAGGCCACGTACTACTCTGGGCTAAGCAAGGTTTCACATTTGTAATTTTGAAAGGGTTTACACCGCATTTGGGTTGCGAATCTCAAATTATGGTGCCAATGGAGTGTGAGACGATGCGGTACTAGAATGTCACATTGAGTTGTTTAGCAACAGACAACCAATCAAGTGCCTGTGTTTACCTAATTAAATATTCATGGCCGTTGTAAAGTTGCAGACACTTTCCCATTAAAGGAAACCGTTAAAAATGAACAATGACGTCGAAGGAGGATGAAATTATGTTTAAGACAATTAGATTAGACATACATGGTGACAGCTTCACAGGTAAAATAATTAGAAACCAAGAGCAGTACCATTAATTGGAGGAATACAGAATGCCATTTAGCCTATTCATCTAATCAATGTTTTTGACCTCATGCATATTCCTTATGTGACCCTGGACCACAAAACCATAAGGGTCAATTTTCTGAAATTGAGATTTTCACATTATCTGAAAGCTGAATAAATAGGCGTTCCATTGATGTATGGTTTGTTAGAATATGTTGACAATATTTGGCTGAGATACAACTATTTGAAAATCTGGAATCTGAGGGTGCATAAATAAATAAATAAATAAAATAAAAATAATTGAGAAATATCACCTTTAAAGTTGTCTAAGTTCTTAGCACAGTATATAATCAAAAATTCAGTTTTGATATATTTACGTTTGGAAATTTACAAAATATCTTCATGAAACACTATCTTTACTTAATATCCTAATGATTTTGGGCATAAAACAAAAATTGATCATTTTGAGCCATGCCATGTATTTTTGCTATTGCTTCAAATATAGCCGTGCTACTTAAGACTGGTTTTCTGGTCCAGGGTCACATTTAAGTGTTTAAAGCTAACTACCCAGCAGAAAGACTTACCCGAGATAAGTGTGAATCAAGAACTAACACATTTTTGTCATTTTGACAGCTGTGGTTAACAATTATAGCTGTGATAGTATTTTTTTAGGAAGGACCACAATTTGCCAACACATGTGAAAAACAGAAGTTTGAGAACTTACTTGTCATACTCGGCGTTGTCCTTGTCACATCGCGCGTCCTTGTGTTTCTGCCAGTCTTTGCCGTGTTTGCAGGTGGTGAGGAGAACTACATCCTCCGCGTTATGAACATGATATAAGGCATTCCTCGTGTCCGAGCCGATGCCGGTCAAATAGCGTTTCCCCTTAAATACCAACATATACTTTCTAAAAGGTGGAATGGTGTTGTATTTTAAGTACCCCCTGTCCCCACCGGTCCTTGGGTGCTCCTTGGAGAACAAGGGGATGGATACGTCAAAGTTGGGTCTGAAGTTCTCCGTGCTGATGCTGGCTTTGGCCAGCATAGCCTGACCGATGTCAAAGCCCAAGTCTTCCGTGTAGTCAGGCCATGTGCCCGAATACAAATTAAATATGAGGTGATTTCTACCATTGTTCCACAGAGGCAAGCTCTGCACCTTGGTTTTGAGATTGTGCACGTACTGTGGCGATAACTGGTCGCGGTCAAGAGTGTCCAAGCTCAGGACGAACAGGCACGCTTGACCGGGGTCAGAAGTGTAAAACCTAGAGCCCTCGATGGTGGATAAAATGTTCTGGTAACTTTCCGAGATCTTCTCGCCCTTCTGCTGCGGGTACACGTACACTTTGAATCCGTTCCTCTGGCATAAGGAGAAATCGAAGCATGATTGCATGCGGCACCTCTTGCCCTTGTAAACGCTTGAGTTAACGTCTCTCTTCTGCCTGGGCGATATGTGCACGTTATATTCCTCCGTGTCCGAATGGTCCCACGGGCTTAAGTGTTGTAAGGGATCCGAGAAGTGTGGCCACGGCTGCTCGGGACGATTATATCCATGCCGGCTCCTGGACCCCGTGACCGCCGGACCCGGGACCCCTCCTCCAAAGTAAAAGAGCAGAACTAGAAAGGCGCCAGTCAAGAGCGAGATCAGATATCGTTTTTTGGCCTGCATGTGTCCTGAAGGCCAGATCGCGGTGTTTGCAAATAAATCTCGAGCGGTTGGAAGTTTGTCTCTCAACACCACCACCTCCTCCAGCTATAGTACTGCTCCGCCATCTTCCAGCCTGCGAGGATTTACAACTCACGTCTTCCCTCTTCAGATTCCGATCACCTAACAGCAAGCGATTGATCCAGCGCATGTGGGCGATTTTACATCGGGCTCCTCGCTCTCCCTCGTCTGTCTAGTGGCAACATTTCACAGGGCAGCCGTAACAGTAACCGTACCTGTTAAGATCATTATAAACACACAATCAGGTATGCTTACTCGTTCACTTAGTTTTCCCCCGGTGGAGTGATAAAAACGCAACGTTTGTTGACTGGACACTCGCTAGATAAATGCGTCGCACGGTCCGACTCGCACTGGAGAGTTGCGGCGGCACTGACTCATGGAGTTTGTCTTTGGAGAGCAGCGGGTCCCACTGGAAAAGATGGAAAGTCGTTAATAATACAACGACCGAGGTTTCTCTCCGATGCTGTGGCGTTTCTGAACCTCACGTCCAGACTAAACTAAAGCCCACGGCTCGCAGAGTAACTCCATTCAGCTCCGAAACAATAAAATAGACGGGGCAGTTCACCGGAACGACGGTAACCTTACGAATCCCTGCATTTCTCTTATTCCTGCGCTCTCCGTGGACCTTCACACACGCAAGAAGTGAATTTCCTCTTCATCGGGACACCGGCTCTGGAAAGCGGCGTTTCCCTTTTTGGCGAAAACACGAGGACAGTGTGCGAGTTTCACAGGATGTTTCCTTAAGAAATAAAATCAACGGAGTTCCTTGATCCGCGAGCCCAATCACCTATTGCTCAGTTGTTCCGATTGTTACTCTGTTACATTCCAATCCCGACACGACGCCAGTGTGCGTGACGTCCCATCATGGTGCATCGTGCGTTTTCATTGGCCAGAGGAACCGGATGGGGCGGGGCATCTACAACACCCATTCATTCCCAGTGCCGAGCGTCTCACTGAATGTGGATGGACTTCTAACCACTCTAACCACCACACATTAAAAATTGACTAACTTTTTAATGTAGATGTTTTCTTTTAACTCAGCTTTCACTGAATAATTTTGCTCTACAATAACATAGTTACGACAGAGCAAGACTCGTTCTTCTAAAGCACAGATAGACACTTATTTAAATGGAATTGAAACGTTTATATAAATTAGGCTATAGTGAAAGGCGGTGGGAGGGGAGGGGGATTATTTTTTCTTATATTTTCCTCTTTTTTCGCCTCTTGATGTAATAACATAATAAAACTTTTGAATTTATTATTTATTTGTTATATTTGTTACTGTTATTATGATGGTGGTGATGTTATAAGAGTCAAAAGAAAAATATGATGGCAATATTTCTAAACTGTTTAAAATAGACAATAGGCCAAATAAATATAACTAAATGAAGAATGTGAAATGAATGGGAACGTTAAAAAATGTGCCAGGTAAATAAATAAATAAAATAGAATACAGACAGAATAGTGGAAACAAATTTACATATTACAATACATGCTATGTATAAACAGAAAGTAATGGATCAACCAGTAAGGTAATAATCATAACTCTTTGTGCCTGTTGATATGATGGTGCTGTACTTCACACTGTTCCTGGTTAAATGAAAGTGACCCTGAACTACAAAACCAGACTTAAGTAGCACAGGCATATTTGTAACAATAGCCAAAAATACATTGTATGGGTCAAAATGATAAATTTTTCTTTTATGCCAAAAACATTAGTATATTAAGTAAAGACTATGTTCCATGAAGACATTTTGTAAATTTTCTACTGTAAATATATCAAAACTTAATTTTTGCTTAGTAATATGCATTGCTAAGAACTTAATCTGGACGACTTTAAAGGCAACTTATTTTGCACACTCAGATTCCAGATTTTTAAATATTGCCCTATCCTAACAAACCATACATCAATGGGAAGCGTATTTATTCAGCTTTCAGATGATTTATACATCTCGGTTTCAAAAACCCGACCCTTATGACTGGTTTTGTGGTCCAGGGTCACAAATGTGTTTTTTAACAGTTTGGATATCTTGGAAAATCTTTTGATACTGTCTAAAGTGCTATTATAATGACTTAGATATGATAATTAATTATTAAACAATAACTATTGATCATTAATCACCGACAGCTAGTCCCTTTTTGTAGCTATCGCTATTGCTCGACAAATTATTTATTTGTTGTTTATTTAACCAATAATTGAAATAAGAGAGCTGGATTACCCAAGGGATTTGCTTTTGTATCTATCTGAAGATAAGAAGCCCAGCTCTATAGCACTTCCTCTTCCCAAAGCCTCTCCCAGCTTGTGATAAAAAGCCCCAAATTTGGGCCGCTGTAAACAAATACCCGTGTCTGGATGGGGTAAGCCGTGAGTTCAGAGAGTTCTAAGCCCTGGGAAAGACAAAACACCCTTTGAGAGTCCTCTACCCTCCACTGTTCCAAGATCTGATAAAGCTGCTTGAGATGATGTAACACACTGCATTCCCTGAGTACTCTGGGTAGGGCCGGGCACAGTGATATGAAGACACTACACAGGTGAATGTTGTAAGACCACAAAAGGAACACCTAGTTAAAGGGATATGGAATGCAAATCCAAATACATAACGAAGCCAACATCAACTGTACTGAAAGATTAATGCCTTTCTAGGAGGATAGATATAAATCATGAGAGTGAGGAAAGAAATCAATAACTCAGATTGTGCTGGGAAATGTTTCTTTAGCCACAGAACATTGAGAACATAGTGAACTGAAAACATAAAATCATTTTTAAATACATTTTAGTTCCACAATTAAAAATAGAATATGCCATTGTCTTGTAAAAGCATAGAGAAGCAGCATGAGTCTATATGTTTCAGTTTGATGTCTCATGGCTGTGTATTGTTGATGTCTTTCACATTGTTCATGCTTGTACACTCTATTGTATTTTTTATCTCCCCAAAACCAAACAAGCACAGCTGTTTAACTGCAATGCCATGGCTATGCTTCCAGGGGATGTTAATATGTTAAGATCCTGTTCTCTCCCCACAGCGAGAGCTAGAGCGCCGAGGAGCCGACAACATTTAAAGAATCAAGCAGCGCTCCGTGACTAACACAGACATAGCCATTGAGTAGGTGTGGATTCTGAAGTCCTGCTCCTCTTGTTTAACTCTCTCCGGTGCCCTCCAGGCAAATGAATCTTTAGGAGAAAAAAAAAAATAAAAAAAGCAAAAACAAAACTGGCACACAGCGTCTTAAAGCATGAGTGTGAGTGTGGGATGGCTAGATACCTCCTCGTTGCTTTATTTATTTAAAATGACCTTTCCGTACTGGAACGGAGTTCGCTCTTGGCAATGTTAAGGTTTAAATGTTGGAAGATGTAGGAGGGGAGAGCAGCAGAAACTAAACCCAAGAGGAAAAGGAGAGAGAGTCAAATCACAAGAAAAAAAAAGAACTCGAGTGACTCCAGGGAGAGCAAGGCAGTAAATGAAGCAGAACAGGTTAGATGTGTTGATAGGTTTTTGTCCTCATTAAAAAAAGCCAAGTTCTTGACTTCTGAACTCCTTCATTTGTATTCTGTGGCAATTTATTCCGTACAGATTTGGACTGGAGAATTGGGTTAGATTGCGGTGCTGAAATGAGAGTTTCTTAGCTGAACTCCAGCAGAGGATCCTTCACATTTGGCTCTGTTTTCAACTCAGATGATTAAAAGAGAGAGAGAGAGAGAGAGAGAGAGAGAAAGCAAAAGCAGAGAAAGAGTGATGCCCAGAAGGACAGCGCTACTTCAGCTTTTAAAATGAGTCATGAAAAATTACCATTAATTAAACAACATCATAAACAAAGCTGCTTTTTAAAAACATTGTGTTTAATTGTAATGCATGAAGGTTCATGACCTCAATAATTTCAATTATTATTTAGTTGAACTAAAACTATGAAATTAAAGATTGTTTTTTTACACTGGTTTTCCCCAACCGTTTGCCCATTCTGACATCAGTCGGGCAAACAGACAGTCCTACAGAGTCCATGTTGCTATGAAAAATGAAAATTCAGTCATTATTTACTCAGTCTGATGTTGTTGTTGGCAAGGCCCTAACCATGTCTTGAATATTAAGGGGGACCAACTGTATTTGACCCGGAACCACAAAACCAGTCATAATTTTCAGTCATTTCAATTTTTTGAGATTTATACATCATCTGAAAGCCACATAAATAAGCTTTTCATTGATGTATGGTTTGTCAGGATAGGACGATATTTGGCCAGATTACAACTATTTGAAAATCTGGAATCTAAGGGTGCAAAAAAATTTAAATATTGAAAAAAACAGCCTTTAAAGTTGTCCAAATGAAGTTCTTAGCAATGCATATTACTAATAAAAAATTACATTGATATATATTTAAGGTAGGAAATGTACAAAATATTTTCATGGAACATGATCTTTACTTAATGTCCTAATGATTTTTGTCCTAAATCGATAGTTTTGACCCAGAATCTGTGAAAAAGTGAATAATTTTAACAAAATAAGAGAGATCATACAAAATGCATGTTATTTTATGTTTAGTCGTGTCCTGAGTAAGATATCCTACATAAAAGATATACAGTACTCAACATTTGAAATGGATCAAAACCTTTTATCAAAGTTTTCCTAAAATCAAAACAATACCCATTCTCGTCTTAGGACAACTTTGATTAACCTTTTTTGATCCACTTCAAATGTTGACTACTGTAGTCCACAAGACAAAAAACAAAAATAAAAAAATAGCTGAAATTATTAAATTAACCCCCTTCAAAAGTTTGGGAACCTTTGGTTAATACTGTGTGGTTGCCTGGATGATCTACAATGTTTTTGTTTTGTGATCAAAACAAAAAGTCCCTTGTTTGTTCGGAACAGTAAAACAGCACTGTTCTTCAGAAAAAAATCCTACAGATTCTTCAGTTTTCCAGCTTCTTTTGCATATTTGAATCCTTTCCAGCAGTGACTCTATGATTTTGAGATCCATCGTTTCACACTGATGGTAGTTTCTCACGCAACTATTAAAAAAGGTTCATTCACTGGTGCTCTGGAAGGAAACACGATGCATTAAGAGCTAGGGGGTGAAAACTTTTGAACAGGGTGAAGATGTCCAAATTTTTCTTATTTTGTTGAAATATCATTTTTTCTATTTAGTACTGCCCTTCGGAAGCAACAGAAGATACTTGCATGTTTCCTGGAAGACAAATTAAGTACAATTTATCTTGATCTTCAAATTCAAAACGATTTCACCCCCCAGAACTTAATGCATCGTGTTTCCTTCTAGAGCATCAGTGAATATTTGAACCTTATTTAATAGATGTGTTTAAATCTCTCAGTTGTCCTCAGTGTGAAAGATGGATCTCAAAATTACACATTCACTGCTGGAAAGGGTTCAAATATGCAAAAGATGCTGGAAAACCAAAGAATCTGCAGGACCTGGAGGATTTTTCTGAAGAACAGTGCTCAGTTTAACTGTTCAGAATAAACAAGGGACTCATGAACAACTATCACAAAACAAAAAAACAGTTGTAGATCATCCAGTAGTAACCACACACAGTATTAAGAACCAAGGGGGTTAATTTAATAATTTCAGCTATTTTTTTGTCTTGTGGACTATATGTAAACATCTTTTATGTAAAACATTTTTACTCAGGACAGTACTAAATAAAAAATACCATGCATTTTGTATGATCTCTCTTATTTTATTAAATTTATTCACATTTACACAGATTCTGCAAGGGGTTCTCAAACTTTCGCATACCACTGTATATACACTGTATATATATATAATGCACAAGCGGTTCCAAGTCAGTTTAATCACCATTCAATATTAATGTGCTCAGTGTCTATGGTGGTTATGGCCCTGGATCTAGGACCACAAAAAGAGAAAAAAATGGCCTGTTCAGTCCATATAATGGCAGGGAATAGTGACCAGCTTCAAGGATTACAGGATTACTAAAATATCCCATACAGTGGATAAAAACCTTTGGACTGGACAGAAAGGTGAGTAAGAGTGAGTAAATAATGACTGAATTTGGAATTTTATGTGAGCTATTCCTTTAAGATGCTCAAACAGAACAACATTTTCATAGCACCAGAGCCACAATGTTTCTTTACAGGGAAATAACCTACTAATGGTTTATTTACAGTTGTCTCTGCATATTATGCAGGCTCTGGTGGAAATATTTTAACATCAACAAAAATTACACACTTCACCTTTAAGTGAACTTCAAAAACACTAAAAGATAATTACAGTTGTGAAAGACTTGGTGAGCAGTCACAAAACCAAAACTATACACGTTTCCTCACGCATTCCCAACAACTTGAACTTAAAATGTTTGAAAATAAAGTTTATGTTGTGTTAAACCAGTGATTTTGCCGGGGCAAAGAACGAAACATATGAATGATTTTAGCACACTCTGCCCTCACACACACACACACACACACACACACACACATTTACACTGTCTTTGATGACCTGCAGTGAGAATGTTAATGCATTACCTCCTCAGGCTGAGATCAGAGCAGGCTTTCCTCACCCCCTTTGAACTCCCTTTTGTTTTCTCTCCCAGTCATCAGGGTTCCCAGCCACAGAACAGGAAAAGTTATCTGGATGGATGCCCTGTCAGTGAGGGATCCTCAGATCTTCCTGTGCATGCACTGACACACACACACTTTTGGCTCACCCCTTCCTGCACATTATCTAGTTCTGTCGGGATAAATATGTGAGAGCAGTTTATATTTGGGAATTTTTAGATTCCTTATGGTTTAGTACACACAGTTCAAAATTGAGATGATTGGAATGTCATAAAATCTTCCATCTCGGAGTGAGTCAAGGGAACAGAGTGTTTAGGGTGGATACAGAGCACAACAAAGCCATCAGTTTATTCCTATTTATTCTGTTAGCAACATGAGGGGAATTCTTCCACTTAAAGAGACACTCACAGAATTTTTGTGTCTGTTTTTTTGTAGAGCAGCTTCTACACTACAGCACTCACAATTTGAAAAGTTGACTTTCTGTGATACTGATTTAATTCCAGCTGCACTTTAGGTGTCTTCAATACATTTGTTGTAACATTATAGTTGAATATTAGCTGTTAGTGTGTAATATAGTTGGAAGGGTTAACATTGCAGGGCTTGAACTG
The DNA here is from genome assembly GCA_012976165.1 of Labeo catla. NCBI lineage: Eukaryota > Metazoa > Chordata > Actinopteri > Cypriniformes > Cyprinidae > Labeo > Labeo catla. The sequence goes on from VONZ01000611.1 coordinate 108,519, forward strand.
ATATTGTCACTTGATATTATGAGTGACATCATTTGAACATGACATACTTTGACTTTTGGTAAATTAACGCAACTGTTCCCCCAGTGACATACTTATTTTTTTAAAGGATCATGTCTTATTTTTTTTAAATCATTTTATACCTCTTATAATGTCCCAGGTTCCTCATAATTAAGTGTTACTATGGCCCATTGTTAAAGTAGTCCATGTGACACCAGTGGTTCAAGTCATTTTATGAAGCTATGAGAATACTTTTTGTGTGCAAATAAAACAAAAATAATGACTTAATTTGTGTTCCAAGGATGAGTAATTGAGGGTGAGTAATTAATGATAGAATTCCAGAACAAAAAATGCCTTATAATGTACTCACCCATTGTCATCCAAGATGTTCATGTCTTTCTTTCTTCAGCCGTAAAGAAATTATGTTTTTTAAGGGACAAATTTCAGGATTTTTCTCAATATAATGGGCTGCTATGGTGCCCCAATTTTGAACTTCCAAAATGCAGTTTAAATGCGGCTTTAAATGATCCCAAATGTGGTTGTAAATGATCCCAGTCGAGGAAGAAGGGTCTTATCTAGCGAAACGATCGGTTATTTTCATAAAAATAATACAATTTCTATCATTTTTAATGTCAAACGCTTGTCTTGTCTTGCTCTGCCTGAACTGTTTTTTTTTCCCCGGTTTATGACAGTTAGGGTATGTCGAAAAACTCCCATCTCATGCTCTCCCTCAACTTCAAAATCGTTGTTTTACCTTTTTTGTTAAGAGTGTTTGATCTTCTTTGCATGTTCACTTGTGCTGGTGCTTCTGTAGTGATGTAGGATGATTTTTTAATGATTTTCGAAGTTGAGAGAGAAAATACGATTGGAGTTTTTCGACATACCCTAACTGACTTGAAACATAATACACAGAGTTCATGGAGAGCAAGACAAGACGAGAGTTTGAGATTAAAATGTATTTAAATTGCATTTTTTTAAATGAAAATAACTGATCGTTTCACTAAACAAGACCCTTCTTCCTCTGGATTGTTTGCAAACGCATTTGGGATTATCTGAAGCCGCATTTAAACTGCATTATGGAAGATCAAAATCGGGGCACCATATCAGTCCATTACATGGAGAAAAATCCTGAAATGTTTCCCTCAAAAAACAATTTCTTTATGGCTGAAGAAAGAAAGACATGAACTTCTTGGATGACAAGCGGGGAGTACATTATCTGTAATTTTTTGTTCTGGAAGTGGACTTTTCCTTTAAGTAAAAATGATATGATTTGAGACTTAGCTTAAAAAACATCTTTAACAAAAAAAACATTGCCAAACACTGTATGGCCTAAGAAAAAGCAATAGCCAACATAGGTGTCAATCTAGCAGTGTACTTCTGGGGCTCTGCATCTAAACAACGATAGATATCACATTTTATTCTGCATATTTAACCAATCCAATTTGTTTCACAAAACTCTAAAGTCTTTGTGAGAATTTACGCCCAAACCTGGTTAGATCTCACCCAGCCACAGGGCATGCTGGGTAACCGGCAGCAGAATAGTATCTATCATACTTTTTCCTCATTACTTCACCATTACTGAGCAAAGCAAGTTTCTAAACACAGAACACAGAATGTGGACAGTCATGTATTAATGTGTTCATTCAATTTTCATTAAAATCAGTTTAGGCTGGGAGAATTGTTTTCAAACTAGTACACCACTATAGAAAGGTTTACATTTATATTGTTTAGGGTGAATACAATTACATTTTAAAATATATTTTGCAGTATGATTACATCCTGTCGACCCCAAAGTTTTGAACAGTAGTGCACATCAAACTCTTGTATTCCTCATAATAAGAACCTTTCAAAATATTCTCTTTTATGTTTATTATACAGAAACAGATGTTTGTGATCTCAGGGAGTCATATAATTTGACAGATCAAAACAAAACAGAAATCACTGGCATTTTCAGTCAACAAAAGGCAAACAGAGAAGTTCCCTGTGACTGAGAAACAATATGACACACACATAAAAAAAACCAAAACTGACAAGTGTGGACATGTAAGACAACTCATGAGATCTGACAGTGGGAGTTAATTATGTATGCTTCATCATGTCGCCTGTGAACACAAACAGCAGGAACTGCGGCCAACAGACCCAGACACACCACTTTTCAAAATGTCCTCCATGTCACACATCACGACACAACTCCAGACCAAACATCACTCCAGACTTACCTCTGCATTAATCTAGGCTATTAACAGTTCAAATGCTTACCTTGAGCACAACTGTCTATGTGGTGAAAAACCTTTGTAAGGACGGCTAGGCGAAACATCATGGGGCTTTCACACTGGAGTAACCTTTTCATAGTTCCTAGAACTATCGGCAGAAGTACCTGCTTTTGGCGTATTCGCAATACAGAAACTAGGAACGGTTTTAGTTCTACACTCTTAAAAATAAAGGTGCTTTCACGATGCCATACACTGTAAAAAACAATTTGTTGAGTTAACTTAAAATAATTTGTAACCTGGCTGCCTTAAAATTATAAGTTCAGTCAACTCAAAAAAGTTTATTCAACTTGAAATGTTAAATTACACTAAGTGACAACTTAGATATTTGAGTTGCATCAACTTAAAATTTTAAGGCAGCTGGGTTACTTACCCATCTGTTAAGTTTAGCAAACACAAATATCTAAGTTGTTACTTAGTCCAACTTAACATTTCAAGTTGACTAAACTTATTTTAGTTGACTGAACTTAACATTTTAAGGCAGCAGGGTAACAAATTATTTTAAGCTGACTCAACAAATTGTGTTTTTTATTTTTTACAGTGTAGAAGAACCTTTTTTGTCAAAAAGGTTCCATAAAGAACCTTTACCATCTGTTTCACAAAAGGTTCTTTGTGGTAAAAGAAGGTTCCTCAGATTATAAAAAGGTAAGAAAGAGGTGGTTCCTTAAAGAACCTTTGGCTGAATAGTTCTCTTTGGAGACAAAAAATGGTTCTTCTATGGCATCACTGTGAAGAACCTTTTAAAGCACCTTTATTTTTAAGGGTGTAGGAACTCCGTTTGGGGGAACTAAATTAGCTCCTACTTCAGAGTAGGGTCTAAAACAGTTCTATAGGAACTACCAGTGACGTAAGTGTACACTGACTGGCCAAACGCATACAAAACACTGCCTACCCTGCATTTTTAAAAAGCCATGTAAACATATTTACTCCACAAACATAGAAAAAAGCGATAACGGCATTTACCTGTTGTCTGCAGTGTTGTGTTCTTTTCTCATAAGCCACGATGATATGTAACGCTACAAATTGTCATAGTCCAACTTTCTGCTCTTTCAACTGTGTAAATTGTACGTTAACATTCCATCTCCATTATCATGAAACCTACAACACAGTTTGAGTCTTAGAATAAGTGAGATTTAAAGGGGTCATCAGATGCTAAGCTCACTTTAACATGTTGTTCGAACGTTAATGTGTGTTCGCAGTGTATGTACAAATCTACCCTATAATGATAAAAATCCATGCAGTGGTTTTTAATTAATCTGTAAAAATAATATTCCCTTGAATAATGAGTATAAGGTTTTTTTTTTTATGAATCTTTGCGATCGCCTTTCCTAATAATGTGCTAGTTAGCAAGTTTAGCGGCTAAACACGGCTAAATGTGGCTAAAGTAAACATGCTCGTCACTCCACAAAGAGAAGAGAGGGGTGGGGTGAGCAGAGCTAATTTGCATTTAAAGCAGCCTCGACCAGAATGGGATGATTTTTGCAGAACTGATTTTGGCAAGGTATCAAGGGTGTTGTTTTACACAACCATTGAGAATTTTTAACCAAAGTATATTATGGATTTTTCAGTAAGATCTCATCAACTTGTGGAAAATGGGCATCTGATGACCCCATTAAAAAAATCAAGATTGTTTGTGTTTTACTTCAGCTTTCCTTTAGACTGACATAAATGGATAGTTCACCCAAAGATAAAAATATTCTGCCATCATTTACTCACCCTTGTTCTGAACCAATAGAGGGTTTGCATTTACGTCACGTTTTGGTTAGTTACCCGGATGCGGGGCCATATTGGCGATTCTCAAATGTAAACAACCGCATGGACTGCACGGTTAATGTACTACTGAATACGTTGTTTTTCTAATTTATGCTGTCTAAACCTATATGACTGAAAATGATAAGAATAAAAATGAATGTTGTCAAGATTCTTGCCTTGGAAATCCCAGTACAGTTTGGTCAACCACAAACACTTTTTGTTCCTCAGTTTTTTTGCACTCTTCTTGATTTGTTATAACTTTTGGCTGTCTATAGTACTCCAAATGTTTTTTCCTGTCCGACCGATTAGTGCAGCCCAAAACATGACAATAATTGATCATTTTCAGCAGCAGTAATAGTGTTCAGTTCAGTGGCACTGTTTATGTTCAGTGTGCCAATATGGCCGACTGATGATGCGTTGTGCAAACACTCCTGAAAACTTTTGCTAATCTTGTTCATCTTGGAACAAAAAAATTAAGATATTTTATTTAAACCAGATTGGCTTCTATTTCTTCACTGAACGTCCATGCAACTTATACTTTGAATCCAAAAAGGTCATGAAGGCATCTTAAAACTAATCCATATGAATTGAGCAGTTTCAAACGAGTTTACAGAAGAGATATGATCACTTTTTATGAACAATTTTAATCTAGGCTTTTATTCACATATAAAACAATGATCAACACATGCATGTAGACTGCATCAAAGATAGTAAACTCACTCAAATGTATATGTGTGACGTTTATCCTTCCTTGTTTTTCATACTTGTGACCCTGGATCACAAAAACAGTCATAAGGGTCAATTTTTAAAAATTGAGATTTATAAATAAGCTTTTCATTGATGTATTGTTTGTTAGGATAGGACAATATTTGGTCGAGATACAACTATTTGAAAATCTGGAATCTGAATGTGCAAAAAAATCAAAATATTGAGAAAATTGCCTTTAAAGTTGACCAAATATAGTTCTTAGCCATGCATATTACTAATCAGAAATTAGGTTTTAATATATTTACAATAGGAAATTTACAACGCATCTTCATGCAACATGAACTTTACTTAATATCCTAATGATTTTTGGCATAAATGAAAAATCGATAATTTTGACCCACACAATGTATTATTGGCTATTGCTACAAATATACCTATGCTACTTAAAGGGGTCATCGGATGCCCATTTTCCACAAGTTAATATGATTCTTTAGGGTCTTAATGAAAAGTCTCTAATATACTTAGATTAAAAATTCTAAATGGTTTTGTAAAACAACACCCTTTTTACCTTGCCAAAATGAGCTCTGCAAATATCATCTCATTCTAAGGGGTTGTTCCTTTAAATGCAAATGAGCTCTGTTCGCCCCGCCCCTCTCTTCTCTCTGTGGAATGACGATCTTGTTTACTTTAGCCGCATTTAGCCGCGTTTAGCCGCTAAACTTCCTAACTACCACGTTATAAGGAAAGGCGATCGCAAAGATTCATAAAAAACGCTTATACACACTTCTGGTGTAAGTGAAGCTGGATCATGAATGATTCGCGCGAACATAGACGGATATATGTTTGGGAGGTGCATTCCCTTCACAAACAAACGTAATCTACTGCATCTTCAGCGGCTCAGATGTCGGGAGTAAATGACGACCACTATGTTCATTATTACATCTAGCAACACAACACCCCAATCGCTCAATCGGAGATATTCTTGTCTAACTTACATCGCTGCTTCGGCATCAAAACAAGGAAAGTTACTGGACTGTGACAGCTGGTCTGAGGTAAGAGCTCATGTCAATCAACTATCGTGGGAGCGGCATCTGTCGGTGTGGCGGCACACCGACAGGCATCTGAGAACGGCTCGATTTGAAAAAGGGGATGTTATTTTTACAGATTAATTAAAAACCACTGCATGGATTTTTATCATTATAGGGTAGATTTGTACATACACTGCCAACACAATAATGGTCAAACAACATGTAAAAGTGAACTTAGTATCCGATGACCCCTTTAAGACTGGTTTTGTGGTCCAGGGTCACATTTGATACACTCTATGTATGTGCTTTGATCATAAAATTAAATCTGCTCATCATTTTTGGGGTTTAAAAGCATAGTTCACCTTTAAAAGTGTAGTTCACACCATAATTTTAAATTCGAATCTTTAAATTCATGTCATTCCAAACCTGTATGTACTTTTTTTCGTCCATGGACCATTTAAATATAATTAAATGAGTGGATACAGGGGATTTTAAGTGGTAAATACTACATATGCGCTTCATTCCAGGTCTTCTAAAGTCATAGTTTTTTTTTTTTTTGTGATAAACAGATTGAAGTGGAAGTCATTATTCACTGAAAATCATCCACTCAAGTAAGCTGCAAACCACAATGACTGATCATTGAGTCAGCGAGTTGAACTTGAAAACCAGATTGGTCTGATTCATGGACGAATCATTCAGACCAGTTTTGAGAATCAAATTATCTGACTCATTGAAACAATCCAACTCCAAAGATTCTTTCGGGAATGAATTAGACAATGAATTAGACATCACTACTTGACTCATTAATGTGCAAAAACATATAGGTAAGAAAATTTCAGTGAAAAAGGAACCACCCATAAAAAAACTTCCTTTTCTTTATTATTAAAAGAATACACAGTATTTTCTTAAAAAAACAAAAAAATATCACTGTTTGTGTTCCACTAAAGAAAAACATACAGATTTGGAATGACATGAAAGCATGTGGTGAATGATGTCAGACTTTTCATTTTTGTATGAACTACTGCTTCAATTATGCAGATCACATCATACCTACTGCTGTTTTTTCATTTGAACAGAGCAAGATTATGACTGCGGTTCGGTCTCAGATGCCACCTGGTTTAAGCAACTGCTGTGCTCAAAGACAGACTTAGAGAATTTGATTGGTGCAGCTTCAGGCTCTCCGTTCCAGAGAGATACTGTGCTGTAATTAGTTCACTGCAATAATATAATGCAAGCAAGCATCCAACAGAGTGTCACTGACGTAACAGCATCTCAAACGGACTGGAACCATATCTACGGACCAGAATATTATAAAGACTTGGGATTAGACAGAATGGTTTTTTGCATTTTGAGGTTGTTGCTATTTCTTTTCAACACTGGAAAAGCAGTTTGGTTTGCATTGTGAATACACATGTGTGAAAAACACTTTGGTGGGTGTGGTGAAGGGTTAAAAGCTATCTTTTGATGAACTGTCTGTGCAGTCTCTGTGTAAAAGCGACTTTCTCTTGTCGCTTTAATATTTCAGCTCTACACTGTGAGGCAGTGACAGTGTGCCCGAGGCGAGCATGCCAATTACACTAACACTGACTATTCTCTATGATATGCCATGGAGCCTTTCATCACCGATGCATTACCGAAGCAAATTATAGATTTTACAACAAAGTTAACTCGAGAGCTGTCAACCAGATCAACCTCCCTCACCACATTTAGTCACTTTTTCCACTGAGCGTCCGTCAAATATACACACTCAATCTGTCTCTGACAGTGTGAAGGAAAGCTGGCTCCTTGAGAAGAGATCGGACTGTGGGCAAGCTGACAAGACTATCTGCTCTTTACATTAATACACTGCAATAAACACCAACGGCCGTTTAAAACCATTAAACTTACATAAGGCCTCTTGCTAAAAGCACTTAGCTGAAAACAAAACAAAAGGAATATGGGAGTGTTTTGGCATCTGTTGTTTCCGCTGCTCTTTGTTGGACGTGTGACTTTTATTGACAAAGCAGACTAGAGCTGGGTCTCTGTAAGATTTCCTGATTCCTTTATGATTCACAAGCTCATCATTTTCTGATTCATTTGGACCTATTTCGTTTTTAATGTCCATTTTTTTTTTACATATTAAATACATTTTCTCCCAGCTTATGCTGTAAATCACACAGAGAATAGCTTAGTTGTCTAAGGTGAGACACTGCAGGTGAATAGGTTAAAAAAATTAAAATGGGCTAAAAAATAAATTAACTAATAGTTATCGCCATACATTGATAATTGTTTTGAAAAGTTTTCTAAAATGGTAGGTTTAAATATGCAATATTTATTTTAAAGTAGATAAAAAATATTAGTGTCTGTAACTGTAAAGTTTTTACAGATGGAATTTTGGGTATCTATTTTTTCTCACTCCATAATTCAGAAAATACTTGAGTGAACAGAGTGAAAACAATTTATTTTCACAATTTTTGGGGGAATTAAATGTTGTATATTATCAAGCAAATTAAATATCAACAAATCCCTCTGTAAAAGGATATAGACAGGATTAAAAAAGTAAACTTTGGTGTGTGTAAGTGCTACTGGAGTGGAGATTTATGGCTCAGTGTAGGCCGTATTCTTAAAATTCTCATTTTAAGAATACGGCCTTTAAAAATATTTATTGTAATTGAAATCTATTGATACAAAGTGCTATAAAAGAAACACTTAACAGTGTCTTTTGGATGTTTTCTTTCCACTAGTCTGAAAAAACACTTCATGAAAACCCAAAAAGCCCAAAATCTCAAACTTGACAGGTGCATTAAAAAACACAGTTTTTGCCTGCAGTATCTCCCCTTAAAAAATAATAAACATAATAATAATTAAAAACAGGGACAAATTGCTATTTATTTAACAGATGTATTAACAAAATCAAAAACAAAAGTACATTTTATATAGCATTTCTTGTCTAAAATTTAAATAAAAACATAAACTCACAACTACTTTAGTTATAAGCTCCTATGCAAGAATATAAAAAACCAAAACACTGAAAAATGAATATTGTTCCGTCATTTAGACTGAAATAACACACTTTATTTATTTATTCATTCATTTATTTATACTCAAATATTTGATCACTTAAAGGGTTTGTCACTCAAAAATGAAAGTTCTGTCATTCATTACTCACCCTCATGCCGTTCCAAAACTGTAAGATCTGTTCATCTTTCAAACACAAATTAAGATATTTTTTGATGAAATACGAGAGTTTTTTGTGTCATGATACTCTTGTAAATGTGCATCGAAGACCGACGTGGAAGAGAAGAAATTGTTGAATAAAGCTATTATTTTGACTTTTTTTGCACATGGACAGTATTCTCGTAGCTTCATAACATTATGGTTGAACCACTGATGTCACATGGACTATTTTAACAATGTCCTTACTACCTTACTGGGTCTTGAACGTGTCAGTTGCGTTACTGCCTATGCAGTGCCAGAAAGCTATCAGATACAATCAAAAATATCTTAATTTGTGTCCTGAAGATGAACAAAGGTCTTACAGGTTTGGAACGACATGTGGGTGAGTAATTAATGACAGAATTTACATTTTTGGATGAAGTATCCCTTTAAGATAACTTATTTAACAACTGCTAAAAATTTTGTGATTTGTACATTATTTTGAATCATTCCTGAAAAGACTGACTCATAAGAGTCATTTCGTTCATAAATCGATATATATTGGTTGCGCTGGACGCTGGATGTGCCAGATTGTTTAGAGAAACATTGTGAATTATCAACTTTATATTGGTTGGGAAATCAATATTTTTACCCTAAACAGACAGATATGCATGTGGAAGCACAAATGCATACTGCAGATACAAACTATATACATGTTCCAGACAGTTCAGCCTCCAACTCTAGCTGCTTTCCCTTTGCATAGCTTTGCCTCATAAATCTTGCGCCTCAGGTATTCCTCATGCCCTGGAAAACCAGGAATTTCTGACCTTTTAGCTGTGCTTTATGTAAACACTGTGGTCTGGGAGGGCATGATGCAGTGTGCTTAAACACACACTCATAGACATGATAAAAACACACACACTGGGCATGATTTATCAGCATCAGGCCCGGTTGGCACCGCAGGAACAGACAGCATGTAAACGCAGACTGCCACTGTTGGAGGATGAGTGAGAAAAACAACAGGTTTTTTTCCTCCTCTGAGAAATATAGATGCTGTCTGTAGACAGGTTTGCTCAGGAACACCGAAGAAATTCTTCATAAGGATGACAGCTCCTGACTGCGAAGACGCAGGTCAGCAAACGGTCGCGTCCATGATATATGGAGCTCAACTTTTTTGAATGAGCTGGAAAGAAAAGCATAGCTCCAGGTCCGGATTGTTTTTTCACAGTTTGAGGACTGTCGAATCTGACATTCAACTCCCTTTGTTATGAACCAAAACCCAAAGGGCTGATGGGAATAAAATGTGAAACGTCGTTTGTTCCAGCCTCCGAGGAAGGAAGAATATAAAAGTGTTTGAGGACCATCAAATAGAAATTAGAGCTGTTCCCCAGTGTGACTGTGAGTCAGCCGGACTTTACAAGTTCCTCCAAATCTCACAAGAGTGTCATAGATGAAGAATGGAGAGAATCTGACGAGTCCTTGTAAATTGCTTGCCCAAAAATTGAGAAAAAAGATACAGTGGGGTTAAAAAGCCTGAAGATTCAATTTTGTATTTTTCAGATTTATTGCAATTATTTTAGGTTTTAGTGAAAAGTGTTTTCTTTTTTAAAAATTAATTCTCACTTTGCTTTGATGACAGCAAATGAACTTCATGTCCTGATGAGTACTTTGATCTTCAATAGAAGCAAGAACATCTGACTGTCTATACAAGTTACTCTTTACACCATAATGTGTCTTTGTTTAAAAGATTTAAAACTTACTGTATATTTCCAGGTTTAATAATTTTTTTTGCTTCTTCAAACCCGACTGTAGATATTACCAAACGTTTCGCAAAAAGTCTGCATCGGAAATCAATCATCTTTTCATACCTGGATAACTTTAGCTGCTTCTAACCACAAATACTTCCACAAATCAAAAGAAAATAGACGTGCTTCCTTCCATGCATTAAATAAGATGCACCCATCACATAGTGTCTGACCTACCAGCCCAGAAGGGAACTAGAGCAATCAGTTTTGTGTGCAATTAATCATTGTGAGCCCGACAAACTGCTACAATCTCAGGCACTTAGAGGCAGAGGCAGCAGTAATTATGACAAGGCAGGGCGATATAATAGCCGACAAAGCGTGCCTTCACTCCCATTAGGAAGGGAGGTACAGATCCCTTCTGAACACATCAGTAGCCAGCCGAGGAGATAAGGGGGTCGTATATAGCTTGGAAACGGAAAGAAAAAAAAAACGGAAAAGAAAGAGAATAAAGACAAAGGGAAAAGCGGAGAACGTCATGCAGCTGACCTATAAAGAACGCTGGAAGATGTGGGTGGAGATGTTTGGAGTTCCCACAACACATCACACCCTTTCTGTTTCTGCATTCAATGCAGATTAAAAACGAGACAGAATGAGCTGTCAGAACACATCCATGCAACTGAGGCCGCAATGTCTTACTTTTTGCTAGATTTCAAAATGTAAGCAGAAAAAGAGTGCTGTTGTTCTGTAAGCAGCAGATAATCACAGCTGTGGTGATATTTGGAAAAAAAACAACACGACTGCGAGTGTGATGTCTGCTTTAGAGCACCATTTCAATAAACAATTCATATTTGGTAACTTACAATTTCAGCAGAGACAAAACATTGCTAAATACTTTGTCAGTTACTGTTTCAGTGACGAAAATGCTGTAGTTCCAAAACAATTATTTGCGCAAGGGATGAATTCCCAGAGACGCCACTGATTGGGTAACGCAAGTTACATAATCAGATAACTTTTTTCAAGTAATTAGTAATGTAATGCACTATATTTAAATTTACAAGAAACTTTCTGATTTACTTTTTCAAATAAGTAATGCAAGTTACACATTTTCCCATTTATTTACTGACACCTCTCCTGTCCCTGTGTTGAGAAAAATTGGGAGAAAAACATAACATTATTAAACTTATTAAAAATGAATAAGCAAGCCCAGCTCCAGTGGCAAAATGTAATGCACAATTAGTTACTTTTTAAAAGTAATGTTACTCAACATTGATTATAACTAACAATATCAAAATCTCACAACATGATAATATTTCAACATGAGGTCCACGATGTATGGAAGCCTGTTTCCGCCACTGAATTAGAAATAAAAAAAGGTTATTGCGACTTGTTTGTATCACACAATTGTGACTTTATTTCTCAGAATTGTGAGATATAAACTCACAATTGTGAGTTATAAAGTCAGAATTGCGAGATATAAAGTTGCAATTCTGAGAAATAAAGTTGCATATACATGATATAAACTCGCAATTCTGTGAGATGAAGTCAGAATTGCGAATTATTAAAGGGGTCATCGGATGCCCATTTTCCACAAGTTGATATGATTCTTTAGGGTCTTAATGAAAAGTTTCTAATATACTTTGATTAAAAATTCTCAATGGTTTTGTAAAACAACACCCTTTTTACCTTGCCAAAATCAGCTCTGCAAAAATCATCTCATTCTAAGGGGTTGTTCCTTTAAATGCAAATGAGCTCTGTTCACCCCGCCCCTCTCTTCTCTCTGTGGAATGACGAACTTGTTTACATTAGCCGCATTTAGCCGCGTTTAGCCGCTAAACTTCCTAACTACCACATTATAAGGAAAGGCGATCGCAAAGATTCATAAAAAAACGCTTATACTCACTTCTGCTGGAAGTGAAGCTGGATCATGAATGACTCGCATGAACATAGACAGATATATGTAGATCGGGAGGTACATTACCTTTACAAACAAATGTAATCTACTGCATCTTCAGCGGCTCAGATGTCGGGAGTAAATGACGACCACTATGTTCATTATTACATCCAGCAACACAACACCTCGATCGCTCAATCTGAGATATTCTTGTCTAACTCTGGCATCAAAACATGGAAAGTTACTGGACTGTGACAGCTGGTCTAAGGTAAGAGCTCATGTCAATCAACTATCGTGGGAGCGGCATCTGTCGGTGATGCCGACAGGCATCTGAGAATGGCTCGATTTGAAAAAGAGGATATTATTTTTACAGATTAATTAAAAACCACTGCATGGATTTTTATCATTATAGGGTAGATTTGTACATACACTGCCAACACACATTAAAGTTCAAACAACATGAAAAAGTGAACTTAGCATCCGATGACCCCTTTAAGTCAGAACTGTGAGATATGAATTTGCAATTCTGTGAATATATCAGTCATTTTTTTCTCGTCAGGACTGGACTTTATAACTCGCAATTGCAAGTTTGTATCTCATAATTCGGACAAAAAAAAGTCAGAATTGCAAGATACAAACTCGCAATTGCGAGAAAAAAAGTCAGAATTGCGAGTTTATATGACACAATTCATATAAATTGAAAAAAAGACTTGTGAGATGTAAACTTTTTATTTGTAATATACTCTTTCAGTCTAAATTACATTCACACTGGTGTTTTAGGAAGCCAAACTAATTAGAATATAATAATAATAATAACAACGACAGTAATAGCCATATATTGTACAATAATTGCACTTCAAAATAAATGAAAATTAATATTTCATAGGTATATTATATTTGCTTTACACTGCAGCAGTGAAATTACAATACTTCTTTCCTAATTTCTAAGAGATATTTTGAATTTGGACTGCAGTACCCATTCAAACCGCTAGCTGTCAGCAATTCATACTGCACTTTTAAGCTTTTATTTTAATGGAAACAACAGTAGAACTTTTATTTTGAAGAAAATTACAGCTTCAGTGACAAAAAAGTGTCTTACTACAAATCTAGTGAAATACTGTAATCATCTGCCGCAAAAATAAAGCATAGCTGGTGGCCGTTATGTTTCCAAACGTGCGCTAAACTCAAAGTGCATGCGGTTTTAGTTTGTCTGACAGATACTGTGCCAAAGCATAAAGCATAAAACCTTTGGCCTGGAAGACCTATTGTTTCATATCATCATGTGACAACGATAATATTGACACATCACAATATTGATAACATCGTTACATCCGTAATTATAACGATTTCCTACTTCGGAATATGATCAAGATTTTTTAGTTTTGATGAACAAAATTGATGAGAGAGTCAGTAAAATATGATAAAGTATACTGTATATTACGCTGATGTGACTTAATACACAGATCTATTATAAACATGCGATTTCTTTCCCAGCTGTTTACCTTCACAGACATAACCGTCTATGTTTTTGTTTATGTGTGTTTGACAGTTTAAGCACAATAAGACATGAATAGTTTAGTACTCACATGACGTGTGTCAGCTGCTTTCTGTGTGCGTGCTTTGAATGTATGCGCTCAGAAAACTGTATATTAGAAGTTTAAACTGATATGGCTTTAAAACGCAAGATTTCAGCGCAATATACATGATAATCAAAACCAAACAGATGTTTTTTGGCAGAGTATCTGAGTTCTGAGCTATAAAGGCACAGCCCTATTCTGGAAAAGGGGCGGGGAGCAGCAGCTCATTTGCATTTAAATAGACATGCACGAAAACAGTATGCTTTTTTTGCTTCCAGGCATTTTCAAAATGAAATAATAATAGAAAGGAAAGGACGTGACGCCAAGTATGGTGACCCATACTCAGATTTTGTGCTCTGCATTTAACCCATCCAAGTGCACACACACACAGTAGTGAGTACTGAAGACACACACCCAAAGCAGTGGGGGGATCAGTGCCTTGCTCACGGGACTCATCTCAGTCGTGGTATTGAGAGCACCGGTTATTCACTCCCCCCACCCTCAACCCCTGCTGGACCGGGGACTCAAACCTGCAACCTTTCCGTTACAAGCCCGACTCCCTAACCATTAGGCCATAACCATTTTAAGCTGAAACTTCACAGACACATTCTGCAGATACCTGAGACTTAAATTACATCTTGTAAAAAAAGGGGAATAACAGTTCCCTTTAAATAAATTATTCAATGGTCAATTCATTTGTTTTGTTCCTGAATGAATCAGACACTCACTAAAAATGACAGTCACTACTTTATGGACATTAAAAAGGCATGTTATATGTGTGTAGTATAAATGTAATCTGGACGTACTACACCTGTCATTATCACCTACCAGAGTCTGTTGCGTATTCACAAAACATATCCCATGGCCTCATGGGAAAATAGAGTGTCCATTGGTTGCACACATCAGAATGTTATCAGAAGTAGGTCATCCAGGCATTTCTTCCTTACAGTTTTATGAACACTGTGAATTGAGACATCCATAGAACTACAGAACAAGCCACAAATATTTAGATCACCTCTCAAAAGATAAAAAAAAAAAGTTATGTGAACAAACAAGTTCTACAGCCCCTCACAGTATTTCAATCATTAAGTACACCAGGGCATTCTGAACATCCTAAAATGTTTATCATGAAAAATGCTCTTTAACATGCCCTAATGTACTAAGACAGTGGTAGTACAAGTTCAAATTCAATGTACAACTTAATGAATATGAACAAAATGTATTCAACTGCACACTAAACATCGTTTTCAATGGGAAAATGTAAAACTTTGCATGGTGTGTTCATATTCTTCATCTGCTTTCCTGTACTTTATGTTTTATTAAATAGATGCATACTGAATTTGGGCTTGTTTTAACGCAATTAGCCACAGTAAGCATTTTCCATGTGAACGCACGTTTACTGTGTATTCTGTGCACACATACACTGTGCATTATCAATAAGGTGTACACTGAATTTGGTGTTTTAATACCCACTGTCTTAGACCACTAGTACTCAGTACAAACCTGGAAAAAATAGCTGGCGGGTAGCAGAGGAAAGCCTTGTTTTGCCCTCCAGGCTGGCTTTCCTAAAAGCATATGTGATGTCAAGTGAAAACTATGGATTGGAGTGACACAACCAGTACAAACCAAACAAATAAAACCATATGAATGACAATGTCCATATTTTGTGTGAGAAAAAGACCAAAATATAAGCCACTTGTGGACGTGTATGCTTTGGAAATAGTTTTCCGTTGCTCTAGCTTTAAGCTATCAAACAACCCAATCAATGTTGTTTTACAACTTGCTCTATGCTAACATGATGTTGCAGCAGCAGACAACTGCCCGTTCTGTCATTCCTAGTCCCAGCTGGCGCAGAACAACACTGTGCCAGGCCTGATACCCATGGGGCAAAGCTGAGCCTGGGGCTGAGACTGCTTCCAGCTGGCCCCCCGGACTCTCCAAGATCATCCTCCTGCTCGTTCTCCAAACACAGACACATCACTAAAATGGGCATGGCATCCAGCCCACACATGTACTAGCTGTCACGACGTGACAGGAGCATTAACAATCTGACACATCCAAACACACCATCATCAATCTCAAGGGTCCCACTCCAGACGCAAAGCAAAATGGCTTCCTTTCCAAAAGGGTCTTCCAGGACCAAAATGCATCCTTAAGGAATCAAGTACAAACAAGTTTAAAATTGATGTGAGATGCTTGTTTTTGTTTTGGGAAAGAGAGAAACGTCATTCACAAAACAGCAGATGGTGCAAATACACTAATGCAGGTTTAAAGGAGATGCAAAAATATCATGTCATAAATAAATTAAAATAAAACAAACAAACTCTGTGCTAGTCAGTTAGCCTACGTCATGAATCAAAAAGCTGCTTTAACACTTTTTGTATTCAATAAGCCTTCATGGAAACACACCTTACCTTTCACATGCAAGCATGCAAAAAAAGCTGTAAAAATATGTACACACCTCCTTTCTATTAAAATCAGCGTCATAAAACAAAGACAATGCAAACAGTGCGTGCAAACAAAATGGTGAGCGGGTGTGATTCATTCAGTCCTCATGAAAATACAATATGAGACACAAACATCTACACAAAGAGCATGAATACTTATGCTCTGGTTTATTTTCTTAACGCATGTTCCTGATCTTATCGTCAAAAATTAATGCATGTTATTCCAAAGAAAGAAAAATAGTGCAGACTTGTAATTTTTAATCAGAATGTAATAACTTGCTCCTCCTCTCAAATGACCTTTCCTTTTCCTCTTACGTCACTTTGGACAATGTTAGCAGGATGGGAAAATGCTGCATCGCACAGCCATCTGTTTGACACTGCTTAGCCCACAATTGTGGATTGTATGTATTTTTATCTTTATTTATTGATTCTTTTGAAAGAAATTAATATTTGTATTCACCATGGACAAATTACATTGATTAAATGTAACAGGAAAGGCATTTATAATGTTAGAAAAGATTTCTGTTTCAAGTCCTGCTCTTTTAACTTTCCATTTTTCAAAGAATCCCGAAAAAAAAAAACCCCTACAAATTCCTCCGAAACATCTGTTTTCAAGACTGATAATAATATGAAATATTTCTTAAAGACCAGTGGTGAAGTTGGAACTGCACTGGAAAACTATTATGCAAGTATGCGGAAGTATCTGAAATCAGCATGAATCAGCATAATGATTTCTGAAGAATTATGTGACACTGAAAAATGAAGAAATGGCTGCTGGAAATTCAGAAATAAAATACATTTTATACAATATAATAATATGTCTGCACTGTGGCTCTAGAGAAATTTTGTCTCACCATAAAAAAAAAAACATATATGATTCATATATAAAAATCATGACTTTCCCCCCATACATTTAGCATTTTAGGTTCCCGTTTTAAGTTATATACCTCTGATGTTTAATAACATTTTGACTTTTTAATGTTTGTTTTCCATTAATCTGATATGGGAAAAGAGAAAGGAAACTATGCTTTTGTTTTATTAACGGAACTCCCAAGAAGTGAAGGCACTTCGATTTCAGCACGCTATTGGATACAAGTGTGGGAAAAGCAAGCAATATCTTGTGTTTATGATTGGCAATAGGCCAGAAAGGTCACAACTGCACAAACTTGTCTCAAGAAATACGAAAGAAAAAGAAAGAGGCAGGGTGTGCCAGTGATGACACACCAGATCTTTGCTCCAGAACACCTGTTCCTAACATTCCCACACACACACAATTCCCAGCATTTTCAGAGCAGAAGCCGATGACTCACACGTGTCCTCATAGAGGAATCTCCAGCAGAAAATCACTCATGATTGCACAAGAAGATCGTTAACAGGAAAAGTTGTAAAACAAGACGATGACGGGGTGTTGATTAGGAATGCTGCACCATTAAGCACAACTGTGGGTGTTGAGACAGCAACATGAATATGTTCATGACCTATCATCCATGATGTCAAAACATTTTTAGGCCTTTTACAAGAAAAAAATAATGTCTTTCTTCTTTAAAAATATTTGGAAAAGTTAATGAATTATGCTCATAAAAGCCAATGAAAGCTGCTGTTGAAAGTTCCATTAAATCAGATGAATCAAAATGTTTTTAATTTCTATACACTATACCATAATTTAAACACTCTACAAACCTCCTCTTTGTATCACAAAAAATAGTTTCAGAAGCTTGTAAATAAATCAAACACTCACTGATGCTCCAGAAGGAAAAAACATGCATTAAGAGCCGGGGGTGAAAACTTTTGAACAGAATGGAGATTTTAAATTTTCGCCTGAATATCATATTTTTTCATTTAGTACTGCCCTTCAGCGGCTACAGAAGATAGTTACATGTATCCCAGAAGAAAAAATAAGTTAAATTTACCCTGATCTGCTCTTAATGCATCGTTTTTCCTTCTGAAGCATCAGTGAGAGTTTGAACCTTCTGTAATAGTTGCATATGAGTTCCTCAGTTGTCCTCAGTGTGAAAAGATGGATCTCAAAATCATACAGTCATTGCTGGAAAGGGTTCAAATACACAAAAATGCTGGAAAACCAAATAATTTGTGGGATCTGAGGGATTTTCTGAACAGCAGGCAGTTTAACCGTTTAAGACAAACAATGTTCAGGGATTCATAAACAACTATCACTAAACAAAACAAAAAAACAGCTGTGGATCATTCAGGTAACAACACAGAATTAAGAACGTAAACTTTTGAACAGGGTCATTTTTTATAAATTCAATTATTTTCTCTTGTGGACTATATGTAAACCTCTTTTATGTGAAATATCTTATTCAGGTCAGTACTAAATAAACAATAACATGCATTTTGTATGATCCCTCTTATTTTGGTAAAAAAAACACTTAACATTTTGCTGATTCTAAAAGGGGGATGTAAACTTTTGACCTCAACTGTAAATTCAGCATAATGAAAGTCAGATTTATATGATCCTGACATGATTAATTTATTTTATATCACATCACCTAATCATAAAGTTCTACTGCACATTCTATTCTTAGTTTTCACAAGACATCACATGCTTATAGGAACGCCCACCTAGAGGACAAAACAAGGCTTTCCTCTTTTGACTGCCATATTAATATTAAAAGAATATTTATTATACACCTTATTGATGATACATACTAAATAAAGGTAGGTAGATGTCAAGAATATGAACGCAATGCACTAACTGTCGTATTAAGCCTTTTTTCCATAGAAAACTATTATAAAGATCATTTCTGGTGTTTTGCTACAGCAGCTGGAATAATTAGGGGTTCAAGCGAGTAGATATAGTTATTGTTAGAATGACCAAGGATCAGCAATTTCCACATAAAACTAATTGTGCAGACTGTAAGTCGTAGAGACTTGAAACTAGGAGGGATGGTAGTGCTCACTGCTGACAACATCACCATGTCTCGGTCCAATCGGCCTGATGGGGACATTACGGAGATCAAAAGTACGAAATCGCTCATAACTCCAAAACCGTCAGTCGCAGGCTCAAGTGTCTTATGTCGTTGGAATCCATGCCTCAGATTTGATCGTGAGCGTGGCAAAATTCAGGTATTTTGGAGTTTTTGAAAAACATATTTTTCTAGTCCTAGGTTTTTTGCCTGATTAAAACCGAACCAGTGCAGAAAGATTCTCTGGAGAGTGAATATCAATGATTTAAAAAAAAAGTTGAACTTTCGACTAACCGTCACAAATGGGACGCCAAAACGTTCTAAAGGGGCAGGGCCACTTTTAGTAAAATGTCTAAAATTCCTGAATAGAATGAAATGTCTTTGCCAAACAAATTGATGAGCATGGTCTTGGTCTAAAGTGCCACAAGTGTCTATAAGGAGATTAGCGTTTCTCAACAAAAACATGGTCGCCATTGGCCAATGAACTTTGAGCACCTTTTAGACAAGGTTAACGAAGGCCGATCGGAACAAAACTCAGGGGGCCTGTTTGAATCACAGCCTTAAAGGTCTGTGAGAAATTTAAAAGAAATCGGCCACTGGGGGGCAATATCGCATTTTTTTAATGGGCGTAAACAATTGTACATTGTGCGTTTTTGTGTACATTGTGCACATACACGCGATATTCGTATCATATGACAACAACTCATTCTGGACAACTTTGCCTCTGCAACCACTGCTGTCAATCAAATCATTTGTTAAATGATTGAGAAAAAGTAAGAAACCTACTTTTGCAAACTGTTCCTAGGTTTTATCCTCAATCTGGAAGAAAAAACAAATTCTCAGGACTCTCTAGGTCAATAATTATCAGAAAAACGTTGAAATGTACCCTTTGGGAAGCTATAACAAGGTCGTTTAGAAAAAGGGCCTTTCCAAATTGACCCAAAATCCTATAAAGCCTAAAGGAAAACTCAAAACTTCACAAAACCTGCTGAGCACATGCGGCAGGTGATTCTAAACAAGCATGCAAAGTTTTAAGATTGTACCGTGGTGCTATAACAGTCATAAACGTTAAAAAATTCTTGTTTCTATGGCATTTCATGCCTGTATTTGCCAAAAAATGGTTTTCTTTCAATCATAAATGTAGGTGTTTACAGGCTTGCTAAACAATACAATGTCTTTTTCCATATTTGCTTAAATGCCTTGAAGCGCTTTAACCCCATCGCTTCTTGCAGCTATATTTAAACTTTTCATTTTATAACGAGTTTTAAAATTTGATGATATTCGAATAGTATAACAATGCCAGATCGAACTAAAAATCTACAGACAATGCTAATACACACTAAATACACACAGTCACGCAATGTTGATGTTGTTAACGTTTGAACAAAGTATAACAATAATAAATATAGCTGCAAGCAGCAATTGCGGGGCCAAGCACAACAGAGGCAGAATGAGGAGCTAAGCATGCAAGGAGCAACAGACCGACTGTAACAATGAGTAACTAAAGTCATTTTAGGATGATATCAGTTGAAATGGCTGAAAAATCATAAATACAACCAATAACATAATTTAATGGCTTATCACTTTTGACCAATAAGTGGTGCTGTTTTCAAATTGATGTGATGTGTTCCGTGTGAGGTCACAATGCCACACACAAATTTTGGTGTCATTATGCCAAAGCTTTACAGAGATACAGCCTCAGAATCATTTTGGCATCAAGCCTAAAATCTGTAGTGGCGCTGTACGAAAATGGTTTACTCTATCAACACGAAATCCATAACTTTAAGTCAGGACAGTCCGAAGATGATCTGACTCAATTTTGGTGAAAATCCGATCAGCGGTCTAGGAGGAGTATGAACAAGTAGGTTTTGTACATTAATCAAAATGGCGGAAAGGAAGTTCGGCCAAGTATGGTATAATTGGTATGTATGTTGTCGGCATGACCCAAGGAATATTTTGAGACCAGTTTTATTACATTAGACTAATGCAATCACAAGTTATTAGCATTTTTGGAAATTTCATTGTTAATGTTTAATGAATGGTGTATTACTTCTGACCAATAGGTGGCACTGTTACCAAATTGATATGGCGTGGTCAGTGTGAGGTGACAATGGCACGTATAAAACTTGGTGTCAATATTTCAAAGGTTTGCAGAGATACAGCCTCAGATGTAGTTTGGCATCTTTCCAGCAAATTCGTTGATGCGTTAAACGAAAACCGTTTCGTATATCGACACGAAATCCATAACTTTTTGTCAGCAAGGTCTGAAGATGATCTGAGTCAAATTTGGTGAAGATCGGACTAACGGTCTAGGAGGAGTTCGAAAAAGTAGGTTTTCAACATGAATCAAAATGGCGGACAGGAAGTTCGGCCAAAATTGGCAAAATTGGTATTGGTGTTCTCAGCATGACCGAAGGAATCTATCAAAATCAGTTTTATTTCAATAGGCTAATGTACGCAAAAGTTATTAGCATTTTTCGAAATTTCGTTATAACTTTTGACCACAAGGTGGCGCTGGCCCAAAAATTATTATGTACATTCAGGGCATGGTGCCGAACATTTTTGTAATTAATGTCGAAACGATACGCTAATCTGTTCTCAAGATACAGCATTTTAAAGCTAAATTCAAAATGGCCGACACCCAAAATGGCTGACATGGGAAAATTGGATATGGTTCGACTCGGTATGACACACCGAATCTAAAGAGACCAGTTTTGTGATTTTTGGACAAATCATTCAGACGTTATAAAGAAAAATAGCCATTTTTCGTATCTCCTGCCCACTAGGGGGCACTGCACCGAAACACTGCAGTTAGCCTCAGGTCATGCTTGTTATAACACACACCAAGTTTGGTGTCAATATGCCAAACTGTTATGGAGATATAGCCTCACATTGATTTTTGCTAGCTTTTCATAGAATTCTTTCGCGTGTTATTCGTGAACGGCTGGACGAATCGACTTGAATTCCATAACTTTTTGCCAGCGTGGTCTGAAGATGATCTGGATCAATTTTTGTGACAATCAGTGCAACGGCCTAGGACGAGTTCGAAAAAGTAGGTTTTACGAACAATTGAGAATAGCGAAAAAACTAAACCTTACGATTTTTGAATTTTGGTGTCCATTAGACTCGGCATAAGCCAAGGAATCAGAGGAAAAAAGAATTTTTGTTGTGTGGCTTACGGTTCAAACGTTATTAGCATAAATCTTTTGAAAGTTTGGACAAGTGGTGGCGCTAGAGAGTTTGAGTTAGAGACTCCAAATTTGCTATGGTTAATGTTGGGACTGTCCTCTATCAGTGTGCAAAATTATACAACTTTCCCGCAAGCGGTTCTATGGGCTGCCATAGACTTGCGGCGGAAGAGGAAGAATAATAACGCCAATGGATACAATAGGTGCCACCGCACCTTCGGTGCTTGGCCCCTAATAATTTGCACAGTTTGATCTGAGCTAACTTTGCGATCGTTAGATTTACGTTAATCACCACTGGCAGCATGATTAATTCAGTTGGTCAGAATAATTCGGTCAGACATGTTACTTACTTGTTCAGATGACATTTTCGGATGAAATTTTTTATTCTGGGCATATGAGGTATCTGTAAGAAGTACAGCGAATATCCACAAGGTGAGTTGACTGACATGCCACACAGTCATTCGCGCTGAGGAAAGAAGATAATTCCGCAAAATACCTGCAATGACATGGTTTCAAACAGAGATGGCGACAAAGAAGCAAAACTTAAGTAATGCAGTTTTAATATCACATAAGGTCACGTTAAGTGCTTTTCACATTTAGTGTTTTAGAATGTCCCAGTTTTAATTGATTGAAATACTGCAACGTGCTATATATGGATGGCAAACATGCATTTTGATTCACATATCTTTGTTATTCTCCTAAATGCACAAGAATTTTATTATAAATCTCTCTGAGCTTAATATAAGAAAATGCTCCACTCTTCACCACAAATGGTAGCCTATTCCATAACAGGAAACCCAACACAAATTAAGCACTATTAGCTCTACCCAGCTGCCATCTTACAAAAAGGCATACAATTATATTTCATTGCAATAAAATGATTTATGCCTCAACGAAAATGAATTATGTAAACGTATACATACTTAAGTGGGTTAAACAGAATGAATTTAAGTTGTGACAAAATTATCAGGAATTGTTGCATTACCTTGTTTTTAATTCAGTAAAATGTAGTAGCAGTTAGTAACAGTGTAGTTGTATTTTTTTTTCATTTCAGTAGAAATGCAAAAAGCAGAACTGAAAACATAACTGAAACAAATTTTATTTAGAAGCTGCTAGTAAAGCAGATTTAAACACTGAAGCGCAACTTCCTCAGTCAAGTATGGTTTTCCAAAAAAATTATATTCTTTCCGTCAAACTAAAGTCATTGTCTGGCTGCTTTCATGCCATGTGCTGAGAGCCTGTATTGTATCCTTTTGTGGTGCAACTGTGCAAAAAGTCTTGGTGTTTGTTTTGGTGTGTGTGTGTGTGTAAATGATGAAGACACACTGTGTCAGCATGAAAGAATTGCAGTAGTTGTTACGCATTGGTTGAGGGAGTGAAAAAGGGATGAAATGTGAAAGACAGAGCGAGAGACAGAAAAGAATGAGAATGCAGAGAGACTGAATGGGGCAGGAAGGCGAACAGGACATCATTAGTGACCAGTGC
Organism: Labeo catla; assembly: GCA_012976165.1. Lineage (NCBI taxonomy): Eukaryota > Metazoa > Chordata > Actinopteri > Cypriniformes > Cyprinidae > Labeo > Labeo catla. The sequence goes on from VONZ01000611.1 coordinate 132,669, forward strand.
AAAGCTTTAATGAGCAGGATCACTGTGGCCTTCTATCTGCACCGCTGCCTGAAGGCTGGAGAAAGTGTTTGGCTGCCCACTGTGTCGTTCTGACAAGGGCTGAGGTACCATCAGACATCCCCCCGGCTGGAGACTCTCTCTGGTGACGAAATCACACTCACATAGCTACCTTTATGTCTGAAAAGACACATACAGACTACCAAAAGTGCATTTACGCATTGATCACATAATGATTGTTTTGCCTTGAGGCAGGGAAGCCGTGTGGCCTACAGCCTCAGACCAGTAATGCTCACTTCTGTCCTGAGCCGAGTGTGTGTTCCTGCCTGCAACATCATGCCCATGATAAGATACAGTTGTGGTATATCTGGTATCTAGACATTTGGATACATTTCTAATAATGTTACATTCAGAGATACAGCATGAATGAATAAATGAATGAATGAGATTACAAGACGAATGATTTTAAGATTCATCTACTGGAAACTGCCAGTCTTACAGACATGAAATGTTTTGCATATAAATCTATCATGTTAATTTGGGTGCTAGTTAGAAATATTATCTTTTAAAAATTAAATTAATTAAAAATTTTAAACAATTTCCTTTCATTTATGTTACAATGTATTGTAATATGACAGAAAATATGAGAAAATGACTCGCAATTATAATGAAAATGACCTAAAATGATTATTAAATTTATTTATATATATATTTTTTATTTTAGTGGCTTTAAAAATTAAATTATCTTATTTATTTATTTATTTATAGTGGTTAAAATTAAATTATCTGAGAATCCTAAACAATTTCTTTGAATTTATGTTACAAAGTAATGTAATATGACAGAAAATATGAGAAAATGACTCACAATTATAATAAAAATGACCTAAAATGATTTAAAAATGTATTTATTTATTTATTTTAGTGGCTGAAATTAAATTATCTTATTTATTTATTTATTTATTTATAGTGGTTAAAATTAAATTATCTGAGAATCCTAAACAATTTCTTTGAATTTATGTTACAAAGTAATGTAATATGACAGAAAATATGAGAAAATAAAAATGACCTAAAATGATTATTACATTTATTTATTTATTTATTTTAGTGGCTGAAATTAAATTATCTTATTTATATGAGAAAATGACTCACAATTATAATGAAAATGACCTAAAATGATTATTAAATTTATTTATATATATTTTTTTTATTTTAGTGGCTGAAATTAAATTATCTTATTTATTTATTTATTTATTTATAGTGGTTAAAATTAAACTATCTGAGAATCCTAAACAATTTCTTTGAATTTGTTACAAAGTAATGTAATATGACAGAAAATATGAGAAAATGACTCACAATTATAATAAAAATGACCTAAAATGATTTAAAAATGTATTTATTTATTTATTTTAGTGGCTGAAATTAAATTATCTTATTTATTTATTTATTTATTTATTTATAGTGGTTAAAATTAAATTATCTGAGAATCCTAAACAATTTCTTTTAATTTATGTTACAAAGTAATGTAATATGACAGAAAATATGAGAAAATAAAAATGACCTAAAATGATTATTACATTTATTTATTTATTTATTTTAGTGGCTGAAATTAAATTATCTTATTTATATGAGAAAATGACTCACAATTATAATGAAAATGACCTAAAATGATTATTAAATTTATTTATATATATTTTTTTTATTTTAGTGGCTGAAATTAAATTATCTTATTTATTTATTTATTTATTTATAGTGGTTAAAATTAAACTATCTGAGAATCCTAAACAATTTCTTTGAATTTGTTACAAAGTAATGTAATATGACAGAAAATATGAGAAAATGACTCACAATTATAATAAAAATGACCTAAAATGATTTAAAAATGTATTTATTTATTTATTTTAGTGGCTGAAATTAAATTATCTTATTTATTTATTTATTTATTTATAGTGGTTAAAATTAAATTATCTGAGAATCCTAAACAATTTCTTTTAATTTATGTTACAAAGTAATGTAATATGACAGAAAATATGAGAAAATAAAAATGACCCAAAATGATTATTACATTTATTTATTTATTTATTTTAGTGGCTGAAATTAAATTATCTTATTTATATGAGAAAATGACTCACAATTATAATGAAAATGACCTAAAATGATTATTAAATTTATTTATATATTTTTTTTTTATTTTAGTGGCTGAAATTAAATTATCTTATTTATTTATTTATTTATTTATTTATAGTGGTTAAAATTAAATTATCTGAGAATCCTAAACAATTTCTTTGAATTTATGTTACAAAGTAATGTAATATGACAGAAAATATGAGAAAATGACTCACAATTATAATAAAAATGACCTAAAATGATTTAAAAATGTATTTATTTATTTATTTTAGTGGCTGAAATTAAATTATCTTATTTATTTATTTATTTATTTATAGTGGTTAAAATTAAATTATCTGAGAATCCTAAACAATTTCTTTTAATTTATGTTACAAAGTAATGTAATATGACAGAAAATATGAGAAAATGACTCACAAAATAATAATAAAAAAGACCTAAAATGATTTAAAAATGTATTTATTTATTTATTTTAGTGGCTGAAATTAAATTATCTTATTTATTTATTTATTTATAGTGGTTAAAATTAAATTATCTGAGAATCCTAAACAATTTCTTTTAATTTATTTTACAAAGTAATGTAATATGACAGAAAATATGAGAAAATGACTCACAATTATAATAAAAATGACCTAAAATGATTTAAAAATGTATTTATTTATTTATTTTAGTGGCTGAAATTAAATGATCTTATTTACTTATTTATTTATAGTGGTTAAAATGAAATTATCTGAGAATCCTAAACAATTTCTTTTAATTTATTTTACAAAGTAATGTAATATGACAGAAAATATGAGAAAATGACTCACAATTATAATAAAAATTACCTAAAATGATTTAAAAATGTATTTATTTATTTATTTTAGTGGCTGAAATTAAATTATCTTATTTATTTATTTATTTATTTATTTATAGTGGTTAAAATTAAATTATCTGAGAATCCTAAACAAATTATTTTAGTTTATATTACAAAGTAATGTAATATGACAGAAAATATGAGAAAATGATTGTGATAAAAATGACCGAAAATGATAATAAACCCACTTATTCATTTATTTATTTTAAAATTAAATGATCAATTATCTATACAATTCTAAACAATTTCTTTTAATTTATGTGACAGTTATGTAATATGACAGAAAATCTGAGAAAATTATAATAAAAAATTACCTAAAATAAAGATAAAAACCTCCTATTTATTTATCTTTTATTTTAGTGGCTAAAATTAAATTATCTAATTTATTTATTTATTTATTAATAGTAGTTAAAATAAATGATCTGAGAATCCTAAACAATGTCTTTTAATTTATGTTACAAGGTAATGTAATATATATATATATATAAAAATGAGACTCACAATTATGATTAAAAAAAATGACAGAAAATGACCAAAAAAACCCCATCCATTTATTTATTTATTTTTGTTAAAATTAAATGATCTGAAAATCATAAACAATTTCTTTTAATCTGTGTGACAAGGTTATGTAATATGACAGAAAACACGAGAAAATTACTCAAAATTATAAGAAAATTACCTAAAATAATAATAACACCCCCCCTATTTATTTATCTATTTTGGGCTGGGGGTGGTGCTAGTTAGAAATAATATCTTCTTAAAATTAAATTATCTGAAAATCCTAAACATTTTTTTGTTTCATTATTTTATTCAGTTATGTAATACGACAGAAAATATGAGAAAATGACTCAAAATTATAATAAAGAATTACCTAAAAAAACCCCTTAAACTATAAATTCATCAAACCTGTGAGAAAGCTATATAAGATATTCTTTATAAGATAATGTTTTTGCAAAAAATATTTTAGTGTTACTCTGTATATATATATATGTTGCTGTACACATACATTTCCTTTTTTTAAAAAAAAAAACATTCGAACTGTAGTGTAGATATTGCCGGAAATATCCATCTGCTGTATATATCGCTGTACAAAAAGTCCAATTTCATCACTAGCAAAAGAGCATCAAGTACAGTCTATCTTAAAGGTCAGATCTGAAAAACAAATGAGTTATGTGTGGTGTGAAAAAAGGCTTTTTGTTATTTCTAGTAATGAGCCATCATTAACGGCAGGAATTTATTCTGCCACACTTGCCTATGTGCCTGCATGTGGGGTGTTGCCTGGGGCAATGCTGGTATGCAGCTACCCAGAAGGCTCATACTCGTATATATCACCTATATATATGCGGCAGAATTGTGGTGGAGAGTGAAGGCTGACACATTATATTTAAGTATGTATTTATAGATACACAGAGACTGGAACACTGCTGAATTTTAATAGTCGTGACATAGACGGCACGATTGAGGGAAGGTGCATGCAAGTATGAGGGAGCAGAGAGAAGGATTTTAAATAGATAGATACAGAAACAGCTCAGAAATAGATATGAGAGGACAGAGCAAGTGCAAATGCAGTCAAGAATATGAAGAAAAAGAGCATGGGAGAGAGAGCGAGAGAAAGAGAGATAGGCTGAAAGAAAGAGCTGTAAAATGCTGAGAATGTCTCAGGTAGAGTCGCTGGAGAGTACAGAGGGATTGAGGTGGAGTGATGTGCTGTCATATCTCTCCGTCTGTTCATCTCTCACTCTCTCCCACCAGGTACCCTGAATCTTTACCGTCAGCAAGAGAACAAAGTGTGTATGTGCGTGTGTGTTTGTGTGTGATGACGTTCTCACTGCCGCCTTGTATATGTGTGTGTAAAACATAGCGCAGTCAGTATCAATCTAGATTAACGTGCTGGTGAAACCAGCTACAGAACACACCATACGTCCATTTTATTGGATGTACTTCTCTTTTAAATCCTCTTAAAGAACTACATCCTGTTTGTCATCCACTCCCCTCACCTATTATGATTAGCATGAAATCGAACCAATTAGATAAAAGACCCTCTAACGCATGATCACCTAATAAACAGCTATAATAAGCATCTGATCCTTCTTGGGTTCAATAAAACACAAAGAATGGCCTTGTTATATTAACATGTTTATTAGAATATTAACATATTCATGAATTAATGAGTAGGCACACTATATGGAGATAGAGAAAAGGAAAGGGCTCTGAGAGTTTGGTCTGCATGCCTTCCAAATTCAAAACATCAGAAATTAATAACCACAATAATAAAAACATGCTCGCATAGTGTCAAAAATTGTATTTCATAGTGTATGGGTGTAAATAATGTTCACCCCAAAATGAAAATTACCTATGATTCACTCATTCTTAAGCCATTTTAGTATACAACTTTATTCTTTCAAACAGTCGGAGATATATAAAAAAAAAATATCCTGGCTTTTGTAATAGCAGTGAATGGGTGTTGAGATTTTGAAGTCCAATAAAGTGCATCTATCCATAATAAAAAGTACTCCACACAGCTCCAGGGGGTTAATAAGGCTTTCTAAAGTGAATCGATGCATTTGTGTAAGAAAAATATCCATATTTAAAACTTGGAGGCGTAGCATAAGCTCCGGTGAGAATATGCTAATCTCGTGAGAATCAAGATTTGTTCACAGCACAGGAAAATCAGTCTGCTCTTGGCTTATATTAAAATTCACCAACATTTTTCTTTACTAATCCTCATTTTGTACTTCTAATTCATAACTGGTGTTTAGTTTTGCTCTCTCCTCTGCCACCACTCTCTCGTTCACGTGAGTACGACAGTTAGCGGAAGCTAGAGATTAGAGTTTGCAAAGTTTTAAATTTAGATATTATTCTTACACAAACGCTTTTATTCGCTTCAGAAAGCTTTTATTAAACTGGAGTACTTTTTATGATGGATGGAAGCACTTTCTTGGACTTCAAAATCTCAACACCCATTGAGAAAGTAATATACACCTAGGACGGCTTGAGGCTGAGTAAATCGTGGGATAATTTTCATTTTTGGTTGAACTACCCCTGTGTATAGCAGTATGCATTTATATTGGTGTGGTGGTATAAGTGTGTGCATGGATACATCAATATATCAACAATATAGTGTATGCAAGAAAATAGCCTCAGTATATCCATGAGTATATTGTGCAGTTGTTAGGCTAACGCTCACTTGATTTATGTGCAGGTGTACCGTCCAGCTATTTAATCTAGTTCAGAGCTGATAAAAAGAACCAACATGAAGAACATCAGTACATGTGTGGACATCAATTATCCACTAAATTCAGCTCCACAGTCAAAGGTGCATCTTTCCAGAGAAAGTATGCCAATCTAACATGTTTTTATATTATATCAGATAGAACTACACTGGCAGAGATGCTTATCTAGCAAAAGCCATTTTCTATTCTTCAAACACTCTAAAAACGCTGGGCTATTTTTATTTTTTTTTAACCCAAATGCTGGGTTCAACTTCTTGGGTCGTTTTATTGGGTTATTTTTAATATTTTTTACCCAGGTGCTGGGTAGTTTTTCTGTAACTAAGTTGCTGGGTCATTTTTAACGCTGAGTTATTTTTTTCTGCCCAACCACTGGGTTAAGCCTGTCTCTGACGAAGCAACCCAGCTGCTGCGTTATAGTCAGACCGCTTGCTTTTTGAGACCTCTACAGGAGAGAGCAGTTCTCAGGACTGCTGATTTGTTGCACTTCTTCAGCGAAAGGTTTGTATACATTTTATTTCATTTAAAAACATTTTTACTGTGCTGTAAAATGTATTATTTTACAAGGACGAGATGTCAGTCAGCTGCGTCAGCAGCGGCCACTTCGCATGATGGAAACACCCGTTTCCTTGCATAAAATAAATTGATTTTATTCGTCATAGTACTGAATTTAATTTGATGTTAAAATATGTTCTCTAATGTCAGTATTGTTTGTTTATGGGTAGGTTTTGGTTTCAGTCAGCTACGAGTGAAACACAAGGCCACAGTCAGAACCTCGCAGTCACCCTGAAGAGCCCTTCACCGGCTCAGATTTCGGTACATACCGGCACAAGAATTAGTGCTATTTTGGTGAAAAACAATTACAGAGAATGGTTGGATACACTAAAATTAAACTGCTACTTTTAAATATTACATTTTTTTATGTCTAAATGCTTGTTAAATGAGTTTAAATGTATGTAATATTGTAAACTATGCTGTATTCACCCAAATAAATTCAATTTGTCTTGTATTTTGTAGATGTGTCCATCATCTTTTGATTATTGCTGTTGCCTCTAGTAATTCTATGTGTTTTTTAGTACATTTTAGTTCCAGTACATTTTAAGCCAGCAATATTATAATTTTCAAACAATAGTTGATTAAATAAAATAACCCAGCATGTTTAGTAAAAAATTTAACCCAACCAGCTGGGTCAAAATAACCACTGTCCAATATTTACCCAGCGCTGGGCTGCCAAATAACCCAAGTTGGGTTGTTTTTAACCCAGCGTTTTTAAGAGTGAAGAAGTGTTGGAGTCTGTGTGGATCTAAAGGCAAATCTCACAAATAAAAGAGCAGAGGGAATGTTTATTCATGTATTATCCTTGCACATTTGTGCATTAATTATTATGAATTTGCTTTTCCAAGGTCTAGCGTCTTGAAGATCAAAAAAAGTTCATTAGTGTTTGCCTTTTTGTTTTTCACTATGGCCATTATTTTTATTTAAAGACTCTCGTGAGAATGACTCTCCTGAATCGTTATTTGATCCTGATGCGTATCAAAGAACGTTATGTATATTTTTAATATATAAGTACTATGTATCTTTTTATGTGATTATCAAACACAACTTTAGTATATTGTACATCTCTAGTATAGGCTATAAAATTTAATCTTTAAAAAATTAAATAATTCCTATGCACTTTTCTTAGAAAATAACAAAAACGCCCTAAGGCGAACTAAGAGTATGAATCGACAGTATGCTGCTATTGAGTTTTTGCTAAACAATTTGAATTGACTTGAACTCTGCGGTTAATGTACCATGAGATGGTCTCATAAAGTTCAAATCAAAAACAAACCCCTCGTGGGTGAACATCTTGCCATCTAATAATCTAATCCACATGAAAAGAACACAAACTCTCGCTCAGTGTCTTTTAGAGCTGATTTAGAGTTGCTTGTGTAATGTTTGTCACTTCCTACTATGGCTCATCTAAGCCGTCCAAGACAAACCCATTTCGAGCAAAAATGTGATTTCCTTTTACAAACTCCTCTCTAAGGAACCACAAATTCTCTATATAGTGAGATCTATACTAGTTTAGCAGCTATAAAACCAATGACCATTTCGGTTTTCACCCTCTCAGCCCTTCACAAGTTCCCTCAGTCATCAAAAGCCCCTGGCGTTGAGCCCTCTCTAAGCTATAAAAAACACCAAGGCCCCACAAAGGCATGAAATGGTAGCTAGTTTTTAATTGGAACATGCTTTTCCCCAGATTCCCAGTATTGACTCCATCCTGTGAGCCAGACAAGGGCCAATATGAGATCTAATCGACAAGGTCTAATCGATGCCACTCAATTTTTGGATCTCACTGCAATCTAAAGCATCTTGTAAGGCAAACCTTCCATCACAGGCATGGCCGGATGCCACGATCGGCAGCATGTAACCTATTACTGTAGCCCTCGAAACAACTCGGAGGCGCTCCGGTTAATCAATGGCGGGTCTGCGCTGTCATGGACCTTTATCGGTGACCGTGTCGCCGCCTTTGTGGAAGGTGTGCAATATTGCGGAGTCATGCTACAACTTTGTGGTGAGAAGCCTTGTTGATGCCTGAGGCTCTTGTAAGTAATGGAGGTTTGATACAAAGGTGACAATGATCAAAGGGTACAAAGACAGTTCATTTGATTCAGTACTTCCATGTGCTTTCGAGTTAAAAAGGTAACAGTGAATGGCCATGTCATATTAACAGTGATGCCTTTGTGAGGATCTCTATTCAAAAAGATACAGCGAAAGGGAAGTTCAAGGCTCCTAGTGACAGGCATCTTGCGTCCTCTCTTCTCCAAAATAATGCTCTGTCTGGTTCATACACTTTTTAATAACGCCTAAAAGTACATTCCCTTCCTTTCCTTGTCTCTCCCAATGGCAGGATGAGACTTCAGAGAGGCATGTCATCTATTTTTCCCCTTCTTTCTCCTGCCTCCATAACCAAAAAAAAAAAGAGAAGAATCGTCTCCCATTTCTGATTCTTCGCAGTTTCACAGCTCCGAGCTCAGTTGCTTCATCCTGCCTTCTAATTGAATTCCACCATGAGCCGAACCCCAAGATTGGCTCCGGATCAAGAGATGAGAGTATAATGCATTTGGTCCGGCGATGAAAGAAGGATTTGGGGTGGAACGCAGCTCCCTGTGGAAGGGTGGGCTTGTCTTTTTAAGAGACCTGGTCACAGTCACAGTGCAGTTCAGTCTATGGGATACGTATAACGGGATCTTGCTTTTGATGGATGGTGAGGGAATTCAAGCTTCGGGACATACAAAGACAAAGAGACGACTAACCAAGCAAGCCGACCAGACGGTTCACATTATACTAAGAGACGGCAGACACAAGAGAGAGGAAAAGACGAGTAATATTTAGACGTGCAAAGGGTGGAGTCCACATGTTGCTATTTCGTTCGATTGTTTACAGGTGAAGAGACAGCTAGAAAGCTAGCTAGACAGCTTGTTTACCTAGCTAATAATAGCTAATAAGCTACAACAACACATAGCTAGCTAGATAAACAAGTTAGCTATACAGATAGCTAATTAGCTAGATAGCTATCTGTATAGATGGCTAGTTAGCCAGATAGCTACCTAGATAGATAGATAGATAGATACTGTTCTTTTGTACCGTTGCAGGAAGTCCAGTGCGTGTTGTAGAACGTCATGCTAGTCAGATTTGCTAACAGGCTGAGTGCTAAGCACTGGCAGGAAGAAAGAGGTTAAAGTGCTACACTTCAGGATTACATACAACGAACACGATAATTCAGCAGCAAGTCTTTCACATTGTCCAATAGAGAACATCAGTAGTTCAGGCGATTTGGAACTGATATGCTGTAAAGAGCTACCGAAGATCAGCTGGATCCATTTTTAGGACTGTTTTGTTCAGAGGAAGGGTCTAGATCTGGAGAGTTTTGAGAGAAGTGGACTGAAGGAAGACCGCAGTCTGTTATGTGCTGTGGGACGTCGGAGAAGATGGACTAGGAACGGAGAACCTCCAGGAATGCTCACGTTATGGCGAACTCTCCAGAGAGGCTGTAGAGAAAAAACACAGAAACAAACAACAGACAGAAAATTAATATAGAGAAATTACAGAGGAGTTTACTGAGAAATTACTGAGAATAAGGGAGAGGAGGATCGCCATAAATAAGATATCTTTAATACAATACTTGGCCAAAAGTATGTGAACACTCCCTTTAATTAACGAGTTTGGCTAAACTTCCTAATTCCAGTGAAGACAAAACAGGGGCCTTTTTAGTCCCATGACACAGTGAGGTCCATAAAGAATTGGTTTACCAAGTCTGGAGTGGAAGAACTTGCATAAAGCCCAGAAATGAACACCACTGAATATCTTTAGTATGAATTGTGACCTCCTGAATGAGAGAACAACCCTGCCATGTTCTAACATTAAGTAGAAAACCTTAATGTCATTATTTTATATCCATTAAGCAATAAAACAGTTGCCTATTAGCATTAAAAGCCAATTAAAATAAATGTATAGCAAAGAAGACTTTCCTACTGAGAAAAAACATTGGCAGTGGCATGCGAAAGTTTGGTGGTTACTGGATGATCTACAACAGTTTTTTTTTGTTTTGTGATGGTTATTTATGAGTCCCTTGTTTGTTCTGAACAGTTAAAATGACCACTGTTCTTCAGAAAAAATCCTCCAGGTCCTACAGATTCTTCAGTTTTCCAGCATCTTTTGCATATTTGAGCCCTTTCCAGCAGAGACTGTATGATTTTGAGATCCATCTTTTCACACTAAAGTCAAATGAGGGACTCAAACACAACTATTAAAAAAAGGTTCAAACATTCACTGATGCTCCAGAAGGAAACAAGATGATTTAGAGCCAGGGGGTAAAAAATGTTCATTTTGAAGATCAAGGTAAATTGTACTTAATTTTTCTTCCGGGAAACATGCAAGTTGCTTCCGTTCTTCTGTTGCTTCCAAAGGGCAGTACTAAATGGAAAAAAAAAATACTTCAACAAAATAAGAAAAATTTGGACATCTTCATCCTGTTCAAAAGTTTTCACCCCCAGCTCTGAATACATCTTTCAAGCATCTCTTATGTTAAATATCTTACTCAGGACAGTACTAAATAAAATATAACATGCATTTTGTATGATATCTCTTATTTTGCTTAAATTATTCACATTTTCAGATTCTGCAAGGGGTTCCCAAACTTTCACATGCCACTGTATCTACTCTAAAGGTTCAGAAAAGATCTCAACCATGTCAAAATCAGATTTATGTTTATAACAAGATGTACTGAGTTTTACCAAGATGTTAAAATCTTAGGTCAGCAGATATTTCAAGATTAACTCAAATATTTCTCATCAAACTATTACTAGAAATTACTAGTATTTTATATTCAATATTAAAATAATATTTCATACTAAATTAATGACTTTGTGCTGTCCACATTAGTTTTACAGCTCTATATTCTCATTGTCAACAATTTGCTTCTATTTTTATTCTCCTAAAGGAGAATGTTATTAGAAACATCTGAGATTATGTTGATACTTAATTGAAACATATCTGAAAACCCCATTAAAGTCTCATGAGCTATGAAAGAACAACCTCTGAGCAATAAAACTGTTCTCTGGAGAGAGACAGAAATTAAATGGGAAGTACATACTGAAGCGGGGGATAAGAATGAGGAGAAGAACATAAAGCACATGTGTGGAAACCAACTGATGATCTGATAAGTACACAAAAGAGTCCAGATGGAAAAGACAGTAAAAGATACAGACTGCTAGAAGATGGAAAAAGAGGAAGAGCAGGAAAACACAAAATGGTGGTTACAGTGGTGAATCGATAGCCGAGGCGCTATCCCAGCATTCAGTAGCTCTCAGAATATCTCAGAGAAGCTCATCTGACCTTTAGAAGAGAAAGACAGGAAGAAGAAAGAAAAGACAAAGAGAAAAACGAAGAGCCAAAAGCAAAGTACGATATGCATCACCATTTAACTGACATATGACATCTGTGACATTCAGATGGTAGTATGAGTACGAATTCACCATAATAAACCTTATTTATGAATCACGTTGTGTTATAGCTTGTATTAAGCATCCACACACATATACAAACACACACACACTACATGAGCTCGTGCAGATCACCCTGTTAGAGCGCAAACGGTCCAAGAACACACTGGCTGCTGGCTACAGAGAGCATATCTAGCATTTGAAATTCATTATCATGGGGTAGCCTGACAAGCTGTCAAAGCAGCGTACACAGGCTCTCCATCCCAAACAGCCATGTACGACGCTGTTGTCGAGGAAGGGGGAAGAGGGAGGTGGCTCTGGAGGTTCTGCTGAACGATAAAGCCTCCCGTTTTTTGTTTTTGTTTGTTGCAAATCAAGGTCAAGAATTTTTCTTCAATTTGCCGAGGACTGCTGACATGCTGCACAGAGACAGTTACATATTTAGACTCACAACGAAACACACAAACACACACACACATACACAAACACAAACACAATCATCTCTACATCTAGCCAAAGGGTGCTGCTCAACGGCCATCAACATCATAGAAAAAACTGAACGGAAGTGATGGATGGTACAGACATCTTCACTAACAAAAACGTAACAGAAAGTGCATGGTAATAGCATGGATTTTTATGGACATGTTACCTTTACAAATAAAAATATTGTAGCATTTTTTTTTTAACCATGGCAGTTCCATTGTTTTTAAACATTTACCATAGTGATTCTACAGCATATGTTGAAATTAACTTTAGGGATGCACCGAAACGTATCGGCCGAAATGCTTGCGCGTTTTGTCAGTAAAGCCGGTTCTGTAATCAGCGGTAAATGCCATCAGGTGCGTGATTTCACGTTGAGCCGTATATACTACACACAGCCGTTGTTCACTGACGAGCTGCGCAAATTCACACTGATAATGAACATGGATTTGCGCAGCTCATGAAATCACGCACCTGATGGCATTACAGAACCGGCTTTACTGACAAAACGCGCAAGCATTTCGGCCGATACGTTTCGGTGCATCCCTAATTAACTTGGAAATCATTCAGTACCATGGTATATACCATATATATATATATATATATATATATATATATATATGAAGAGTTCAGATGCAAAACCAGCTAAATCCATCTGACGTATTTCTTTAAAATGAGCATTTCTTTCTGGCTACTTTGTATAGGTTTCTATGTAAGTACTGGTACTTCTGATTGGGCTGAGGCTGAAATTTAGTGAGTTTGAAGTAAAAGTATTTGATGGACGTATAATATGTGTCAGTAGCATTCACTCAGTATCATTATCTAATTTTTGACCGAGATGGCTTTTAGCCATTTCATTTTTTAAAAGCAACATTACATCAATAAGCCATTATGACAGTTTAAGTGGCATTGGTGATTTCCACTCTAAAAGAATTCTTCTTTTAGCTATTAGTGTTGCAAATGCCAAGGCATTTTCTTTTTCTTTAGTTATGTGAATTTTGTCACCTGTGACACCGAATAAAGCCATTATTGGGTTAGGTGAATTCTTAAATTAAATGCCGAATTTAACATGTCAAATATTGAAAATCAAAATTGTCTCAGTTTAAAACATGACCAGAACATATGGGTTAGATCAGCCTTAGATGCATTGCAACGATCATGTTTCATCTGTTTCATCTATATTTGGGTATATTTTAGCCAGTTTGGTTTTACTATAGTGAATAGAGTAGAGAACCTTCATCTGAATCGGATTGAGTCATGCACAACAAGTCACCAGCAGTCTTTGGATGTCAATTCCCAACTCTCCATTCTGTTTTGATCTTACCAACTGATGTATTTTTAAATGTCATAAGTTAAATATTTTGGAAATGAGGCCCTTGATGTGTGTAGGGGCCGTAAGAACCAAGCCCTGATTTACAGGGCATTTAAGGAAATTCAGAGCAATGGACCTGGATAAAGTGACAAACATGAAGATATCGAAAAAATCTGATGTTTTTCTGACTCAAATTTTTTAATTAGATCATTGTAATTAGCTTAAAATAAGGTTTTCTATACTAACCATAGTTTAGCCTTGGTATTTTTAGTAAAAGTGTGGTTATACAAATGGTAATCAAAATAATATAATAACCTATAGCTAAGGGAAGGCATTACAATGGTACTGTAAGATATACCATGATACTGAAATTTGCTCTTTACATGGTACTTATGTACTTATAAAAATACTTTTGAAACCACTATGGTAAATGTCCACAAAAAAAAACAACAAAAAAACAAAAAAAAAACATGGTAGTACCATAGCATTTTTTAATACTTGTAAGTGTTGGATTAAAGTAGTCTGTAAATACACTTTTAAACACACACACACATCTAGTCAGCTATCTTTGTAGGGACTCTCCACAGACGTAATGATTTTTATACTGTACAAACCAAATTTTCTAATCGCCCTACACCAAAACCTGCCTGTCACAGGAAACTTTCTGCATTTTTACTTTCACAAAAAAAAAAACCCTCATTCTGTATGATAAGCTTTTGTACCCATGACGACCTCAATTTAGGTCCCCACCATTTTTCATATACAATTATTATTACAGCTCTACATGTTTCGCTTTCCTGATGTAACGAGCATGCTTGGTAGCTCAACTGGCACGGAATTGGACTTAGGATGTGGAATCCGTGGGTACGAATCCTCTGAAAAACATGACTCACAATGAAAAAGCTGAAAGATGAGAGATAGAAAAACAAGCTGAAACGGCATGCTTTCGATTGAGTTTTTTAGGTCACATTTGTTTTTGTTCATAATATCAGGTAGGTTTAGGTATAGTGCACATGGTACATTATTTTAAACTGTCACAGAGCATTAGAGTTATAGCGCCAGTCAACGGATATTTCAAGTCAGAACTGCGGTGACACCTGCAAAACCAATGTCACATAAAACATACCATATGTACGTTCACCTGTTCTGGGGGGAAAAAAATTAACGCTCTTTTTGCGCCACTCAATGGACATTTCACATCAAATATGTGACGAAACGTACATGGCGGTATGTATTTATACGTAGTCTTTTGAAAAAGTTCCCACAGGTACGTTTTTGTCATGAGATCAGTTTGCAAAATTGTATGGTATCCCATTTGACACCATCACCAAATAAGCGTAATATTTTTGTAAGGGTTTTCAAAATGTAATTTTAGATCATGCACTAAACTGTATCAAAAACGGTCTATTCTCCTGCTGAAAACGATTCTGTCAACCTTGAACCTTGAAGTCTGAGACTAGAAAAATATCACTGTATCACAATTTCAATGGATACCCTTTAACAGAACAATCCCAGCCAGACTGAACAAGAGCTGAGAATTACAACAACAACAAAAAAAAAAAACACTGCAAATGAGTCATTCCCCTTTTCCGTTCTTTTGATTCATTCTCTTCTCTCTGATTAATTATCACAGGCTGAATGTGACAGCGGGAGAACTGTACCGAGGACCCGCTCCATTCTCTGTCTTTCTGCGCAAGGCAATTCAGAAACAATGAGATCTGCTCGTGCTGCTGGGCTCTCGATGCAAAACCTGCATCCCGTCGTTTGGATTCAGTGCGCCAAGACAGCTTTTATAAAATACTTGAACCCCAAACAAAAGAACCAGATGTTTATCGATGCAACCCTTCCTTGAAGTGATGTATAGAGCATTAAAAAGAGAAAAAGATGATGTTAGATCTTTCCCTTCTCTGTTCCACATCAGTTCTTTAGTGGAAACAATAAACCAGATTCAAATACATCACATTTGAGGAGCCATGAGAACATTGTGGGAGAGAGTGGAGAGGAAGAAAGAGAAAAATGGAGCGCCAGGAATCCTGGAAAGCTCAGGAGAAACAGAAGCTGGAGGCTACCTATGCATTCATAATGAGTTCTTACCAGTGTTATTGAATCAGAGCACAACCCTCGCCTGCCTCAACACCAGATTCTCCTCCTTGCCTAACATAACCCTGAGCTTTTGCAGCTCCACCAAAAATTGACAGCTCTTCCATTTGTAGTTCAGCCAAGATGTGCTCTGATTGGGCAACTGGAAGGGTTCTACGATGTCTCTGACATGCACAACTTGTGTATCGGCAAATGACCCGAGGCAATGCTCACAAACTCTGAAGTTAGATTATTGTAGTTCTATTCTTCCCCATTTGATTAGATGTGAAACTGCAGGAGAGGTTAGTGCACTGCATAAATAAATCCAGTGCAACTGGAT
This sequence comes from Labeo catla, assembly GCA_012976165.1. Taxonomy (NCBI): domain Eukaryota; kingdom Metazoa; phylum Chordata; class Actinopteri; order Cypriniformes; family Cyprinidae; genus Labeo; species Labeo catla. Next base: position 149,071 of record VONZ01000611.1, read on the forward strand.
TATTAAACATACTTGTGGAAATCATGATATTTTCTTTCCAGGAATCTTTGATTAATAGAATGGTATTCAGTTAAAAATAAAAATCTTTTGTAACATTATATATCTCTTTAATGTCAGTTTCAATTTAACGCATCCTTGCTTAAAGAGGTCATCGGATGCCCGTTTTCCACAAGTTGATATGATTCTTTAGGGTCTTAATGAAAAGTCTATAATATACTTTGGTTAAAAATTCTCAATGGTTGTGTAAAACAACACCCTTTTTACCTTGTCAAAATCACCTCTGCAAAAATCATCTCATTCTGGTCGAGGCTGCTTTAAATGCAAATGAGCTCTGCTCGCCCCGCCCCTCTCTACTCTCTGTGGAGTGACAAGCCTGTTTACTTTAGCCTCATTTAGCTGCGTTTAACCGCTAAACTTGCTAACTAGCACATTATTAGGAAAAGTGATCGCAAACATTCATTAAAAAACCCTTATACTCACTTCTGCTGTAAGTGAAGCTGGATCACGAATGATTCGCGAGAACATAGATGGATATACAGGGGTTGGACAGTGAAACTGAAACACCTGGGTTTAGACCACAATTAGTATGCCGTTTGGCCTCCTTTTACAGCCAATACAGCATTATTTCATCTTGGGAATGACAAATACAAGTCCTGCACAGTAGCCAGAAGGATTTTGAGCCATTCCTTTCGCAGAACAGTGGCCAGGTCGCTATGTGATGTTGGTGTATGAAAACATTTCCTGACTCGCTCCTCCAAAACACCCCAAAGTGGCTCAATAATATTCAGATCTGGTGACTGTGCAGGCCATGGGAGATGTTTAACTTTACTTTCATGTTCATCAAATCACTCTTGTCACCAGTCTTGCTGTGTGTATTGGTGCATTATCATCCTAATACACGGCACCACCTTGAGGGTACAATGTTTGAGCTATTGGGTGCACAAAGTCAACCTTCACACTCTGCTCTTATTGGTGGAATGTGCGATCAGTAAAGACTGGCCACCAGGCTGCATAAATATAGCCATGAAACCTCCAACACTATATTGGCCAGTGTTTCAGTTTCATTGTCCAACCCCTGTATATAGATCGGGAGGCGCATTCCCTTCACAAACAAACGTAATCCACTGCATCTTCAGCAGCTCAGATGTCGGGACTAAATGACGACCACTACGTTCATTATTACATCCAGCAACACAACACCTCAATCACTCAATTCTTGTCTCACTTACATCCCTGCTCCGGCATCAAAACATGGAGGTTGGACTGTTACAGCTGATTTGAGGTAAGACGCTAATGTCAATCAACTATCGTGGGAGCGGCCTCATCTGAGAACGGCTCGATTTGAAAAAGGGGATATTATTTTTACAGATTAATTAAAAACCACTGCATGAATTTTTACCATTACAGGGTAGATTTGTACATACACTGCCAACACACATTAATGTTCAAACAGCATGTAAAAGTGAACTTAGCATCCGATGACCCCTTTAAATAAAAGTATTACTTTCTTATTTTAAAATCTTATTTACCCCAAACGTTTAAATGGTATTACAATCAATATAAATGACTAACTATATAACTATATTAACCATAGTTATATAACTCCTACAGAGCAACTTGAGCTTGAAGCAACATTATGTATTTTAGCATGGCTGCAATGCTGATTTATCATTCATTTTTGAATAATAATGTGATCACTTCATCCTCAAAATGTCATCTGAGGTTTATTTTCAAGAGACTTGAATTTGATGAAATTATGTCTACATGATTAGTTACACCCTAATGCAGCATCTGTTCTGTTCACACATATATATTTTCGTCCACAGGTCCCATCTGTCACACTGTACCCTGTATAGTTCTGCAATTTCTGCCTGCAAGGGAAAAACATTTACAGACTACCACATTTACAGTAAGTACAACATGTTCAATGCATTCTTCCTCGTACACTGCAAAGGCGTAAATAGGTCGTCCTGTTCTGCTGCAACTTATAAGTTTTCTTCTCTCTGCCCTGATTTCCAACAACAAACAAAAGATCGCCGTATCTGTACTAGGTGAAATAAATGGGTCTATTTATGTAGTCATTTGCTCTGTTGTGTCTCACATCAAATGCCTTAGCATCTCCCATGCCTTCACTCCTCTCTCCTGCACAACAACATCCTATGATTTGCAGGCCACAAGGCAGTGAAGACTTGTGAAAGATGAAATGATGAGGGGGGGATGAATAAAATTAGACTTTTACAGCTTACTCTCCAATTTTCTTGACTCTTCTATCCAATATATGGTAAAGTATATGTATGTGACAGGTGGAGCTGGGGGAAATGGAGGATTTAGGAGGAACTCTGATTGCAAAATGAGACTTTTACAACCTACTCTCCTATTTTCTCTACTCTTCTATCCAATATATAGTCAATTTTTTATATATGCACGGACGTTCACAAGTTCGTGATCAAAAATCCAGAAAAAACTATGATATATTATTTTAATGTAAAATAATGTTTTTCTATGTGAATATATTTTAAAATGTAATTTATTCCTGTGATGCAAAGCTGAATTTTCAGCATCATTACTCCAGTCTTCAGTGTCGCATGATCCTTCAGAAATTATTCTAATGTGCTGATTTATTATCAATTTTGATTAATATATTGTTGGAACCTGTGATACTTTTTTTTTGGATTCTGTAATAAATAAAAAGTAAAATTTATTTAAAATAGGAATCTTTTGTAACACCATAAACTACCATTTAAAAGTTTGTGGTCAGTAAATTTTTATTCTTTCTTTTTTTGAAAGAAATTAATATTTTTATTCACCAAGGATGTGTTAAATTTAAAAAAGTGATAGCAAAGACGCACACTGTTACAAAAGATTTCTAGTTTAAATAAATGCTTTTTAACTTTTTATTCATCAAAGAAATAAAAAAAATCAAATGTTTTAATAAATATTAGGCAGCACAACTGTTTCCAACATTGATAAAGTAATAAATCAGCATATTATAATGATTTCTGAAGGATTGTGTGACACTGAAGACTAAGGTAACGGCTGATTTGCATCACATGAATAAATTATATTCTAAAATGTATTAAAACAGAAAACCATTATTTTAAACTCAAATAATATTCCACAATATTACCATTTTTTCTATATTTTTGATCAATTAAATGCAGCCTTGATGAGCATAAGAAAATTCTTCAAAAAAAAAACAAAAAAAAAAACATTAAAATCTATCTGATCCCAAACTTTTGAAAGACAGTGTATATATAGACAGGTGGAGCTAGGGAGGTGGAGGGTTTAGGAGGAATTCTGATAGCAAAATTACTATCTCTACTATCATATTCTCTCTACTCCTCTATCTAATATATGGTACAATCCTGACTATTTACTGTAAATGTTGAGCAACAATCTCATCAGTAAAATCAGCAGCTTATGCCACTTAGAAAATTATGTGATTGCTAGCAGACTGCAAGATGATGCTAACTTACCAAAAAACAGGAAAACATTAACAACCAAATCCAAAAACACAGCACAGCTTCTCACAAGTTTTACCAAATGTCCACGAACGGTTCCAAAGACCTTTGTAACTTTTCCACTTAGGGATGCTGTAGCAGTTATGGTCGCAGTTTCAATGGAGCGTGCCGCTCGCCCTTAACTGACATTGATAAATACCCAAGGACCTGAGCCCACACGAGAATACACTCTCCCTGCCATCGTTAACCTTGTAAAACCAACCTTCAGCTGATGATTAACAGCATGCCATTATGCGCTATTAGATTTCATTAGTAGAAGCTCAATCTTACACAAAAAAACAACAAACTCTATGAAGAAGGTGCAACAGCCACATAGGAACAGTTAGAGGTAAATGTTGCATCACTTTTTATTCACAACCCACCTGCAACCCATTTTAAATGTGTACTAAAATAGTACTGTGTTGTTTAAATAAAGGCAGTGGCCTATAGATTTCACCTCATTCACATAGTGCTACTATTGCCTATTATAAAGCAGCTGATACATTTGTATTGATCATAGCATCCATAATTCAACAAATAAACAACCTATTTAGATTCACTCAGCGAATTGGGTTCTAAAACAAAGCCTGTGCAAACCAACGTTATCAGGGAGTGCATTTTTTGTGAATTCCCTTATCTGTCTCTGATGATGGTGGCGCCATTGCAATGACATTTTAACTGCCTTTTAATATTTAATCAATTAACCTCAATTGTTCTTTTGCGATTTGTGTTTTGCTGATATTCTTAATGGAATTTACATTTAGTGTTCACATGAGAGGGAATAAAACAACATCCCTAATTTAAAATGGGAATGATGGCACAAAAGAAACGAAAGAGGGGGAGAGATTGAGCAGAGATGAGGGAGGGCTGTATTTCCTGATGTGCTACTAGATTTAGGCTCTTCTCGGTTCCTGCTTGGAGGATTACTGCATTTACACTTCAGCTTAAAAATAGCCCCGTGATAATTTATTTAGCCTGAGTGTGCCTGTCTGCATTGTGTTCCTGAAGAAGAACTTCCTCTGCCTGAGACTGATATCCTTCCAAAAACCTAACATATAAACACAGAACCTCAGACTTTCGAAACATTACAACCGAATTCAAAATTCCAACCACGTTGTTTATTGTCGTTAAAGAAAAAAATAAGGAAAAGAACTAGAACCTGAGGGCGTTTTTCTCGAGAGGCATCCTTAAAAAAGGATGAGAAAATAAACAGTAGAAACAAATTTTATAAAATATGAGATCAAATAGTGTGTAAGTGACAATTTTTCTAAAGAAACACTATCTAAAGATCAAAATCCGCAGATAAAGTCTCTTTTGCTTCCCTTGAGTTTATTGCTTTCTCACAGAAGTCCTGAAGCATGTTACGAATGTGAGCAATAGCAAGAAGTCACACTGTGAGTGGCTGCTGGACCTGAATGATAAGATATATCATGCCTATATCTATCATGTCATTTGGTAGTCATTTTATGATTTATAATACGTTATTAAAAAAAAAAAGAATTAAAGTGGAAACTCGAGAAAATACACTACTGCGCAAGACAGTGATTTAAAGTAAATAAATATATAATGCCCAGTGCTGTTCTTTTGGACTTTATATTTAATCAACGAATGCTACACAGAATTTAAATTCAAATTTTAAGATTTCATCATATTACTGTTTTGTCAAATAAATGATAAACATAAGAGACTTTCAAAAGCATTTAAAAATATAGCTGCAAGCAGCGATTACTGGGGTTCAAGCGTTTTAAGGCATTTAAGCACATATGGAAAAAGACATTATGTAGCAAGCCTTTTTTGCCAATACAGGTAATTTACCATAAAAATATTATGTTTTGTGACGTTTATGACTGTTATAGCGCCAGCTGTGGTCTGATCTCCTTAAAACTTTGCATGCTTGTTTAGAATCATCTATCGCAAGTGCTCACCAGGTTTTGTGAACTTTTGAGTTTTCCTTTAGGCTTTATAGGATTTTGGGTAAATTCGGACAGGCCCCTTTTCTAAATCACCCCGTTATAAATTTCAACATTTTTTTGATAATTATTGACCTAGAGAGTCCAAAGAATTGTACTGCAGTGTTTTTTTTTCAGATTGAGCAAAAAAAAACTAGTTCGCAAAAGTAGGTTTTTTACATCTTCTCCATCATTTAACAAACTGATTTCAGTGATGAACAGTGGCTGATTTCCTCTGACCTTTGGGGCTGTGAGTCAGATAGGCCCACCGAGTTTCATTCCGATCAGCCTCGTTAACAATGTCTAATTTGCTTGTTAAGTCTGATGTCAAGCGTCACCTCTTCCGTGACTTCTGGGTCCAAACACTCTATCAGAAGACACAAGAAAACAACAAACGGTACTAATTATACACTCACCATGTAATATAACACTACCAAAAAATTATAATCCTACCCTTTAACTCCATACCGAAATCCCACATAGCCAGACAATGAAAACATAAATATAAATAAATATAACATTTTTTTGTGTTTGAGGTGCTGTGAGCATGAAAACTGTAGTGTACACCGTAAATTTGAAAACGTTTAGCTTAAATGTTTAATATGAATGAGTAGTGCTCATAAACGGCTGCTGACATAATATTCTCAAGTGAAATGACTTGGAGTTTGGACCTGGAAACAGCGTTCGTTGGTGCGATCGTTGGTGCGATCGTTGGACGCATTACATCATCACTTAACAAGCCCATAAGTGCTCAAACTTCATCGGCCAATGGCGACCATGTTTTTTGAGATACGCAAATGTCCTTATAGACACTTGTAGCACTTTGGACCAAGACCATGCACAGCGATTTTAACGTTGATAGGACAAAAATATGTTTTTCCCTCATATAGTGCCACTAAGTGGCCAAGCTCAACGATTTTTGTCCTGTGACCTTAGATTGAGCTCTTACATAAGTGTTCTAAGTTTGGCAAAGATATCTAATTTCGTTCAGGAGTTATACGCATTTTGGCGTCCCTTTGCAATGGCGAGTAGAAAATTTGACTTCTTTTGAGAATCTTTCTGCACTGGTTTGGTGAAAAACCTAGGAGTAGTTTGCAAAAAAAGGTTTTGCGAAAAATCCAAAACACCCGAAAGTTTCACAAGGCTAGCAATCGAATCTGAGGTATTTTGTCTGGCGTGAGCCAAGGATTCCTACGACAAAAGACACTTGAGCCTGCAACTGACGGTTTAGGAGTTATGAGCGATTTCATACCTTTGATCGCTGTAGCGCCCCTGTCAGGTCAATTGGGGCAAGCCTTGGTGATGTTCGGCGGTGTGAGCACTACCATCCCTCCAAGTTTCAAGTCTCTACGACTTACGGTTTGTTCTGCATGATCAGTTTTATTTGGAGATCGCTGATCCGTGACCATTCTAACAATTACAACAGGGTTTTAGCGCTACACGCTTGAATCCCTAAAAATTAACCCCAAACGTTTGAAAATGAAAAAAAAATAATAATAGCACTGATTCATGTTCCATTCACATTTAACCTGCAAACTGTGCGAACATCATTACTGCCCTTGAGAAACATCTACTACTACTGAATCTATGCTAGCTAAGTCCATTTGACAACTACATAAAAAGTTGATGGGTATAACTCCCACATATATGAAACCAATCCAGACTCCTAGGTCGAAAGATGCAATTATATTAGACATTGATAAGCGTGTAAGTGGCTAGGAAGTTCCCCGTCTCGACTGGTGAGGCTGGTGATGCCAAGTTCTGGTCGGCGTGTGATAATCAGCAAGGTGCTGGATCTCATTACCCTTTCGTTGATAGGGATGAAACTCTCAAAAGAGCCCTTAAAGCTGATGACTCGACACTTTAAACAGCCATGAACCACAGAGACCAGGAAATTAGTCCAGGAACGAGTCCTAATGTTTTGAATCAGTGATTTATCTTCATAACCTTGAGGTTCGTTGGCGAGTAATGACCCCTCTCAGTAAGTGGACATCTTTCATATGGGGAAAAGGATATTGTATTTTTCCTCCTTCTCTGGCACTTGCACTTATTTGATGAGATGTTATCTAGTAAAACTATTATTGAAGATATTAAATCATCAAGCTCAAGTTCAAGCTGAAGGTTGTCAGTTCCTCAAAGTTTAAAACAAATCTATGACCAAAAGCCAACTATATTAACTACAATATCAATCTACCATGACCTTGTAGATGCTCACCCATGACATCAACTGCCATTTGCTACATAAAGACCACAACTACAAGAAGAATGTGAGTTCACAAAACTTGCATTTTTTAAAATCACACAATGGTTTCACAATTCACATTTCAGCTATGGCTGTGTGTCATTTATGTTGAGAGGAAACAGGAAAAGTCTCTTTAAGACCTTAATTTACTCATATGTTAAAAACTGATAAAAAACAGAATAGCACCATTATCACAATACAACACTGTGTAAACTGTGTACTCTAATTAATGCAAGAAAATGCTTCTTTTTTTATTGGGTTATCCTCAAAAGCCACACATGAAACAAACGTGCAGCATGGTAGGTTTAGTCTGAACCATTAACAAACAAAACACTATTAAAGGGATAGTTCACTCGAAAATGAAAATTCTGTCATTTATTATTTACCCTCAGGTCATTCCAAACCTGGAAGTTGTTCATCTTCAGAACACAAATGAAGATATTTTTGATGAAATCCAAGAGATTTACGGTTGAAGCACTGAAGTCACATGGACTATTTAAACGTTGTTCTTACTACCTTTCTGGGATTTGAACATGGTAGTTGCATTGCTGTCAGGGTCAGAAAGCTCTTGAATTTCATCAAAAATATCTTAATTTGTGTTCTAAAGAAGAATGAAGGTCTTACGGGTTTGGAACAACATGAAGGTGAGTAATTAATGACAGAATTTTCAGTTTTGAGTGAACTATCCCTTTAAGAACTGATTGTTTTGCCAAATATTTTGATGAGTTACTAAGTTCTATCAGTCTGATGAGTCTTCCACTAAAGAAACTCACTAAATCATTCAGAGCATTAACTGAATCCACATCTGATTCATTTACATTCAGTGATATCTTTCTTAAAGGAGAAGTCAACTTCTAGAACAACAATTTAGAAATAATTTACTCACCCCCTTGTCATCCAAGATGTTCATGTCTTTCTGTCTTCAGTTGTAAAGAAATTATGGTTTTTGAGAAAAACATTTCAGGATTTTTCTTCATATAATGGACTTTAATTGTGCCTCTGATTTTGAACTTCCAAAATGTAGTTTAAACACAGCTTCAAAAGGGCTCTAAACGAATCCCAGTTTTTCACCATTCTCTACATTTTTGAGCCGGAGTACACAGACGATGAACTCTATGATTAGCTCACCTCACCTCTTATCTGACAAGTTTTCGGGTTAAGATGAACGAATGACTCGAAAAACCCCGAAGACTTGAAACAGGTGAACTAATTCCAGAACCTAATAGGATGTCACGCATGTGCGAATCACTCCACGAGATGACTCGTTCTTCCCGAGTCACATTAAAGATCCATTCAAAATGAACGAATAATTCAAGCATCTTAGAGCCTGTGCTACACAAGCTTTTGTGCTTAAAAAGTATACAAATTTTTATTTTTCAAAAAAAATGACCGATCGTTTTCGCTAGATAAGACTCCTTCTTCCTCGGCTGGGATCGTTTAGAGCCCTTTGAAGCTGCATTTAAACTACATTTGGAAGTTTAAAATTGGGGGCACAATTGAAGTTCATTATATGAAGAAAAATCCTGAAATGTTTTCCTCAAAAAACAATTTCTTTACGACTGAAGACAGAAGGACATGAACATCTTGGATGACAAGGAGGTGAGTAAATTATTTGTAAATTGTTGTTCTGGAAGTGGAGCTCTCCTTTAAATTTGTAAAACTTCTATTGGTATTTTATTAAACAGTGTAAACACATAAACCAAAAAATTCAATGGGACGCATTACTAAACACCGTCATCTCAAAGAGTAAACCTTCTTTCCTAGACCTTTTCTCCCCTCAGATTATTACATGGCCTAATGCTTCATAAAACACATTCTACAGTCAGTAATTAAACTAAAAATCAATTTGTCTGGGAAAAGAGAGAACATTGTGGCTTGCATGTGGGTGTTGGAATCGCTTCATTACATACAATTACATTTTTTCCTCTTGTTTCCTTCTGGTTTGCTTTCAAGGGGCCGGAAATTCTGCACAGGGCAAGTCTGGGCCTAATTACACGGATTCTTTGGTCACATTGTAACCGGAAGACCCCCCTGAAAGTCATAGAGATGAACAAAATACAAAAAAGTACAAATACAGCTTAGTGTCTAGACAGCATGCTGGAGACAACATCTTTCTGATGAAGTAATTATTTTAAAATCTTTCTCCAATATTGAAAAAGCAAAAATAAGTAACTTAAGTAACTCTCAAGTGAAAACTACTCACTGGATGGCATACGGCGTCTACCAGATTGTATGTAGATTCTGAAACACATTAGCAGCTGTCAGCTCTACAGGCTGGGTCATATACGGGCATGCGTCAAACAACTCAATGATAAATATTAATAAGACAGCACAATGACTCTGGGGAACACATGCCATCATGACAACAACATTTTTCCCTCCTTTGAATATAATAACTTCAGTCTCATCCATCAGTAATGGTGGGAAAAAAGCTTCCAGCTTATTTGCAACAGCATTATGACAAATGTTTAATGTAAGTGACAGTGGTGTTATTCAACGTGGTGACTCCAGGTAAATCTCTCCCGGCTGTGATTGAATTACTCAAAAACACAAACGGAAAAGGCAAAGGAAACATTTGCGCAATCCACAATGACTAATTTACAAACACAGAGGAACAAGTTGTCCCAGAATTTGTTGCCTGATAAGACTCCCACGCTACACTGACTAATCATGGAGGAATATAAACTCCTACCCCTCCTCTTCCCCTAAAATCCATTCAGATGTCAAACGTGTGATTGACAAATACAGTTCATTTGCACAGAACACAAAACGCCTGGGTTTTTTTGGTATGTGCCTTGGAAAAACTGCAAAACTGATTTCACAAAGAAAATTTCTAGAAAAGTTGCTCCTGGGAATCAAGGCTCAGTATGAAAGTAGTTTAAAGGGATAGTTTATACAAAAATGAAAATCTGTCATCATTTACTTATGCTGTTCCAAACCTGCATGACTTTTTCTTCTTCTGCGGAACATAAAAGAAGATGTACACAAAAACTGCTTTTGTTCATACAATAAAAGTCACTAGGCTCCAAAACAACATTGGATCGCAATGACTTTGATTAAATGGACAAAACCTGGGTTTGGAATGTCACAAGGGTGAATAAATGATGACAGAATTTAAAGGAATAGTTCACCCAAAAATGAAAATTCTGTCATTAATTTTTCACCCTTATGCCATTTCAAACCTCCAAGACCTTCGTAATCTTCGTAACACAAATTAAGATATTTTTGATAAAATCCGAGGGTTTTCTGACCCTGTACACTGTAAAAAATAAAAAAAAAACACAATTTGTTGAGTCAGCTTAAAATAATTTGTTACGCTGCTGCCTTAAAATTTTAAGTTCAGTCAACTAAAATAAGTATATTCAACTTGAAATGTTAAGTTGTACTAAGTAACAACTTAGATATTTGTGTTTGCTAAACTTAACAGATGGGTAAGTAACCCAGCTGCCTTAAATTTTGAAGTTAATTCAACTTAAATATCTAAGCTGTCACTTAGTATAATTTAACATTTCAAGTTGAATAAACTTTTTTTTGAGTTGACTGAACTTAAAATTTTAAGGCAGCCAGGTTACAAATTATTTTAAGTTGACTCAACAAGTTGTTTTTTACAGTGTAGACAGCAATGCAGCTGACATGTTCAAGGCCCAGAAAGGCAGTAAGGACATTGTTAAAACAGTCCATGTGACTGTCACCAAGCTGCGAGAATACTTTGTGCACAAAGAAACAAAAATAACTTTATTTAGCTATATTAATTTGTGTTCCCAAGATGAACAAAGGTCTTATGGGTTTGGAACGACATGAGGGTTAGTAATTAATGACAAAATGTTCATTTTTGTGTGAACTATCCCTTTAAGAATGAATTACACCCACTGATAGCACAATTTACATTGTTTAAGCAAATGTAAATTACTGTAGACAATAGAGATAATGCACTAGGCACAAAATATATTAATGTCTGGCATTGTTTCAGTGCTTTAGCACTTCAATCCACGTACCTGAATAATCAAAACATGCGCTTGTCTTGATATATGCCTGATTGTATTGCTCCGTTCCATCGTTAAATGAATTAATGCTGCTGTGATCAATAGAAAATATACACAAATATTTCTTTTAAATTAAATTCTGTTTATTGAATTTACCCCAGAGCCATAATTACTATGAATAAGAGGAAGGCGGCGAGACAGATTAACTTGAGAGAGACAGACAGACAGACAAAGGGAGCAAAAGAGCACATTTCCCTGCCCTCCTAAGCGGCAAAAACTTTCTTTAAGGGCATCAGGAGAGCTTGGTGGAGCGGAAATGGTTTCAAATCCATTTTTCTCTTAAGGACCTAATGCTAATCACTTCCTTCTATTTGGAAATAGACCGATACTATTATTTTCCTCCCAATTGTATTAGGAGACCAGACACACACACACATACACATACACACAAAGTAAAGATAAACTATACCAGAGACGTCTAATTACTCTTTAAATCGGAAAAGCCCATGAAAATAAGCCAACTCATTTCCAGCTCGGAAATCAGTCCAATAACACATCTAATCAGGCATGGCAGATCCAATGAATGCTGCTGGGGTAATGTTCCCTTTGAGCTATGCTCTTGTGGACTTCATAAACCGTAAGAGGAGTTTATAACAGTGGTTCTCAAACTGTGGGATACAATTTTGCATAATGTTGAGTCTATGCCATTCATAGCATTGTCCTGCATCATATTTGCTGAATGAAATCCAATACGTGTTTCCTACTAATTTCAGGGGACCAGTTCCAAAACAGTGCCTGTTTTTTGCTTTAAAACATCACAGTTTTCCACGACATTCTAATTTATTGAGATGCACCTGTATATGAGACAGAAAGTGAAGTGGGAGAGAGAGAGAGAGAGAGAGAGAGAGAGAGAGGGAGGGGATGGGATTGGGAAAGGTCGGCGAACTGGGACTCAGAAAGCCTGAGCCACAAGGGAGCCCACAAGGCTACTGGTACCAATAACATCACAATTTCTTACAAAATATGTGCATTTTGAGGCATTTTTACTTTTTTACAACCATTTGTAAGGTGAAGAAACCTTGTATTATCACCAGAAAAGAAAAAATATTGCAACAAAAACAAAATTCCTATCTTCCTTTCAGTCAGGTTACAACTATTTGTTCAATGCTGAGCCAATTTTCACTTGTTTGAATGAGTCTGAAGACATTATTTTGTGCCTAATACTAGGGATGCACCGATACCACTTTTTTCAGTACTCGCCCGATACCGATACTTTTATTTTTGGTACTTGCCGATTCCGAGTACCGATACCGATATTTAAAAATTTACAGGTAGATTTGTAAAATATAGGGTACAGAAACTAAAAGAATATGTATAATGTTAGTTGGTCAACTTTATTTATCAAATAGATACAGTCAAACCAAAATGTATTTAGAACCCATTATCATAAACTGTGTCCTGCACCCACTAGTAAAAAAAATAAAAAATAAAAATATATATATATCAAAAATTGTCAAAAGATGGTGTATATCTGCTGTCTGAATAATTTTTGGGTTGACTATATATCCCTTAATTATTTTTATTTTTACACTTAATTATGCCCATTAAAATGTGTTTTGTTACTTTCACTGTTTGTTTGTTTTTTTTTTTTTCTTGCTCTATGGTACATCATCTTTAATTTAATAGCATTAAACTGCTCAATTGCAGCGGCTCAGTACTGTAATCACGCCAACCACTCATTATGAATCTCCTAACTCTGATATTTTCAGAATTATAAGTCACGTTTTTTATCTGAAATATGCTGCTATTTGGGCTACAATCCAAAGCGACTCAAATAATGGAGAATCACTCGTGAAGCATTCAAAACATCGCATCGCATTTCACACAGGCTGCTATAGTTTCACTTTCGCCGGACATTCGTGTATGCTTAAGGTTGAAAAAAAAAACGATGTTTATAGCGAATGCCCCTATATATATATTTTTTTATATCTACGAATTTGTTTTAATCCAAAAGATGCGTGTGCTAAATATGCGAACATCAATGAAGATCACGCAACAGCGCGCGCTCTCTCTCTCTTTCTCTGTCTCGGGCTTTCTCTCTCGCTCACTCTCTCTCTCTATACCGTTAAATAACTTGTGCATTGATTTACTTAAATTGTTTTTGACATATCTCACCGAACTACAAACTTTCCAGTGATGTCAAGGCGGGATATTAACTCGACAAGCCCGCACATCTTGGCCACCTCGCGCTCAATCCAATCTGCTGACGCGCACCAGTTATACAAGCTTAATACTGAATGTTTAACATTATATTACTTACATACACATACTTCATAGACATCCTTATACTCTAATAACTCCATCCTGCTGTCTGTAGTTTTGTTGTTGGTGTTTCTTTGCCTGAATACGTACTTGTCACATGATGTGGTATCGGCGTTTGGTATCGGGGCATTTTAACGAGTACAAGTACGAGTACAGGAGCTCAGTATCGGGCCCGATACCGATACCAGTATCCCTACCTAATACTGATTTTGAGATTAGAATTAAGGCCAATAACAGAAAAAAAAAAAAAAATTGTGCAAACATGACGTTTTACTACACCCAAATTAATTTTGTGAAAAGCCAATTTATTTATAAACTTCTTGTTTATAAAGTTTTTTATAAAGTTCTTGGCATTAAATGGAGTATTTAAACAGATTTTCAGTTCCATTGCAGATTGTAAGTTATACATTTTGAATGCTTTGTCATTGAAAATGAAACTTTTGATCGCTTTTGTTATTTTGATAAGTCCATTAAAGCTCATAAATACAATTTGAAAAATCTTCATTCTCATTTTGTGAAAAAACTGTACATGATGTTTTTATGCATATTTTAAACCTAATCAAATTTGGCAAATTTCAAATTTCTCATGATGAAAACATAACTGTGGAAACTTTTTTGCAAGATGCAAAATACGTACCAGTAATTACATTTCACTGCAGCTTCCAACAGAAGTGAACACTAGAGGCGGTAAAACAGCGAGCACTTATAATCATTTTCATACACAGTTATGATTACAGCTCCACGTTTCACTTTCCAGACATAACAAGCTTGTTCAGTAGCTCAGCCGCCACAGAATTGGACTTTGGAATCTGTGGAATCTTTGGGTACGAATCCTATAAAAAACATGACTCACGATGAAAGAGCTGAAAGATGAGAGATTGAAAAACAAGCTAAAACGGCATGTTTTTGCATCACATTTGCTTTTGTTCATGCTATCGGGTAGGTTTAGGTGTAGTGCACATGGTACATTATTTTAAAATGTCAAGGAGCTTTACAGTTATAGCGCCACTAAATGGACATTTGAAGTCAGAAGTGCGTTGACATGTAGAAAACCAACGTCACATAAAACATACCATATGAACGTTCATCTGTTCCGGGGAAAAAAATTAACACTTTTTTTAGTGCCACTCAGTGGATATTTCACATCGAATGTGTCATAAAATGAACATGGCGGCACATATTTAGCGTCTTCTGAAAAAGTTCCCACAGGTACATTGTTGTCATGAGATCAGGTTGGGAAAATATAACAAGTGATGCTCAAAGCCACTAGACATAACACCAGAGTCAAAGCTAACACTAATAGACTATTTATGTATAATGTGATTAGGTAGGACTAACTATAAACAAAAGATTCAGAAATATAGTTAATGAGCAGCACATTAATAACAATGATTAGGTCTGGGTATTTTGCTCAGTGTGTAAATTCAGCTTGCGTCTGTCTAAATATAATGTCTCTGTTTGGTGATTCATCAGCCCTCTACGCTGAAGCTCTCCAAATGTATTTGGAAAGCTTTCGTCTAAAGGGAGGATGGGTTGGCACACAGCAACAGCAACGAAAATGGCAGGATTTCACTCTTCATTAAGGGAGAGGAAAATGAGTTTGTCTTTCCTCGTCAGTCGAAATTTGAGCAGCATGGCACATTCACACTCAATATTAGCTTCTGAGACGTCCAACATTGTAATGATGGTTGGGGGGGAAGAGAGAAAAAAAAAAATGAGGAAAATAACTTTAGGTGTTAGTGGAGTCAACAATTTGTGACTATGAAGAACAATCCATAGTTAAATACATTCAATAAATTTAAATGTTTATTAACAGAATGTCCTCGGTGTCCTTCATGTTAATCTTTGAAATGCTGTCTATTATCATGGAAATTAATTTAGACTTACGTAAAAATATTTACATAAACTTATAATTGAAGTCAAAGGGGTAAGGATAAACTGTGATTTACATTCCAGAGTAAAGAAAGTGTTAAAGTGTTTAAGTGTTAAAAAAGTGTTACTATGTCTTATGTGTTAAACCCCATTAAATTTCATTATATGGACTTAAAAAAAAAGAAAAAGAAAAAAGGAAATCATACAGGTTTATCAAAAATACAAATTTAGAACATGAGGGTGAGTAAATGATGACTTTTCATTAGAAATAAAGTGAAAATAAAAGGTAAAATAAATATTATATTATAAAATATAAATAATAAAATAATAATAAAAAAATAAAATACAATAAAACAAAACAAAATAAAATAAAATAAACATTCTTTGGTGGAAGAACCTGTCTAAATGAGTAAATGATGACTTTTCATTAAAATAAAATAAAATAAAATAAAATAAAAGGGTGGAAGAACCTATCTTCTGTGTCAAACCCCATAAATTTTATTATGGACAAAAAAAGAAAGTCACACAGGTTTATCAAAAATATAAATCTAGAATGACATAAGGGTGAGTAAATAGTGACTTTTCATTAGAAATAAAAAAGGGAAAATAAATAATAAAATAAAATAAAATAAAATAAAATAAAACAAAATAATATTCTTCTGTCTTCTGTGTTAAACCCTATGCACAAAAAAAGAAAATCATACAGGTTTATCAAAAATAAACATTTAGAATGACATGAAGGTGAGTAAATGATGACTTTTCATTAGAAGTAAAAAGGAACATTAAAATGTAAAATAAATTAAAGTATTAAAAAAAATAAAAATAAAATGTAAAATAAAATAAAATAAAACAATCAGTAATGCCTGCCTGACTGACTGAGTTCCACTGAAACGGTTCAGTGTTTCCCCTGCCATTATATTATGGGGGCGGCCCGCCCCCCCAACGGCACCCCCCCCCCTTAAAGGTCAAATAAGCTTTATTTTCTATAGCGCCAGATCACAACAGAAGTCATTTAAGGTTTCCTTTTGCTATAGAACAAGTCTATACCTTGTTCTTTTATTAAACAAACAAAATTATGTTATTTATCTTTTTTACACAACGGCATGTCATTTCTCTCTCTACGTCACTTTATGTGAATTTTACCATTTCATTTGAGAAAATTAGCATCATATCATAGCGTATACACACAAAAACTAACCGGCAACCTGTCAAAATAAAAGTACGGTTTAACATGTAACAGAAATGTATTAGTCTTGTATTACTTTAGTACAGTATAATGTAGGTGTATGTATTCCTGTTGCTGGCAAATTTAAATAAAACAATTAAATGCTAAATATATATATATATATATATATATATATATATATAACAACAAGATTAACCACCTAATTGTAGAAAAAAATTCTACAATTATTATTACATTTTTTGAAACAGAATATTCACACAATTTTTCTTCCATGTATTAATTTTAACAGAAAAACCTCTGTTTGGCAACAAATAAAAGGGTTTACTTTTAATTTCATTAAAAATAAATTTCTGAAAAAAAGAAAAGAAAACGACTGTAGGGCCCTATTGTTCAAATGTTGAAATTGAGATTTTTTTGACTTATTTTTTCACTGAAATAAATGTACAAAGAGTAAAGAGTAACTATTACCGAAAAAAAGTACCGCACCATACCATTGGTTCAAACACCCAACCCACGCCCCAACCCCCCCAAACCGGAATCCTAGGGGGAACACTGCGGTTTAACTGTAAACTAAATTATTTTTTGTCTGTGGCAACTGACAATCAGCGTGGAACTAAACTCGTTTTGAACCCAGCCCAGAATTTTCTTTTAAAAGTGGTAATAATGGTGATTACAATCAAAAACAAATTCACAAATTGACATATATACCCTCATACATCATTATATGAAAAGGAGATTTGTACATGTGAAGACAGATGTGCTTTACTGCCCTTAATAGACGGGATTGAGCAAAACCTTTCAGCCCAAGCTTAAAGTTCCCCACCTAAAAATGAGGTAATAAATGTACTTAAAAAAAATGACTTTACACATTCTTACTTCAATAGATGTAATTATGCAAGCATGCTCATTCTAAACATTTATTTGAAACTCCAATATTTTAAAGTATAATCATTTGTGTGCACTGGCAGTTTCAGAGAAAACACCAGCTGTGGATGAATCACATGTTTGAACAGGAGTCCCACTATTTCAATACCATATCGAAGGGGAGCCTCAAAAGTACTGTGTAGGAAAATGCAGGTTTCTAACAAATGCCTCCGCACACTCTGTGTCTATAGATCGTCCTGTTGATATCATCAAGTGCAATTTTCTTAAGAAATTGTCTGATAAGGAAAGCACAACAGCAGTAAACACATGTAATTTGTAACTTTTCATCTTTGTGGCCATTCACGGCCAATCTTTCTCTGTCCAGCAAGGACTGCCGTCGCCAGCGTTTGATAATTGCTGCCACTGCTCAAGACTTTAATGAAGGTGTGGGTGGGCTGGAGGAGGGCATCTTGACAAGTGTTTAAGAGACTATTTCTGCTATGCATCTCAGCCACCCATCTCTCAAAGCAACTCCGCAATTACAGCCTCATTTGAGGTTAGTGCTAGACCTGCGTGGAGCCGCACATCAAACTCAGCGCTAAGAACTTCCCACAGGTGAAAAACGCAAGGCAGCACTTTCAGGCATCAGGCAAAGGTAAACTGTCATCGCTTTCTGCTTTCAACTGAGTTATGTAGGCTGAAAAAGATGGTTTTGGCTTGCATGTCAGCAATTACGAAACACAAACATTGATGATTTATGCGTCGCCCTCAGAAATTAAGAAATTGCCTGTAATCAGCCACAATCGTTTATTCAGCAGAGTTATGATAATGCTGACAGATGTAGACTGTTTTGTGCTTGTCATCCTATCCAAAAAAGTTTTTGGTAGTATATGAGAAGGCTACTGATTTATGAGTTTTATTTCCTAGTGCTGGGGTCGTCCAAGCCATCAGTTCATGAGACCGTTACTAACTACCTAAGGCAAGAGTATATCTTTATAACATCCTCATACGGCTTCTAGCTCAGCATAATCAGCAGTTCATTCTGTAAGTATTTTTACCCTCAATCTACATATTTTCTAGCACTGTAATCAGTCTTGTGGAAGAAAAATATTCTTCTGCACAAACACACACAATTACAGATTTATCCTTTATAAAATATACAACTACGAGAACATTTATCTCCTCCTTACCACTCCTCCAAACCATGCAATTACAATAAAGGAGAATTAAAGCTTTTAGGCTTCAAAAAATGACACAAAAACACCATGAAAGTATCATAAAAGTCTTTCATATGACTCCAACACTATATAGACCTATGAATTATGTCTTCTGAATCCATATGATAGCTTTGTGTGAAAAATTATGTATAACCATTATTACAATTGTTATATTATAAATCAAATTCAGTGGGTTGTTAAAAGGGTTGCAATTTTCCCAAAGTTTCCAAAAATTGCAGAAATTTCCAGAAAGTTTCCAAAAACCCCAGAAAGTTTTCAAAATTTCTGGAAATTTTCGGAAATGTTCCACCTTCTTGCAACCCTAGTTGTTAATTACAGTCAGTATGACTATGAATTGACTTATTCAAATCCTGAATCAAATCATATAGACTGATTCTGAAGCAAAACATTCAGACCGACTCTGAAACAAATCATTCAGACTGATTTTAAGACAAAATATTTACACCGATTCTGAAAAAAGTCATTTAGACCAATTCTGAAGCAAATCATTCAGACTGACTCTGAAGCAAAACATTCAGACCAATTTTAAGACAAAATATTTAGACCAATTCTGAAGCAAATCATTTAGACTGATTATGAGGCAAATCATTCAGATCGATTCTGAAGCAAATTATTCAGACTGACTCTGAAGCAAAACGTTCTGACCAATTCTAAAGCAAATCATTCAGACCGATTTTAAGACAAAATATTTAGACCAATTCTGAAGCGAATCATTCAGACTGACTCTGAAGCAAATCATCTAGACCGATTCTGAAGCAAATCATTCAGACTGATTTTGAGACAAATCATTTAGACAAATTCTGAAGCAAATCATTCAAAATGATGTGTTCACAAATTGAACACTGCTACAAAAATCTCATTAATTACTGTACGGTTTTAGAGGACTTGGTATACAGTTTACAAGTTGTATGAATCACTTTTTTGATTGTTTGCATTCTTTTAAAAGACTGAAACTTCTGTTTTTTTTTTTTAATTTCTCACATGGAAAACAAAAAGTAAGTCAGTCATGTGGTCACGGTGAGTAAATGATGACAGAATATTATTTTTTTGGCGAACTGTCCCTTTAAACTTCCCAGATGCTTCCACAGTGTGTCATCCCATGCCATGTTATTTGAAGTGACTGGGGTGTCTATATGAATGCCGGCATGAGTCTCGGAGGGACCGCGTGGTCTTTGATGGACCCTCCACGGGGACCAGGTAAAAAGCAGCCCCTCATGTACTGCGAAACGGAGGCACTGATAGGCAGCCTCTTTGATACCGCTGTAAATTACAGCACTGAGGAACCACCGCACAAAAAAAGCCCTGCCACCCCTCTGTTATCCATCTCACATTTTTGATTGCTCCTTGCAGGAGGGACGGTGGAAAGGGGGAGGAAGAGAGGGAGGGGAGAGGAAAGGTGAGGGTTTCGACAGTTATTCTGTGAAGGACTGATGACACTTTCCGGAGGGGAGTAAAAGACAAGGAGCGATTATCACAATCGGCCCTCCTTTTCTCGGATAGACGGGCTGATTGGGGGTCTTTAGCTCAGAGACCACCACTCAGTCTTTTCAGCAGAGGCTTTGTGAAGATGTTAAATGCTCTCAAAAGCTCCTACTGAGGCATTTTTCTGCCTCCTCCTCTTCTCATCAATGGCATTTGGCTCTCACGCTGAAGGATTTCTCTCTTAAAGGTCATGTGCCAATACATTTCCTCCCTTATTCATATTTTAGGGGAAGAGTTCTCAAAAATGAACACCCAGATATAAACAGCACTTTTTGATTGGCACAGAGGGTGTTTGGCATATAGCAAATGCAGTTGGCATGCAAATCAAAAAGAGAGGATGCCAAGAGATCTGTTGAGTTTTCTTGTTTTGAGAAAGGTTTACATAGAGCTCTGGAAAACTACATGGTTACACAAATTGTATCAGCAATAAACCTTTATACAACAGCATACAGCATGGGAGTGACATTTGTATGATGGTAATTCAGTCTAAAGGGTGTGAATGAAATGGTTTTAGTTCTGATTTCACTAATTCCAATTATTTAAAGGGATAATTTACTCAAAAATGAAAATTATGTCTTTGTTTACTCACCCTCATGCTGTTCCAAACCTGAAATGCCTTTTTTTTTCAGTGGAATGTTACTTTGCATCCCCACTGACTTTGACTGTATGGACAAAACTCAGAACCAGATAACAGTAGCAGGCAGCAACTGAAGGAGAGGGATACATTTTCAACAAAACAAAACAACCAAACCAGACCAAACCAAACCAAGACATTAAACCAAAACCAAGTAAAAAAAAACAAACAAAAAAAAAAAACAAAACAAAACCTGAACCAAAACCAATATAGAACAAAATTAAACAAAATAAAAAACACATCCAAACCATAACAAGAAATTAAACCAAAACTAAATAAAACAAACAAACAAACAAACCAAAACAAAAAAATTAAAACAAAAAATTAAGCCAAAACAAAAAACAAAAACAAAAATGAACAAAACAAAACAAAACAGAAAAAACCCAAACCAAAACAAGAAATTTAACCAAAAACAAACCAAAACAAAGCAAAAAATAAATAAAAAATAAAACCAAACCAACCCAAACAAAACAAATTATGGATTCAATTAAACCAAATCAAAAGACAACAATAAATAAACAAATAATTAAATAAATAAAAAAACTAAAACAAACAAACAAACAAACAAACAAACAAAAAAAAAACCCATAAAAAATGAAATGGAACAAAAAAGCTAAATAAAACAAAAACAAATAAAACAAAACAAGAAATTAAACAAACAAACAAAAAAAATTAAACGAAAACAAAACATAACAAAAAATAAAACCAAAGCAAAACCCAAACAAACAAAACAGAACAGGACAAAACAAAACAAAACAAAACAGAAACAAAACAACCAAAACAAAAACAAAACCCAACCCAAACTAAAACGGAATGAAAAAAACAAACAAACAAACAAAAACAAGAAATTAAACAAAAACTAAAACCAACAACAACAACAACAACAACAAAATCAAAACAAAACAACACACACACACAAAAAAATTAAACCTAAACCAAACCAACCCAAACTGACACAGAACACAAAAACCAAACCAAAAAATAAAAAAATAAAACAAAACCAAAATAAACCTAAGATCTGTAGAAGATCTAATCAAATCTAAATCTGTAGAAGAATGCAGACAGTCATTGGAAGCAAAAATCTTGTATCTTTTCCCCCCTAAAGGGGTGAATTTACTCCTGCAAAGCTTGATATTACTGCACAGGGTGAGTTTGTCTTTCTCTCCCTTTCCTCTGCCTCTCTGAGTTCTTCAGCCCCCTGAGGTACAAACATTTATAATTAAGGTCATGTCGGAATCGTTTCAGTCACATGACACTCATATATTCCTCTTTTAATTGTGTTTCTATGAAGCAAGAGCAGGGGGTTGGATCAAAGGACTTGCTGGTTTTAGACGCCTCTCTCTCCTATTCTTCCCATCTCTATAATTGTTTGGACTATTTAAGCGGAGACTGAGAAAGCAAACAGCAGCTGCAGTATCCCTGCTAAAACTAAAGAGTCCTTCATGCTCAGCCCTCCCTTTCCACACTCTTTCCCCGTAAAAGCCCACGGACACACATCATATTGACAAAGACACCAATCAATGTCTACTACACTTTATCTATACATGTGATCTTTAGCTCCAGACACATAAACTCCTTTGAAGCCTTAATTATAACACAGCTCTTCTTTGGTTTGTTCCTCTATTCCCCTGCTAATGGTGTGGAGATGTTAGCAGCTCTCATCCCGAGTTAGGTGCACATGAAAAGAAGTAAAATCAGGAACGGCAGGATCTATCACTCTACAGAGGATGATTCCCAAACATCACGCTTTCAAACCTAGAGCCTTTGCTGATAGCAAAGATACATGGATACGACACACCGCTCCTCGTCTGCTGATCAAATCAGCAGTACCGTTCCTCCACCCCGACCCTCTGAAATTGGAACGCACATGCGTCGCTTCAATGCGATTCTGAGTGATTTATTACCTCTTATAACTTTCATGTGAGACTTCATGAAAAGCTCAGCTGTCTTACATTTTTTATTGTTCCGACAGGATTTATCAGTCAAGGGAGGCAGATCTAAGGGAGAGAAAAAGAGGGATCGATTGTGCCTCGATTTGATCCTTGTAACCTTGGTTACTGCACACAGGTGTGAGGGCAAGCGTACGCACATACGTCAACATACACGCTGGGGTCTACTGTATGTGGATTGTTTATATGCGTGTATATACTGACACTTCAACAAAACAAGGCTTACTTTGTTCAAGGCATTTTTGGCTCCGCATTTGATTGTCATGTTTTCTTAAGAATTATCTGGGCAAAAATTTCAAACACTGTAGGCATTAACACTACCATTCAAAAGATTTTCTGTTTTTTTACAGAAATATTTTTATTCAGCAAGGATGCATTCAACTGATGAATCAGATGTGACTGTAAAGACATAATGTTACAAAAGATTTCTATTTCAAATAAATGCTGTTCTTTTGCACTTATTCATCTGAAGAATTTACTGTTCATACAAAAATATATCACATTTTTTACCATTAATGATAATATGAAATGTTTCTTGAGCACCACATCAGTATATTATAATGATTTCTGAAGGATCATGTGACACTGAAGACTGAAGTTATGTCTGCCATCACAAGAATAAATTACATTTTAAAATGTTTAAATAGAAACAATTTTAAATTGTAATAATATTTCACATCAATCAAATAAATGCAGCCATAATGAGCATAAGGGACTTAAAACCCATCTTACTAACGGCAAATTTTTGAGCATTTGTGTACATTTAAAAATGAAAATTCTGTCATTAATTCCTCACCCTCATGTCATTCCAAACCCATAAGATCTTCATTCATCTTCACAACACAAATGAGGATATTTTTGATAAAATCCGAGAGCTTTTATGACCCTGCATAGACAGCAACGCAACTGACACTTTCAAGGCCCAGAAAGGTAGTAAAGACATCAATAAAATAGTCCACATAACATCAGTGGTTCGACCGTAATGTTATAAAGTTATGAAAATTCTTTTTGTGCGTAAAGAAAACACAATTCCACAATTTCTTCTCTTCCATGTCAGTCTTTGACATGCCTGCATGAAAGTACCACAATGCATGCATATGTGGATTCTACGTCAGAACCACTGATGCCACATGGACACTACACTCTTAAAAAAACGGTGCTTCACGATGCCATAGAAGAATCTTTTTTGTCTAAATGGTTCCATAAAGAACCTATTTCTGTATTACAAAAGGTTTTTTGTGGTGAAAGAAGGCTGTTCAGATTATAAAAAGTTAAGAAAGAGATGGTTCTTTAAAGAACCTTTGACTGAATGGTACTTTGTGGAACCAAAAATGGTTTTTCTATGGCATTGCTGTGAAGAACCTTTTAAAGCACCTTTATTTTTAAGAGTGTACCTTTCTGAGCCTTGCACATTGTAGTTGCGTTGCTGTATATACAGGGTCAGAAAGCTCTTGGATTTCATCAAAAATATCTTAATTTGTGTGCCCAAGATGAACAAAGGTCTTACGGGTTTGGAACGACATGAGGGTGAGTAATTAATGACACAATTTTCATTTTTAGGTGAACTATCCCTTTAACTAATCAAAATGCTCTTTAAAGGGATAGCTCAACCAGTAATTAAAAATTCTGTCATCATTTATTCCTGTCATCCTCATGTTGTTGCAAACCTGTATGGCATTCTTTCTTTTGTGGAACAACATTAGAGTGAGTACTGTAAATGGTTGAACTACAGTGTTGAGCATGTTACTTTTAAAGTTATAGTTACTAGTTACTTCTCACAAATAGTAACTGAGTTAGTAACTGATCATTATAAAAGTAACAAATTACCAGGAAAAGTAACTATTGTGTCACTTTATAAAAAAAGTGTTCAAATATGTCAAATAACTTGGATGCCCCCACTATAGAATAAGTTAAACAAAATGAAAATTTTAGTTATATATATATATATATATATATAAAAGCTTAATATAATATAATATAATATAATATAACATAATATAATATAATATAATATAATATAATTAAGCATTATACTTTAGCAATTAGAACTTTAACAATTAGAATAAGCATGCATGAATGCATATTTGTCATGTTGACTGAAATTAGGATTGGTGGTGGTGCTTATATATATATATATATATATATATATATATATAAATATATATATATATTTTAAGATACTGTTTGTAATTTAGTGCTTCTATTTAAAAAAAGGGGGAAAAACTAAAAATTATACGATAAGATAACAAAACTACTATGAATTCTACTACTCATAACAATATAAAAGGCACCAAGGATTAATGAGCTGCTGTGTTCATGAATATTAATCACGTTGTCACGTTGTCACTCGGACTGATTTGCTAAAATCAAAACAGAGATGATAATAGGTGAGCGCTAGCCAATGAGATTGTTGTTTGCGCATTAGTTCCGCCTACTACTGGAGAAACCGGCAGTTCTTAAAACCTGAAGAATTCCAAAGGAACTCTGTTATTTTGACAGGAAAATACAGCAAAGAATATTGTTTACATGTAGCACGTCAATTCTGCATGGTATATAAGACTCTCTCATTCCATCTTTCTTTGCGTGTGTGTGAGACAAAGCGACGGCTAGTCGTGTGCCTTCACACTAGAGTTTACAGTTTGTTAAATACAGGTATGCTGTGCATCCATTCAGATGAACTGAAAAATAAAATTAAAATAATATTATAATAAATTATATTTACGCTGCATTTTATTGTCAGTAACGGGGGAAACAGTAATCCGTTTGATTACTTGTTACGGAGCAAAATAATGCTGTTAGTAACAGTTTATTTAGAATGCCATTATTCCCATCACTGGTGAACCATTCCTTTAAGATGCACATGCATATTAGTCATTTACAGTAAGTGAGAAAAAAATGTTATTCCAACAAGTAAGGGATTTTTATGGTTTTACTCTTAAATCAAAAACTTGGCCTGAATGGAGTATTACAGGAAACATCAACAACGCTTCATTATGCTGTGAAATTTGTCTTTTCAGCGCAAAAAATTTGATTCAATGTCGATTAGATGGTTAGATGGATGTGTTTATTGTTTTGACAAACATGAAAATGTTGCTTGCAGCAAAGCACCAGAGCGTTGGAGAGAACACTCTTCTATTTTTAAGCCAATGCATAATGAAGTTCATGTAGCAAAAAAACACTTCAGACACATTTTAACCTGATTTTGCTTTCCTGCAGAGCCTGGAAAGTTTTTAAAAGGATCCCTACCATTAATAAAAAATACTGTTGCCGCTCACCATAAACAAATGTACTTTTTTCGTGGTCTTGTGTCCTGAAATTGTAGATTTTGCTTTGGGAACATTAAAGTACAAAAAACAATTTCATAACTATTTGTTCTCCATTAGTCTTTTAAGGGCTGTTTCTGAGCAGGTGGTGTGAAAGAACCTTCAGTTCACCTTCATGAAGCTCACTAAATTTAATCTTGAATCTCTGGCAACGTACACACTGAGCGGCCTGGCCACCTTAAAATTACCCATTACCCATCTGTGCCACCCCACCAGCCTCTCTGGGGACCCTCCAGCAGCAGATGCAGTGTAAAACTCCATTGTAAAAATGTAGAGAGGAAGCAAGGGAGACTTTGCCTGAAGCCTGTATTTCTAATTCAGGGACCACACTGAGGGAATCTGACTCCAGATCAGCAGTCC
Source organism: Labeo catla (assembly GCA_012976165.1). NCBI lineage: Eukaryota > Metazoa > Chordata > Actinopteri > Cypriniformes > Cyprinidae > Labeo > Labeo catla. The sequence goes on from VONZ01000611.1 coordinate 175,975, forward strand.
TACGTCAAACCTCTTTCAGAACAGGGACTGTATCAGTGAACCCTGGCCTCCATTTGGTGTGTACAATGACGAGTAGCTCTTGTTAGAGAATGATCTGCCCTGTGCTCTCGACCTGCACATGAATCAACCAGACTGAATGTGATCAGAATAGCTGCTTTCATTTACGTAGTGGTCCTGCTGAAAATTTCAGATTTTCTGTTGAACGATAAAGTTATTTGGTGAACAAAGAAGTGAGAGATTTCTTTACTTAATGAAGACATTCACAGATGGGAAGTTTGGAACCGGGTTACACTGTATCCTAACCTTCACTGCTATGCCAATACAGCAACAAGAAAAGGGTTTTCAAACAAAAATCTAAAATATAAAGCTTATGTCACAGCAAAGCTCAACACACAATAAATAAATAAAATAAAATAAATTACTGGGACACTGTGCAGCATTTGTGGCTCAATGGAAATACGACGACTTCACTGGTCAGTTTTGTTACACTAGCAAAGTGCGTTAGAGCTGATAATGAAAATGGAAGCACTAGTAAAGAATCTGATCCTCTTAGTTCAGAAGTTGCTGACATTTTAGGATTAAATCCATGAAGATTTGAATCCCATGAACTGTAAAAATACCACAACAAACTGACACGCTTAAGTTTGAGCTTATATAAAATACACAGAAATCTTAAAGGAACAGTTCACCCTAAAAAAATTAATAAAAATTAATAACAAAAATGGCCTACATGCTCATAAACGGTAAAATATGAAGTATTTTTGTTTCACAGAAGAATGAAAATACACAAAGAGCTGGATTGAACAATGTAAAATATGTAAATATAATATAAATATAGCAGTAACAAATTTTGGGTGAACAAACATCTACATAACAATGTAAAAAGTGCAGCAATAAAACTGATATTCTGTGCAAAGTTACATAAAGCATCCATTTATATAGCGGGAGTACTATGCTACACTCTTTAACTTGAATCTGTCTCCATTTTATGTCAGCAATAAATCTGTACCCACTATATCTCTCTGCCTGCTGACTGACAGCCTCCACACACTGTATTGTTAGCCTATGAGTTCTCTTGCCGACATTCTTTTTCAATAAAGCAGCACTAATACAATTTTTTTGGGGTCACTTTTTTGTGAAATCCTGCCACTGACAGGTGGGCCTATCAGCTGAAATGGCAGGGGATCTGGGCCCAATATCTTTGTCAGATGCATTGTAATTGTGAGGGGCAGTGCGGATGAACCGGCTGGTCGGGATATTGCTTTGTATTTCCCCAGAGCCCCTGTCGCCTCCTCTAGCCTTTCACTACATCTTTCCCTGATTTTGTGTGGTGAAGAGACAAAGAGAGAAAGAGAGAGAGAGAGAGCAAGGCACAAGTGGGACCATGGCTCACATACTCATTTGCTTGAGCGAGAACAAGGAATATGTAGATATCCTAAAAAAACACAGAAAGAGAAAAGGCCAGCCCAGCTTAACAAAAAAGCCATGTTGTTCAGGAGAAAAAGCATCTAGTGAAGCTGGTCAAGAAAGTCTACATTACCCATTTATATTCCCATTTATCTCAATCTGCTATGTTTGCTAATGGGCACTCATTCCATCCAGGTTTGTTTGAGTCTAACTGTCAGCTAATTACAGAAGGGAAAAGATTTCATGATAACATTCACTGATGGCCATAAAAGCCCTCAGGGTCCTAAACACTAACTTTTTCAGAAAAAAAAGTAATAAATAAAATAAAATGGGGTACTGAAAAATAAAATAAAATATAAAATAAAATAAAATAAAATAAAATAAAATGAAAAAATGTTTAAACAAACATACGCACTCATACTGTACACACAAACAACATTTTCTACCATTTGCAAGCCTCGTTATACGTCACATTTTCCCCAAAGCTGCAAATCCACACATTTCCATATTTTAATCCGAATTCTAATTTCTAGAACAACAGTGTTCACAGATAAGACGTGAGTGTTGTGTGCCTGGTTTGCAGCAGGCAGGATAATCTTGCTCTGGGTGGAGTGGGTGTACTGTAACTACCTTAATCCTCTATCTCTCCTTCTTTCCCTTGCTTCTCTTCCTTTCTCCCTCCTTATTCCTTCCCTTCTTCTCCAGTTAAAAGAGCCACGCTCTCCATTAACTCTTCTCAACAAGAACTCCAGAGGAGAGTACGCCATTAAACACAGGCCCGTTTCAGGCAGCAGGATTAAAAGGGAAAGAGTTCAGCAGAATGTGTGAGGGGGAAGGGTTTAGAAAGTGCTGGAATAAAGTCAACACTCACATCTGGTAACGAGAGAAAGCAGTTAAGAGAGTAAGAGTGCTTCTTAGAGATAGACGCTCGTCCAAAAGGTCCGCAATTGCTGAGAGAAGAGAGGAGACAGCATGGCTGGACACACAACACTAAACCTCTCTAGGTGGCTTGGATTGATTCCCACAGCCCCATCCATCCCTCTCGAGCTCAATGAAGGCGTTATATCGGAGGGCTCTCAAAATCTCCTGCTGCTAAAAAACTGACAACACAAGTGGCTAACCAACATTGCAGGAGATGAAGACAAAGAACGGCAGCTCCTGGCTCTGTTCGTGATAAGACGCTGAAGATGACGAATGGCCCGTGCTCAGCATTCAGAAGGTAAGCTGCCATGAGTCCGCTCCAGCTTGGGGACGGATCTTTTGTTGACCGTTCTCAATTCCCAAGCCTAGATGCAGAAAAATGGGGCAGGCTATGTAAAAATGCATTTGGTTAATTAAGATAAAGTGGACCGCAAATCTACCTGACATTTTGCTGGCAATGGGGGGGATGTGTCGTTGCAGTAACATGTAGTGATTGGACATTAGGGGAATGATAACATTAGATGGGATGCATCTATCTCACTCACTCTAACTATTTTATCAGCAGTTTCTATCAGGACAATGATTGGGTTCAAATACTTTTGAGTGCAGGGCTCTACGCTTACTTTTTTTACTTGTGCTCCTAACTTAAACAAATTTAGGAGCACAGTCAAAATTTTAAGAGCACCTTCTAATCAAATGAAATCAGTATTAACAAAATGAATTTGTACTACAGAGGTGGCACAGAAGAACACAAAAGTGGCTTGTAGGTGTATCTTCATGGCTCAAAGGTGGCATGAGTGCAATCAGATTCATAAATGGTTGAGATTAATGGTTTAAATATTACATTTTGAATCCAGAAATATTAAACGATTTAAATAACTAGAAAGATCATTTTAAAATGAAACTAAATCTGCCAGTAGGTGGCAGCAAGTCACTGATTTAATTATTGAATCATTCATTCATTTGATTCGTTCAAATGGCTGATTCATTCAGGAATAAAGCAATACTGTCTTTATGAATGGGAAATTGAATCATTGACTCACTGATTCGTTTGAAAACGCACATTCATTCATACACAAAAAAACGCTGTGTTTAAATGGTGATGCGAAGTGGCTCAGTTGTGACTTGTTTCAGACTATTTTTCATGACGAAATAGAGCAAAATCAGGCAATAGTGTTATAGTCAGACAATGTAAGTCACTTAATATTGACTTCTTGTTTATTTAACACTTGTATTTAATCAATATCTCATTTACAAACTCCCTCAATAATCATTAAAAGCTGTCACTCATCTTAGTTCATCGCGAACTCACAAAGCGCCATTACAATCAACGAAGCTCTAAACTGCACAATGAATCTCTTATTTACACTTTGTTTATGAAAGGAATCATGAGATATGTCTGTGATACATTACTCAACGTTGCAAAAACACGTAGAAATCTTTGAAGCTCCCCTCAGCGAAAACACAAATATGCTGATCGGGTCACTCGCACACAATGCTCCTAAATATTTTTTCATAGTCGCACACAGTAATTTTCAGTCACAAATGTGACTTAAATGGTCGCACTGTAGAGCCCTGGAGTCTGCAACCTAGCGCAAATTAATGATATACTTCATGGGATATATATTTGCATAATTGGGAACAAGGGATTGAGACACAGCGATCTTCTGATTAAATCTAAAACAACAGAATTTATTTTATAACAATGTAAAAGTCTTCACAGTCACTTTTTATAGTCAAAAAAGAAGCCCATGATTGTAAGCTGGCTAGATCCTGTGACATTTTTTTGAATAAGTGAGTGCAATACGCAGGCTCAGAAATTTGTGGATTCTTTCATAAAATGTACTACACTCCTGGTAACTGAATGCATAATCAAATTACCCAAAATATCTAATGAACAAACACACTGGGAATATGCAGATATTTGTTATTGATGACACTACCAAGGCTGCAAAAGCGAGTTTTCAATGTTCAGATTTCATGAGGCCTATGAGCTCTGCATTCAGTGTATATATGAGGATGGAAGACTTTTTTTTATAAGCCTTTCATATCTATGCAGCACACACACAATGCGGCATGAGGTGCAGACACAAACTCAAGAATGAACAGAGAGGAAGAATGAAAAGTGACAGAGAGAGAATAAGAATCATATTACAGTGACGGCGGCAGGGATCTTATCAGAGATCATGAGCTGATGAGAGCAACACTCATGTCAGAGAACCCTTATCACTGTAGAGAGAGAGAGAGAGGGGCAGTGTGGAGGATGGGGACAGATAGAAAGGGAGAAATAAAAGATAAAAAGAGGAAGAGAAAGAAAAAAAAGGAGGGGATGAAGGCAATGAGCTGCTGAGGAGCAGACCTGTAATGTGACTCTTTGTGCAGGGCCAGACACTACAAACGTACAGCACGCACCGATCAGTGAACCTTGCCTGAAGAATTGTATATTTTTACCAGTGTTAACAAACTTTCACAGGATGAGAGAGAAACTCTTATTTATACTATGTAGGGCTGTTTCCTTCAAGAAGGCAAGGGAGGCAGTGCCTCCTCAAAATACTGGATAAAAAAACAATAGTACAAAAATAAAACAGCGCCAATATTAGAAAATATAACATTCTTAAGTGTATAAATCATGTTTTTCTAAAGAAACAATGTCCAACAGCGACACCAACATGTAAAGTTACAACGAGAATCCGTGTCTCTCTCACCTCCTCCCCTGAGACCACTGAGTTTTAACAGACACCCTAAAGCAGGGGTGCTCAACCCTGGTCCTGGAAATCGACTCTCCTGCAGAGCTCAGCTCCAACTCTGGCCAAACACACCTGAACCAGCTAATTAGGATTTCAAGGACCACTTGATAATTACAGACAGGTGTGTTTAATTAGGGTTGGAACTAAACTCTGCAGGAAAGTCGATCTCCAGGAACAGGGTTGGGCACCCCTGCCCTAACGTATGTGAGAATGAATGGGAGAAAGTCATGTGAGAGGAGGCAATGCCTCCATCGCGACATGATTGGATATGACTGGTTATGTTAGGCTGTGATTGGTTCATGCGATAAATCACGCCTCTTGCATTCATGTGCGTTCCATATTCACAAATCAGTCTGAATGAACAATATAATAGCGTTATATATATGACTTTGTTACATCAAAATAACATTTAAAATGGCATGAAAACATGATCTGTGAGAGTTTTTAGTGAGTAATCAGCTTGGTGAAATTTAAAGTAAATCTCTATGTATGGGACCAATATTTATCGAGCTTTGTTGACTGATGAGCTGAAAAATTCAAAAATAGTTAAAAGTTAACTATTAAAAAGAATAGCTGAACATAAGTTCACAAATAAAATATATAGTTTAAATTGTTACTGCCTTGAATTATTATTTTGGAATAAATGTAACATGTTTAAAAACACTAACTTGATAAGATTCATACTTGGCTTTAATAATCAGAATATTGATCACACTGTTAATGTAAAGAATTGTTCCAAAGTGTTCTAAAGGATTACTAAAGCTGGCCGCACACTGTGCGATTCTTAAAGGGGTTATTATCCATTTTCCGCAAGTTAATATGATTTGTTAGGGTTTTAATGGGAAGTCTATAACATACTTTGGTTAAAATTTCTCAGTGGTAGTATTAAAAAAAAACCTTTTTACCTTGTCAAAATCAGCACTTTTCAGAGCGAGCCATTTTGTTGCATTTGCCTTTAAATGTTAATGAGCTCTGCTTGCCCCAACCCTCTCTTCTGTGGGGTGAGGAGCAATACCGTTTACTTTAGCTGCATGTAGCCGTGAAACTTGCTAACTGGCACATTATTAAGAAAGGCGATTTGCAAAGATGCATACAAAAACCATTAATCCTCTGCATCTTCAATGGCTCAGATGTTGGAAGTAAATGACGACTGTTGTGTTCATTATTAAATCCAACAACAGAACACCTCAATCGCTCCAGCATCGAAACAATGGCGGTTGGACTGTTCTCAGCTGACTCAGGGAGGATCTAAGGTAAGACGGCTATGTCAGTCAACTATCGTGGGAGCGGCCTGGGTTTTTGTGACATCACACAGACAAGATGCTGAAAATGGCTTGATTTGAAAAAGTGGATATTACTTATAAAGATTAAAAAACAAACCACCGGGTGGATTTTTATCATTATAGAGTGGTCGTGTACACACACTGCCAATACTGACAATACTGGCAATACTGACGTTTATCATAATAAGGCAACACATCATACGAATTCTGTGAGCGGTGGACAGGAGTGCCGGAGTCACTCCCAACAGTCACACTACTGGATTGTGAGCCAAACCTTCTGACACTGCCAGAATTTCATCTGAGGTAAAATTTAAACTTAATGGCCATTGACCACTGATTTTAGCCTAGGATAATAAGAATCTTTTAGGATTTTCAAATTTGTCTCAGACGGCCAAATCATGGCCAAAAAAATAAATAAATAAAAATGCACAGTGCGCGCTGGGCTTAATGCAATTCTAGGTTGTTCTTAGTGTAAAACTACAGTTATAGTGTAGCACAAACTAAGCAGGGGTCCATATTTATTATAATCCATGTTTATCTTCATTTTCAGGTGAGGAAAAACACAAAATGCAGTTGCTTTCCTCATGGATCCCTGCTGTCGTTAATATTCACAGCAGCTTAAAATTCCTTACAAAACTGTGAGGTGTATTAAACACCCTATAGTGTTTTTTAGCATAATGGAAAGGCAGAGTTTGGTTGAATAGGCCCGAAGCTGCAGGATGAACGACTCAGAAGCTTGCGGTCTCAAAAGAAGGGAGGACATATTGTGCATTTGCTTTATAACCAGACAGCTTTGTTATGAATCGCTGCCCTGAGTGTGACAAATTACTATAAAAGGGACTATCACAATAAACCAGAAAGTGAGGAACACTCCAAATTGAAGTGTGTGGCACACACACGCTCACTCGGCATTCACGCACGCTATGTAATTATGTGAACGAAGGGTGTAAATAAAACAGACTGGGCTTTTATCGCTGCTCTCTGTAATTGATTTGCTAGATCTGCTTTGTTGCTAATGGCCGGAGGATACATCTCTGACCTGTACTGAAAAGAAACGGGGAGGGCAGCTAGGCACGACGGGGGTGGTTTGATTTGATTTGTCGGGGTGCTGAAACGCTTGGCACGCCTCGACTTAATCACATGGCTTAATTAAAAACCGGCAGCGTGCGGGGTTGGACGGGTGACTCCCTCACCGCATGCAAATACCGCCGTTGCCACCTGTCCAGACCACATCATTAAATAAAGAAAAAAACCCAACCGACTACCACTGGCGGCCATAATTAAGCGTAAAATTGGGCTAATAACGAACGTGTCATGGGTGAGCATGCTTTCAGATATTATAATAAGGTAGTCTTTGTAAAATCAGGGAGGTTGTGGAAAGAGATGATGAACATTTATGTCTCCTGCGAGCTTCCAGAAGCACCTGAAGTACGGATTTGGCACATGGAAATGCAGTTTGATGGTTTTAATTTAGAACCAGACTAGTCTAGACGTAAAACAAAACCATAATTAATCCAAATCCCAATAAATGTACTTCCGATGTGGCACTCCAGTGTTTCCATAACCTCTTTCCAGGATTAGTTTGCATAACGCAGGTGCATGGCATTGAAAAGTGGCATAAATTTACACTCGGCATGCACAGAGGAAGTTGTAACAGAGAGACATAAATCGTAAAGACGTCCAAATCTTTGTGCGGCACGCATTGTGCAAACAAAGAATATTAAATTAAGACTCTGAGCGCAGAGGTTGTTTTTATGCATCAAATAAGCCTGGCATCAAACTGTAAATAACACACCATTACTCATGTTATGACCAGCACCTAAGCATTTTTTTTCTCTTTTTTTAAACAATACAGGTTTTTTTTTTTTTTTTGCCAGGCACTGGCAACTGCTAGATACGCTGCCATCTGCAATATATTAAGCAGTAATTTTTAACCTTCTTTTTGTGTTTGATTGCACAGCAACAGATCTGGGGGCAGCTGTACACTGTGTTCTCTAGACGAATGCAATGTAGTCTTTTAAAAACACGAATAAAAGCTGAGATTAACTTGATTCAAAAATGTTCACACAGTGAGCACTTGCGACCTTCAAGGATATTCAATAGCAGGTACAACTCCTAAATTGTCCTGTACATACAACAGCAGACTTTTGACATTTTTGACTTCAGTATGTAGGGTCTGGAAACCTTATTCTTGTGTTGTGTGACCATAGCCAAAGTGACTGCTAACTTAAAAAACAGCTCTAAATACTACAACAAATTACATTACATATCATATAACACATGCCTATACTGAGAAACAGTCAAAACAACTGGGGTAATCTATTGCCCGCAACTGGGGGCGGTATAATGATCCATCCATCATGGGTTTATTGGAACACCATTGGCTGAAACAAGGCACCATCTGTGTTCCTCCGTCTGGCCTCTGTCAGAACAGGTGACGGCAGCATCGCTCCTTCTGGTTCTCATCATCTCGCGTTCAGCCAAAATGTAACATCTCAACGCTAACAGGGCCCGTAAAATATGAGCGTCTCTTGCCATGGTGAGCCCACGCTCGGTTTGGACAGATCACTCAACGTGGAAACATCTGAGGTGGAAAGAGGATGCACAGCACTTGTTTCTTCTGTGCCGACACACGGCCGGTTATGACTAGTTTTTCGTTATCAGGAAAGCTATCAGGATGAGAGGGAGGTGAGCAATTAAGATGGGTAATTACATAAGGGGATGACAACAAGACAGAGCGAGAGGAAGAATGTTGGGAGTGTGCACTGCATAAAAATGTATTTTCATCTTTTTTTGTGTATCTTCTAGCTAAAAACAAGAACAATAAACATATTGCAAGATATATTGTTTCAAAACGAGTCTTGGTTTCTTACATAATTTTACTACTCAAGTAAATTGTTCTTGTCGTAGTGTTGCAAAAAAAAACTGGATAATTTTAAATGAAACACCTGTGTAGTGCTTACTCATAGATCTTTAGAACTAAACATAGACTTAGTTCTAAAGATTAAAATTAAAATCAGATTAAAAATTAAAAACAGAACTAAAGATAGATACATAGAACAAGGGACAGAATGAATGTTAGACTGACAAAACGACAGAGTGATGGAATGACAGACACAACAACAGATAAAATGATAGATGGAATGACAGAAAGATAGAATGATAAATAGAATGGCAGAGCAACAGACAGACAGATATATAAACAGACAAACGGACAGACAGACAGATAGATAGATAGATAGATAGATAGATAGATAGATATGGAGAGAATGGATAGATAGATGATTATTAGACAGAACAAAAGAATGACAGAATGGTTGATGGACAGAAAGAAAAAATGATAGAACAAAAACAGAGATAGAGTGATAGAACTATGGAATGACTGAACAACAGATAGATTTGAGACAGAACAAAAGAACGATAGATAGATATGGATAGATAGATGATAGATAGAATGATTGATAGAACAAAAGAATGACAGACAATAATTGATGGAGAGAAAGAAAGAACAATAGAATGATAGATAGAATGATAGAACGACAGAACAGACAGACAGATAGATCAATGGCTCGATGGATAGAAAGACTGATAGAACGAAAGCATTATAGATAGAACAATTTATTATAGAAAGAACGATAGAATGATAGAGCAATAGAACAATAGAACAATAGACAGAACATTAGACAGACAGACAGATAGATAGATAGATAGATAGATAGATAGATAGATAGACAGATAGATAGAAATGGATAGAAATGATTGATAGATAGAACGAAAGAATGACAGAATGGTCGATGGATAGAAAGAAAGACTGACAACAGACAGATAGAGCAAAGGAATGATGGAACAACTGAACAGATAGATGGCAGATAGAATGAAAGAACTATAGACAGAACAGACATACAGGCGGACGGACGCACAGATAGATAGAACAGACAGATGGATAGAATGGACAGACAGAATGACAGAACAACAGACAGCTGGACGGATGGATGGACAGATAGATATGGAGAGAATGGATAGATAGATGATTAATAGACAGAACAAAAGAATGACAGAATGGTTGATGGATACAAAAAAAGAATGATAGAACGAAAACAGAGATAGAGTGATAGAACTATGGAATGATTGAACAACAGATAGATGGGAGACAGAACGAAAGAACGATAGATAGATATGACAATGACAGACAGATAGACAGACAGATAGATAGATAGATTGATAGATAGATAGATAGATAGATAGGTAGATAGATAGGTAGATATATAGAATGACTGATGGAACAAATGATTGACAGAATGATTGATGGAGAGAAAGAACGAAAGAACGATAGAATGATAGAATGACAGAACAGACAGATAGATCAATGGCTCGATGGATAGAAAGACTGATAGAACGAAAGCATTATAGATAGAACAATTTATTATAGAAAGAACGATAGAATGATAGAGCAATAGAACAATAGACAGAACATTGGACAGACGGACAGACAGACAGACAGACAGACATAGATAGATAGATAGATAGATAGATAGATGAAAATACAGAATGAAACTTAGATGACAGAGAAAATTCCTTTTTTTTTTTTTCTTCTTTTTCGGACTATTCCTTAAAGATGGCAAGGAGACAGAGAGACACATTTAACTCTGTGTATCAAAGGCCTGCTGAAGATCAATCAAGCAGAATAGCAAAAAGGCCTTTCAATGAAGTGGCTTTAATCTCCTCACAATGTTTCCGTCAAACTGAAAGTAAGTGTCATAAAGGGGCCCAGGGGCTTAATAACTACCCCTGTGAAGAGTGTAAATCTTTAATAGGGGGCAAACTAAGCCTGCAGCTACTCTCAAACATACACTCACACATACTTGCACACAGATATACAGACGGGGCACAAACAGCTTGACATTCTCACAGAAGGAGCTACAGTGCAGTGCATCAGCTACTTACAAATAAGTCTCATTGGTACCCACCCTTCAGGCAGTCCTTGTCTGTAAATATTTATAAACCGATTTTTATCAAGGCTCAAACTGATTTAAGCCAATTTGCTCTCCATGAGTCAGTGAGATCCTGATATACTGTGAGCTGATGCAAGAGCAAACTCGCAACAATTAGATCACAGCTGCGACATTATTCACAGAGAGGTAGTGGAGAAAAATAAACAGGAACTGAATGAACAAAATAAAAATCCCAGCCACCATTCTAGAATATTGTAAGCGGTTACGTACCGGTAATGTACCTACAGTCATCTCTTATGTGTGCGCCTTGATTCTTACAACAAATTAACACTTTTAATTAAAGGAAGAAAAGTGCAAACTTCGTTTAGTTCATACAGTCCGTTTTCCTGAGCATAAAACAGTAGACAACAATCACTTCTCATCATGCTCACCCTGAGAGGGAGGAAAGGGACATTTTGGCAGGCAATTAAATGTGTAATGGCAGTAATTATAGCTAATGATGAATTGTTGATCAGTGTTGGAGAATGTAACCGCAATTCTGTAGAGAAGGAATGGATGAGGCTAGAACAGAGAGAGGATGTGTGTGCGACGCCACAGCAGGGAGAGCATGTTCAATAGTCCAGTGAAAGGCTACAATCAGGCTCATTGAAAAACAAGAGGTGGAGCCCCTGGGTTGACTAAGAGGGAAAAATTAGCTCTATTTGTCCAAAAAGCTCTACAGAATATGGGGGGAAAATATGCCATAATTAAGGTCATTTATCCAGTGAACTCAAAACAGATGTTTATGTTGTTTTGAGAGGTCACTGTTCCATGGACAGAACAGTTCTTCTGGTATATTGTGCAATTTCCTTTCACACGTAATCTCAAGTCCACTTCAGATGAGAAGCTGTTTAAGACATGGGAAAAAGCAAAGGGTGAAGACTGCAAGGCTGAGTCTGCCAGCTCAAGAAAGGAAACCTGAACACCTGCCTCTGAAGAACGTCATCTGGCAGACATACTGAACAAACTCCAGACTCTGGAAAGAGTTCCAATGCTTTTTCATGTCATGTCATGTCATGGCTAATACATATTTTAATTTGCATGACAGGAAAGCCACATTTTATGCATTTGATTTCCAAAAAGGACTGTTTCTACCCTGGTATAAACATCTGATTTGGGTGACCTGATCAAAATTGGACAGCGGAGAAAAATGGGTGAAAGTCCTTCCAGTCTTATTTCACTCCAAAATGGAAAAGAAAACTAGAATAATCTTACATAAAAAACTTGTAACCCTGGACCACAATCATAAAATGCATTTTTGGCTATTGCTTCAAATATACCCATGCAACTGAAGGTTTTGCGGTCCAGGGTCACATATCTGAAAAAGAACTCTGATCAAAATTAGAGAACACTTTTAAATGCCTCCAAGCGAATTTCCTTAATGAAATTAATGAATTTCCTTAATAATTTTCCTTAATTTGTCATATTAATGATATGACAAACCCTATTTAAATGGCAGCATTCCTCCAATTTTTACTAAGATTACAAGATGGTGGGCCGCTCTAAGGTGACTGAACCCTACGGCACGGTTTTGGCCAGATGAAGGCCGAAAGGATGACACTTTCAGCCATTGCAAAAGAAGTTGGTCATTCCAAATCTGTGACTTCTTGAATATTGCAGGTTTACAATAACACTAATTAATTCAAGTACTCCAAAAAAGGCTGGTCATCCATGTAAGAAAAATGCACGAGAAGACAGGATAAAGTAGAGGCTCTCAAAAATGAATTGGCTCAACACTGCAGCTGGAAGTGCTTGCCAGTTCAGTGCTGAACAGGGTAAGGCTCTGTCTTGGCATGTTTATAAGAGTCAGACCGAAAGCACACTCTGCAGTGACCAAGCCTCTCATCAGCAGAAAAAAAAAAAAATCAAAAGGCTAAGCTCACCTTTGCTGAGAAGAGGAGAACTGGTCCAAAGTTCACTTTAGTGATGAAAGCAACTTTAAATGATTTGCATTTTGTTCAGCATCAAACTGAATAAATAAGAAGTCAGTGAAAGGCGGAGGAGGAATTGTCATGGTTTGGGGGATGTTTCTGCAGAAGGAGTTGGGCCTCCTATACAGATACATGGCAATATACAGTTAAAGTCAAAAGTTTACATACACCCTGGAGAATCTGCAAGATATTATTTTAGCAAAATAAGGAGGATCATACAAAATGCATGGTATTTTTTTATTTAGTACTGACCTGAATAAGATATTTTACATAAAAGATGTTTACATATAGTCCACAAGAGAAAATAGTAGCTGAGTTTATAAAAATGATCCCGTTCAAAAGTTTACATACACTTGATTCTTAACCCTCTGGGGTCTGAGGGTGTTTTGGGGCCCTGGAGAAGTTTTGACATGCCCTGACATTTGTGCTTTTTTCAGTATCTTAAAAACATATTAATGGCTAAAGTCTGATTACATTGTAATCAGCACAAACTGGGCTACAATAATATGCAAGCAACATTAAAATACATGTTTGTGTTTTTGAAAAAACAACGTTTATGCGTGGTTAGTGAAAAACTAAAATCTTTAAGTCACTGAAATAAGACCATGAAACACATTCAGAACATTAGTCCACAAGACTTTTGAGAACTGGATGTGGTTGTCTAGAGTTTTTTCTACATAAAGATGTGAAAATCATTTCATTCACGCATTTACAGAAAACAATATATTGATTTAAATTTTCTAAGACATGTTTTGTGACTGAAAGGGAATATGCGAGGGTACTGTGATGTTACCTGAATGATCCACAGCTGTTTTTTGTTTTGTCAGGGTAAATTGAAATCTTTATTCTGTTCAAAAGTTTACACCCCCCGGCTCCTTCTGAAGCATCAGTGAGCGTATTTTTATTTTCTCTTGTGGACTATATGTAAACATCTTTTATGTGAAATATCTTATTCAGGTCAGTACTAAATAATAAATAACATGCATTTTGTAAGATCCCTCGTATTTTTAAAAAATAATTAACATTTTGCACATATTGCAAGGTGTATGTAAACTTTTGACTTCAATTTTAAGTGTAAACAGAGCCACTGTATGATGACACCTCAGGTAAACACACTTCCCTTCACACCCCACAATAACATCTAGGGGACATAACCACATTCTACTAACCATTCCTTCACTCTATTCTTTGGAATAAACCTTTCCAAATGCCTGCACTAATAAAGAAGGTACCATGATAGTTTTGGACAAGTTTCATAGTATTATGAGTATGTAAATATGATGGCAAGTAAATATGGTATCATTCAGTGCCACGATACTATAGTATTACCACCTGATACTATCACTGTACCATAGTTCCACCACTATACAGTACCAGTTCATAAGGGTGTAATATTCTGCTGCAGGAAGTCTCAAATTACAGAGCTCAAGGGCCACTTTCAGAAATTGCTGGGGCTGGAGCGAGAGAATAAAATGGACAGGTAATACTCATTTAAAAAAAAAAAGTAAAGTAACCTACAATCACAGCCATGTGATAGACCAGCCTCACTCTTTTACCAACTCATTCATCAAAACGGCTTTTAAAAGACCCTTTTCATTTCCCACAACAATGCAGGCAAAGTGGATTTCAACATGCAAATCTACCTTCATAAAATTATTACATGCTTCAAGTGTGATAACTTCCTACTTCAAGTTGATATTCAAGAACACAAATTCACTAGAACTCATCTGCAGAAGTCAAGAACAGCGCTCTCTCATACTAATTGGATGCATTGTATTTGGAATTAGCCAATTTTATATTAAACTGTTCAAATGGCTTTCGCTGTCAAACTTTTAACATTTGGATGTTATCGCTAATTTTTGCTGCTAGATGGAACACTCGGTTTAAATATGCCAAAAGCGGCCTGCCAGTACTGACTTCACGGTTAAGCGACATGGCATAACAAAACTAGATCGCTTGCGTAAATGTTTGGGAGTTTGGTAGCTTGTTTTTTTGATGTGCAACAATCCTGATCTTCCACATGCAGTGCAGACACAGTAACACCAAAGAGCACTATGAAACACACAACATTATAGAGCCTGACCTAGCCTGAATGATAAAAAGCACAGATATATATATATAAATATCTCATTAACAGCCCTCAGTGGAGCAGGGCAGAGCTTGGACTGGCTTCCACGGCTTTAATGCCCACAGTATTGATCCTGCTGGCGAGGTCCATGGCCTATTGCTGGGAAGCTGACTGCATGGCAACTACCAGTGTGTATATGCACACAAGGCAGTGCATGTTTATGTGTACGTACAAGTGTGAGTGTATCTGTGAGAGCATCTTGGCGTCGGGCGGCCGGAGAGCTCGTGGTTTTGCACTGCAGATGGGGGGGTGCAGACAGAGTGGAACCAGGCCGATGCGTTTTTAATGGCACTGCTGCTCTCTGGAAACTGATGTACGAGGCTCCACGCTGTGAAACTCAAACCTCCAGCCAGTTCATTTCTAATTTCTAATCCAGCCAATGCTACAGTACGCTGCTTCTCTGTATTGACCGGATGGCTGCACCTGACAAACCTCCAGGGCAAATGGTCTCATTTGCACAGATTTATCTGTATGGTGTAGACCATTGTTACAGCCTGGTGGATCATGTATCAGTTTTTCTTTCAGAATATATTTTTTTACATCAGTTTTAGATTGGCCAGTGGGCTGATACTGGCAACCCTGCACTTCGCTTTCCACAGTACTAGGAATTACTCTCACATACTGGCAATTTTTTTTCCACAAGCACTGCTCTGGGACAAAGCTGTTTGCATACTGTCATCTATAGGTATGTGTGCACATTTTCACATTTGACATTTTCTGCATCTAGAAGTCTCAACCTTTGTTTCATTAATAGCATGGACCTCATGCTTCACTGGTTCTTCTTCCCCTGTCCTTGAAACACAAACATGCACGTATACACACAAACACATCACAGTTTCCTCTCTTTTTTTGGAGAAACATCGTGCTGCAACAGGCCTCTTTGTGACCTTGGCATTCACAGCCCACAATGTGCGGCGCAACAAGATGCAGTGAAGAGCAAAGCAAAATGGCACAGCTAAGATTAGCCTTGTAGTTCTGATACAGAACACGAAAACCCAAAGTGGAAATGTAAGTAGCGAGCTCTCGATTTCTCATGTCAAGGGTATTTTAGTCAGCAGTGGGTGGAAGTTGGTGAAAACACTAAAAAAAAAAAAAAAAAAATCAAAAGATGTTCAGCTTCAATGAAAACGGTTTTGCTTGGAAATCACATTTTAATGAGCAGCGATGACCAATTGAAGGAAAAAAAAAAATAAATCAGTACTCTGAACTTTCTAAACCCTGTGCTGCTATTGACGTTAGTGATAAAAAAATCCAAGCAAAAGACTGCTTGCTGTCTTTCTGGGCAGCTTACAGAATCAAATAACACCCTGAAGTGACTCTTCAGGCCTATTTAACAAACAAAACAGCCCTTTTGGGAGTGGGATGCTTTTTACTCCTCAATAGATAAACATTTGTCATGGTGCATTTCTTTGTGAATACTTTTGTTTGTATGGATAGTTGAAAAATGGTTTATATTGATCGTCCCTGAGGGCAAAAAGAAAATGACTCTCAAATTGATTTTTTAAGAAAGCTGTACTTTAAAGAAATGCTTAACGCTGTTATTTACACTTACATTATCATTGCCTCTTACTTCTCTGTGTCAGTGTAATTCATTGGTACAGTATCTCTAACTTCAGAATGTGTAGAACTGCAAATTCAAATTCGAATAGAATATCTTTTAAAGGGTAATTCCTAGAAATAAAGTGAGAATTGCAAGATAAACACAGCTGTGACTTTTTTTCAGAATTGTGAGTTTATATCATGAAATTCTGAGAAAAAAGTCAGAACTGTAAGTTTATATCTCGCAGTTCTGACTTCATAACTCCCAATTTCTAGTTTATCTCACAATTTTGTGATATAAAAAGCACAATTCTGAGAAAAAAAATTCACAACTGAGTGTTTCTTGCAATTCTGAAATAAATTCACAATTTTAAGCAATAAATTTGCAATTCTGAGAAATAAGGTCATAATTCTGAGAAATAAAGTGAGAATTGCAAGATAAACTCAAAACTGACTTTTTTCTCTGAATTTTAGTTTAGATCACGAAATTTTAAGAAAGTCAGAATTGTGAGTTTATATCTCGCAATTATGACTTTACAAGTCAAAATTGCAAGTTTATCTTCCAATTTAAAAATAAACTCAATTCTGAGAAATAAAGTCATAATTCTGAGAAATAATCACAATTCTGACAATTCTAACTCGCAATTGAAAGTTGATATCACACAGTTCTGAGAAAAAAGTCATAATTGTGTAATAAAAAGTTGCAATAACCTTTTTTTTTTTTGGTGTTTTTTGGTGAAAACATGCTTCCATACATATGATTATATAATTGAGCAAAATTTAATCTGTTCCTAATGATGCCAAACCCTTTGTGTCAGTCAAAATGAGCTTCTAATGTGCAAACTCATCTAATTCATATTTGATTCTATATGATTCCCAGCCAAGGACTCCATCAAACAACATGTGACTGAATGACAGGAACTTATGGAGGAATAATAGGAGAGTATATTTCTTTTACTCATTTTCTTCCACAAGACTTAATCACATCTTCCCAAACAGGGCTCAGGAAGTGTCTCTTCTGGGATCGCCTGGGAAGGAAATTAAAAAATGAAATTAATCTGACCTTCTGGAGAAGAGGAAGGGTTCCTCGAAGCGCCGCAAAATAATGATACCAATCTGCACCTTTTCCCACCGACACCCCTAGAGAGGGGACCACTGAGCGCATTTCTCTCCCTAGAGCGCTCTCTCTGTCTTTCTCTCTCTTTTTCTCTTATAAGCTTCATAACAAAGATCTCTTCACCACTGCCTCCTAGATATACTAGTGCAAATGCTCAGCAAAATACCCCAATTAAACATTACTGATACAGACTACCACATATGCAAGATATTTTGTTTGTTGTGCACTTTATTTATGCCAGTCGCTGCTTTTTCCATAAATAAAATGCAGCACTTTAAGTCTCTTATTGACCAGTCCAGTATTAGTCTAACAGAAATGACACTACATCATAAATTACAATAAATTAAATGTGTAAAAAAATAATATATCTAAAACTTAACAATTGTATGCATTACAATTTATAAATATATTCTATATAGTGTATTACAATTTACATTAGCATAATATACATCATTTATACACTACCAGTCAAAAGTTTGATGTGTTTTTTAAAGTCTCTTCTGCTCACCAAGCCTGCATTTATTTTATCCAAAACACAGCAAAAGCAGTAATACAGTGAAATATTTTTTACTATTTAATAAAATATCTGCTTTCTATTTGAATATATTTTACAATGTAATTTATTCCTGTGATCAAATCTAAAGTTTCAGCATCATTACTCCTGTCTTCAGTGTCACAAATTCTACTACTATTATTATTATTATTATTATTATTATTATTATCAATATTTAAAACAGTTGAGTACATTTTTTCAGGATTCTCTGAAGAATAAAAAAATTGTAATGAATAAAATTAATAAAAAGCATTTATGTTACAAAAGATTTCTATTTCAGATAAATGCTGTTCTTCTGAACTTTCTATTTATCAAAGAAACCTAAAATAAATTCTAGTTAGCTGTTTTCAACATGAATGAATGAATGAATGTTTTTGAGCAGCAAATCAGAATATTTGAATGATTTCTGAAGGATCATGTGACTGGAGTAACGACGCTAAACATTCAGCTTTGAAATCACAGGAATAAATGACATTTTAAAAATATATTCAAATAAAAAACAACTACATTGTAAAATATTTCAAAATAGTTTTGCTGTACTTTGGATCAAATAAATGCAGGCTTAGTGAGCAGAAGAGACTTCTTTAAAAAACATTAAAAACCTAAAAACTTTTGTAAAGATTTATAATCATTATGAATCAAATTATGTTTTTCCTTACTGTTTACAATGATAAAGATATGACACTTTCATCTTTCAGATTAAAAACGTAATCTAAATAGCAAACGCTAAATATTTTCTAATCAAAAATAATTAAAACCAACAATAACATGACAAAATTAACCACCATATTTTTTTGGCGATACATTAAAATGTCACAACGTAACATCATTAAAAAAATATTAATGTATACATCATCCCTCAAAGACTCCCAAAGACATTCAAAGCACTTAGAAAAGGACGTATTGTTTTTGTTACTGATTACTTTTGCTCTTTTCTTTTGGTTTGATAAATGAGCTTCGCTGGACCGCTATTAAACTCGCTGTCTAACTTTCTAGATGGCAGCCAATTTAAAACCTGTACAGCAACCTCTGAGATTTGACCCCGTCAAGACACATGTACGCAATAATTCATAATCTGTGCAATAACCTCTACGATTCTGACCTCTTCATGAATTAAAACGAGGCTGATGTTTTGGGGAATTCACAGAGATGCTTAAATCACAAAAGCTAGAAGAAAGGAAAAATAGATAATACTTGTTAAACTGGCTCAGTCACTCTTTCCTTTCTAGGCTGGCTGATTCATTAACTTAGAGAACACTGAGAACATCTATTTTTATAACAACAGTGTAGATGGTTTTTGTCTCCCCCGAAGTGGAATATTTAATGTAGCCATGGATACAGATTTAAAAGCAGAGTGTAAACACTAATGAGAAATAATTATGACAGAATGATTAGAGCTCAGCAGTTCTCATTAGTTCTCAAGGCCCATAAACAATTGTACAAGCGCTTTGTGAGCCATCTGTTGTGCTTGTTTGGTATCTATGGGTGGGTTTAATTTTGTATTGATGATTTCATTTTGATTTGGGTTCTGGTACTGTCACAGTTGGCAAAATAACAAGTCTGATCTCACTCAGGGGAGAAGAGAAAACGTCAACATCAGCAGATACTGTAGAAGTCCCACAGAGAGAAAAACTTACACCATGTTCAGTCATGTTCACATGTATGAGGTCACTTTTGCCTTATGGGTGTACATACTTTCCATATCACACATCCAACCAAACGCTAATGGAAAAGCCTAAATACTTAATGAAAACACAATATGTGTACGTGTTCCTGATATGTTGAGCCATGACAAAATTTACGCTCTGTTATTGAGGAAAGCGAAAAAAACGTATGTGACTTTAGACTTTTTGCCATTAAAATTATATCTTGTGTTGATTGAACGACAATATAAAATTCATGTGTTTTGGCAAACACTGCTCACAATAGCATGAAATAGCATGACATGAAAGCCAATCAGTGATTTCCGCCCGCTGGATAGTTACGTGAAGTAGAAAACAGCGGCTGTTACTGTCCGGTTCACTGTAAGTGATAAGGCCTTCGTGGTCCAGCCATCCCTCTGGCATTCACGGGAACCAGAATCTAATTATTTTCCTGCATGGTCCAATGAGCCCTAAAGGTTAATTATTGTCTGTCTGCATGATACCCGACTGCCAGAGCACAATAAAAGCTGTTAGTCGCTGCAGATAGCAGCTAATGTCAGTCTGTGTGTATCCAAGTGGTATACATGAGTTAGCAGGTGCAGCTGTGAGAATGTATTTCTGTAAGGAAACTTTTTTCTTGCTTCATTTACTATAAAGACTAGCATGTTTGCTTTGTATTGCAGAGAAAACATACTTTATAAATGATACTGTGTATATATCTCATCTTCAAGGGTAATTGACAACATGTAACAGATGCTCAACAGAGCTTAAGTTGTATTTTCCTTTACGTTCTCATAACAGAGCTAACGCTTAGCCTAGCTTTCCTTTGTCAGGCACAGCAGCTCCTCTTTAGTCCCCTAAAATACTGTCCTTCACTGGGCTGTTGCAAACTCTGGACGATTTAGACAACATCTGTGTGTTGTCTGTTCCCATGCACGTCATTGTTTAATTTAGTTTGTATATCAGAAAGAGATCAAAAAACTGCAGTGACAGCTGGGGCCTTTACCAAATAATACCTCTCTTTCTTTCCTTTTCAATCACTAACTCTCTTTTTCAAGGAATGCTTAGCCAGTAAACATGAAGGTCAACAGTTTTGAACCCTGTTGAACTTGAGGGAAGTTTTGTGTACACGCAGATACGCGAGAAATACGGGCAGCTATTTTATAGCTTCTATCTACTTCAATAGAGAAAGCATCTGTTTATCTATCTATCTATCTGTCTATCTATCTGTCTGTCTGTCCATTTATCCATCCATCCATCCATCCATCCATCCATCCGTTTGCTTATCTATCCATTCGTCCATCTATCCATCTGTCCATTTACCCATCCATCCACCCACCGATCCATCCATCCCTCCAACCATCCATCCATTATCCACAATATCCATATCCATATATCCATCTATCCATCCATCCATCCATCCTTGCATCTGTACATCTATCATCTATCCACCCATCCACCCATTCATCTGTTTGCCTATCCATCCATCCGTCATCCACAATATCTATCCATCTATCCATCCATCCATCCATCCATCCATCCATCCATGCACCTGTACATCCATCTATCCATCCATCATCCATCATCCACAGTATCTATCCATCTATCCATCCACCCATCCTTGCATCTGTACATCCATCTATCCATCCATCCATCCATCCATCACTCTGTCCATCCATCCATCTACATCTATATATCCATCCATCCATCCATCCATCTTCCACAATATCTAACCATCCATCCATCCATGCATCTGTACATCTATGTATCCATTGATTTATCCACCCATCCATATATCTATCCATCTGTATATCTAACATCCATCCATCTATACTTCTATATATCCATCCATCCATCCATCCATCTATCCATCCATTTGTACATTTATACATCCATCCATCCGTCCATCCAACCATCTTCCACAATATCTAACCATCTGTACATCGATATATATCCATCTATCCATCCGTATATCTAGCCATCTGTTTATGTATCCATCCATTCATCCATCTGTATCTGTATCTACATATCCATCTATCTGTCCATCCATCTATCCATCTGTTTAACCATCCATCCATCCATGTGTCTGTACATCTATATATCCATCTCTCCATCTGTCATCATCCATCCATTTAGTATCTATCATCCATCCATGTACATCCATATATCAATCTATCCATCTGTCCATCCATATATCTATGCATCTGTTTATCTATCCATCCATGCATCTGTACATCTATTTATCCATCAATCCATCCGTCCATTCATCTATCCATCTGTTTATCCATTCATCTATGTATATCTATATATTCATCTATCCATCCTTCCATCCATATATCTATCCACCCATTCCTGCATCCGTATATCTACCCATCCATCCATCCATCTTACACTTATTCTTCTATCATCCATCCAAATTAGTATCTATCCATCTGTCTATCCATCCATCTCTTCATCTATCCATCTATCTGTTTATCTAACCATCGATCTGCATGCCTATATCTATCCATTTATTCTTCTATCCATCTGTCCATCTATCCATCCATCCAATCAGTTTTTAAATTTTGATTTAAGTTAAAAACTTTCTTGACTGTCTTTGCTTTTCAAGTTAAAATGACTCTGATATGAGTTTCTTTGAATTGTATTTGAATTCTGCAAAAACTTCCTCATTCATTAGTGGGTGAGGGGACCCTCAACAAGATCAAGAAGAAAGGACAGAGAGTATTACTGCATGCACTTAACTACACATTCTTCATAAAACAGCTTCATAAAAGGGGAGCAATTCATTAATTAAAATCTATTAAGGCAGGGTTAAAGTGAAGAAAGTCTAATTAGTTTAATTTAAAAACATTAGAAGTCTATGGAGATCTTCCCTGAGCACAGCTGTAAATGTTTGTGTGTATGTACCTTGCGTGAGCAGCTGCAGAGTGCGGACCTCTTCTCTGACGCGGAGCTGGAGGACCTGCTGTAAGATGTACTGTCTTTGACTCTCCTGCATGATGCCCATACGCTCCAACTTTCTGTCAGTGAGCCTCATCAGAGCACGACCTGCACAAACAGACGTACACATGAACATGAACCCAGGCTGGGCTTTACAAAGAAAAAAAAACAAAAAAAAAATTACAAATTGCACATTTATAACACATATAAATCATAACTGTACTTGTCATTTATAAGGGGCTATTAGAAGGCCCTTGCGGAAAAACGGATTGAGTATTGTAATAACCTACATTACAGGAACCTAACGAGAATATATTGTAATTAGTGAAATGAAATAGACTGGAAATTTTTCCTCCAGCTAGAAATTTGATCAAGGTCAGACGAAGTTCACTGTCATTTTTAATCATCGCCTCACAAATATTCTCCTCATATCTGTGCAGATAAAAGTCATAATAGTGCCTGTCGATGCCCCAGTTAACAGCTGCCATTTGTGCACAATAAAGTTAAAGCCATTGTACGATCTCGCACAACGCCTTTAGGTTGTGAAGCAGAAAGGCTACTAATGCATTTACACTGCGATGAAAATTGTTAATTCGGTTGTTTTTCGTGGAAGAGACCAAACACGGTATCATTATCTACGGAGAGGACGGTATTCTGATGGAGCACAGCACAATTTTCAGTGATTATGCTGCATTATGAGTGTGGATGCTCTGCTCCTGTCACTCGCTCCCTCTTTCTCCTAATGGTCATGTCTGTAAATCGCAGCATGTCTCCGGTGAAGGGGAACGCTATGCAGAACTGGAAAACAAAAAAACACTGAAAGCTAGCCAAACAAACAATTTAGCTGACCCTTACCCACTGGAGAGCATTTCATGTGGTAATGCAAAAACTGGAAATTAAAAGGACAAAGGAAAACATAGAAGAAAAATGAAATACCACTATTTATCAGTTAACGACATGGCAGTTAGTAAAATTATAATAACTGAAAAGGCAAGAAACATCTTAAGAAACAAGTAATACATGTAGTGAGCTTTATGCTTAAAACATGCAATAAAAAATTACAAATGTGAAGTAGTAGAAAAAAAAAATGCTTTAGGGCACAACATGCTTTTTTTCACTGGTCCATTGGTTCTGATCTCTACCATCCATGCCAACAATTTCTGGCCCTATCACAAACGATAAAAAAAAAACTTATTTTTACAAATAGTAAAAACCCCAACTTGGGTTATTTGGCAACCCAGCGCTGGGTAAATATTGCAGAACACATGCTGGGTTATTTTGATCCAGCTAGTTGGGTTAATTGTTTTTACCAAACATGCTGGGTTATTTCATTTAAGTCAACTATTGTTTAACAATTATTATATTGCTGGTTTAAAATGGACTGGAATTTATAAAAAACACACAGAATTATTAGAGGCAACAGCAATAATTAAAAGATGAAAATTTGTTATTAACCAAGAACACATGGACAAAATACAACACAAATTGAATTTATTTGGGTGAATACAGCATAGTTTACAATAACACGCACATTTAAACTCATTTAACAAGCATTTTAGACATTAAAAATAAAACATTTAAAAGTAGAATTTTAATTTTAGTGTATTCAACCGTTCTCTGTAATTGTTTTTTACCAAAATAGTGCCAATTCTTGTGCCGGTGTGTTGGCGAAATCTGAGCCGGTGAAAGGATGCTGTTTGCCGGGTTAACTGCAAACTTCCGACCACGGCCTCACTTTTCACTCGTAGCTGAAAGATGCCGTGACTGACTCCAAAAACTAACCATAAACAAACAGTACTGACATTAGAGAACATATTTTACAATTAAACTCAGTACAAAAACAAATAAAATCCATTTATTTTATGCAAGGCAAAAGGCATTTCCATCCTGCGAAAAACCGTTGCTGTTGCAGCTGACTGACATCTCGTCCTTATGTTGCATTGCGTAAAATAATACAATTTACAGCATAGTAAAGATGTTATAAACGTCATAAAATATATACAAACCTTTATTTCACTGAAGAAGTGCAAATCGCTGGCGCTGAGAACTGCTCTCTCCTGTAGAGGACTCAAAAAGCCCACGCTCTGACTGACTGTAACTCAGCAGTTGGATTGTTTTGTCAGAGACAGGCTTAACCCAGCGGTTGGGTAGAAAAAAAAATAACCCAGCGTTAAAAATGACCCAGAAACTTAGTTGTAGAAAAACTATCCAGCGTCTGGGTAAAAATATAGTAAAAATAACCCAATAAAACGACCCAACAAGTTGAACCCAGCATTTGGGCTAAAAAAAATAATTCAGCACCTGGGTAAAAATATTCAAAATAACCCAATAAAATGACCCAACGGGCTGAACCGAGCATTTATTCATATTATTTATTCAACTTATTAATAAATGTTCATTTGTTGAATATATTAGTAAA
Organism: Labeo catla; assembly: GCA_012976165.1. Lineage (NCBI taxonomy): Eukaryota > Metazoa > Chordata > Actinopteri > Cypriniformes > Cyprinidae > Labeo > Labeo catla. The sequence goes on from VONZ01000611.1 coordinate 201,594, forward strand.
TGTTAATTTCCAAACTACTCTGGGTTAAGTTAAATAAAACTACCCAGAAAGTTGGGTTAAACATTTAACTCAACCACTGGGTTAAAATATCCCAAACACTGGGTTTGTCCACATTTCACCCAGCATTTTTTAGAGCATACATCTATAAATGTATGACTGTCAGCGTTATAAATTCATAAACACTCACTTGCTGGAAAATGATAGATAGCATATGGTGTTTTGTTTTGAAATATTCAAGGCATTCTAACTGATGTTGATCACAAATCACTCAGCAAAACTGCCTCTCTATACTATAATAATAATAATTATGTTACATTGGTGACATTTAAAATCAGTATAATTAGCAAGAACATTAAACATATTATAAAAAGCCAAATGTTTAAAGGCATAAAACAAATATACTTAATCATCAAGCGTCTCAACACAGTAACTGACTCCAAATTTACACTGGCCCTAGGCCATCGGGTCCTCTGTAGTGTTGTATCCTGCACTAGATTCATTTTCTGAACATTTTATTATCTTACATAGTACTGTTTCTCTGTTAAATTTAAGTGCTTTGACATTCACATATAGCTCTTGGAAAAACAGTCAGATACTGATGAAGAACAAGTTTCTTTTACAGTAAAAACAGACGTACATGGGGTTTTCGCCTTTAGAGAGAAATTCATTTTATAGGACAGCCTACAACAAAGTAATATAAGAACAGTAAAAAAATAAATAAAAAAACCTTTTTTTCATGTCTGATGCCATCTATATTTCTAAATAGAATATTGAGGCGCTATGAGCACAGATGGGGCCTCTTTAGTCACGGAACATTAGAAGCAGAAAATTGGAGTATGTGTGAGGCGTGTAGGTTGAGGTGATCGGGGTAAGGTATTTTAGTACGTTGGTAGAGTGCCAGACTACCCCTTCATTTGGCAGCATTTGGCTGAAACGCCTCAATGAGGAACAGAAACTCAGCGTGCCTTCTCTCTGAATCACTGCCATAAGTGTTTGACTGAGAAGATGAGTCAAAGTCTGCTTAAAGAACAGAAGACAAGAGAGGAGAGTGTGAAAACAGGAAAGAAAGAAATTAAGAGGAGAATACGTCCGACAAATAACAGTCCAACAAAAACAGTTGAAATGTTCTTTAGATGTTACTTAGTAGGAAGAACAGGTCACTGGGTAACAGCTGTCTCAGCAAGATAAGGATGCAAACTAATGTAGTCTGGTAGAAAACAAAAAAGCGTAAATTATTGTCTGCTATATACACAAGATAGGCTGCTCTCGCGGGTTTGTGAGCACTGAACGGCTACAGATGCCTTAGAGCTTACATCTACGAAAACATCTTAGCAAATTTTCACGTAGATGTTATCTTTATTAACAAACCGCATATTTGACATTCCGTGACACAAAAAACAGTACGATTTATATAATTAGAATGGATTTGGGTGACACTCGCTGTGAGAAAAAATGCAAGCGGAGTGATACAAACAGTGAAACGGTTGTAGTTCCAATATTACTACAGTATCACACACCTCTCAGCCAATCAGATTCAGAAAATGGCCTTTTAATGTTTTAATAAACGTTAAAGGAGAACTCCACTTCCAGAATAACAATTTACGAATAATTTACTCACCCCCTTGTCATCCACGATGTTCATGTCTTTCTTTCTTCAGTTGTAAAGAAATGATGTTTTTTAAGGGAAAACATTTCAGCATTTTTCTCCATATAATGGACTGATATGGTGCCCCGATTTTGAACTTTTTCAAAATGCAGTTTAAATGGGGCTTCAAATGATACCAGCCGAGGAAGAAGAGTCTTATCTAGCGAAATGATCAGTTATTTACATTTAAACAAATACAATTTAAATACTTTTTATTCTCAAATGCTCGTCTTGCCTTGCAGTCCTTGAACTCTGTGTATTCTGTCTCAAGACAGTTAGGGTATTTAAAAAACTCCAACCGTATTTTCTCCCTCAACGTCAAAAATCATTTCAAAATCATCCTACATCATTGCAGAAGTACCGACCCAGTCTTTGCAAAGTGAACATGCAAAAAAGATCAAAGACCCTTAACAAAAAAGGTAAAACAGCGATGAGGGATGGGATGATTTTGAAGTTGAGGGAGAACATGAGATGGGACTTTTTCGACATACACTAACTGTCATGAACAGGAGCAAAAACAGTCCAGGCAGAGTAAGACAAGACGAGCGTTTGGCATTAAAAAGTATATAAATTGTATTATTTTTATTAAAATAACCGATCGTTACACTAGATACGACCCTTCTTCCTTAGCTGGGATCGTTTACAACCACATCTGGGATCGTTTGAAGCCGCATTTAAACTGCATTTTGGAAGTTCAAAATTGGGGAGCCATATCAGTCCATTATATGGAGAAAAATGCTGAAATGTTTTCCTCAAAAAACATAATTTCTTTACGACTGAAGAAAGAAAGACATGAACATCGTGGATGACAAGGGGGTGAGTAAATTATTTGTAAATTGTTGTTCTGGAAGTGGACTTCTCCTTTAAAGTCTCTCCCCACTCCTTCCAGTGAGGTGTCAGTGCAACACAATCACTGCGGCGGTGTCTAGTTATCTTCATGCAACTGACAGAGAAATGGTTTAAAAAACAAAAATTTAACAGCATCTTGAAATTCAGCATGCTGATCATTGGGAAATATTGCTCCACACTTGGCTTCTTCTGAATCCTGTTGTACAATAACCGTTTAACCCTTAAATGCATGAATGTTTCGCCAATCCCTATTACATATTTAGGTCTTTTGCGACCTGGACCTATATATCCAGCATGGATGGATCTCTAACAGCTGCAATAGCAAAAAACTCTCTTGATATTTTAAGAACAATTGCAGAAGAATAAAATAAAGCATATTTCGTTACTCTTTGAAACTTTGAAGCAGATGATTGTACCATCGCCATCATTGTCAGAGTCCATAGTACATTCAGCATCTGGCTCATATTTGCAATTTCAACCATATTCACAAAACTATTGTTTCCAGTGACTTCAAAATCAATAGTTTGACTGCTGGCAGCTTATTCACCAAATCCACCATCAGATGACAGTGACATTTATATTTTATGGCATACAGTAATTGCTCTGCAGTATAGCCATTAATGCAGTATAGGTAATTATGAGTGAAACGTCACATCATTATTGTCTATTAAACAGTGCCACCTCGAGGAATAAAGGTGAATTGCATGTATTGAGTCATCAGATATTTAAATTTTTTTGCATAGAAATGTAAGACTAATACACACCTAATACACACCTCTGGTCTCTAGCGACCCTATACACTTTCTATAAAATTTAATCAGAAAACAGACATTCTTCAAATTTTTTTTTCTTGTTATATTGTTCATAATGAATAGATTGAGGAATACTAAGAGGGTTGATGTCTAACTTTAAAAAATGAAGGAGGGAGAGGGTAGTGAATGATGTCCCGGGTCGCTAAAGACCTGAGGTGTGCATTCAAGGGTTAACAAAGGCTGCAAGCTTAAATCAGTGGTTAAAAAATACAAACACACATAAACCAAAAGGTCAAGGTTTAACAGGTTAGCATGAAGCAGTCAGCAATCAAAAGTAGTAGTAGTGTATTCTGATGAAGCAACATTTCAAATCACAAACATGTCATTATGTTATAGTAGCTGCATTCCATATACGTGAGACATCAGGGCAGATAAATTCACTCTATTTCTCCCTGCGGTTGCTGGAGTGGCATACTAGTCTTCAGTTCTGATGAATGGACTAGCTTAGAGCTCTCTCTCCCTCCACTGTCACTCTAGGGACCTGTCCCTTTTACATGTGAACCAAAAGCCTGGCTAATTACTGCTCCAACAACCAGGAGGGATGACAGACAGAAAGAGAGAGAAGGGGGCTGGGGTGGCTCTGGGGCCTATAAAGATGGAAATTAACCTCAATTTCTCTGACAAAACTCTCATGGTGAACACGCAGGACCGTACTTGAGAAACACTGAGGCTGCTTGGACTGGTGAAGGAGGAAACTCCTCAGGTGATACTGTAGCATACTTCACATAGTTTAACCGCAGCTGCATTCACGAGTCCCAAGAGGACCTTTCATACTCTCATTCTTTCTCTCACATACACACACGTATAGACACAAAAACCTGGCAGGCTCGCTAGCCCCTCAAACTATCGCAGAGAGTGCATGGCTGCCAAGTACGTACTCACGTAGATCTGTACGGAGTACCATCCAACATGCAAGATTATGCTGCAAAATTACCTAGTTTACATGGCCGAGGACCAAATTCTAGATGAAAAACGCCAGAGAGAATTTGAAACAGTTTTTGAAATCTGTAAAGCTGATGCTGAACAGAACGTTCTGCTGCATTTACTGTAAAAATGGCAGAAATTCATTTCTGTATATTACATTGTTTTCTGTAGTTTATTACATACCATGAGGTGAAAATGTCAGGGAAAGAAAGGGTACTCTTTTTATTTACAATAGTAATAATAATTTCAGCATTTTTCATTGTATTTTTTAAAAATAATCTAATAAAATCTCAACAAAGAAACTTTTTCATTGTTCTAATTAAAATTACCAACATGTCTTAAGTAAAGCAGGTGGTTTTTCAGTGAAGTGCGCATAAAATTAGAGGAGGATTAATGTAAGTTTAATAGAAATATACATCTATACAGTTGAAGTCAAAAGGTTACACACACCTTGCAGAATCTGCAAAATGTCAATTATTTTACCAAAATAAGAGGGATCATATAAAATGTGCGTTATTTTTTAATTAGTACTGACATGAATGAGATATTTCACATAAAAAAAGACCACAAGAGAAATTAGTTAAATTTATAAAAATGACCCAGTTCAAAAGTTTACATACACTTGATTCTTAATACTGTGTTGTTACCTGAATGATCCACAGCTGTGTTTTTTTTTTTTTTGTGATAGTTCATGAATCCCTTGTTTGTTCTGAACAGTTAAACTGCCTGATGTTCTTCAGAAAAATCCTTCTGGTCCCACAAATTCTTTGGTTTTTCAGCATTTTTTGTGTATTTGCACCCTTTTCAACAATGACTGTATGATTTTGAGATCCATCTTTTCACACTGAGCACAACTGAGGGACTCATATGCAACTGTTACAGAAAGTTCAAGGGATCACTGATGCTTTAGAAGGAAACACTATGCATTAAAAACCAGGGGTGTAAACTTTTGAACAGAATGAAGATATGGACATCTTATTTTGCCTAAACATCATATTTTTTAATTTAGTACTGCCCTTCAGAAGCTACAGAAGATACTCACATATTTCCCAGAAGACAAAATAAGTTAAATTTACCCTGATCTTCAAATTCAAACACAATTATCACTACACAACACAGTATTAAGAGTCAAGTGTATGTAAACTTTTGAACAGGGTCGTTTTTAGAAATTCAACTATTATTTTCTCTTGTTTACTATATGTAAACATAGTTTATGTGAAATATCTAATTAAGGTCAGTACTAAATAAAAAAATAACATGCATTTTTTATGAACCCTCTTATTTTGGTAATTAACATTTTGCAGATTTTTTTGACTTCAACTGTACATATGCATGAAGTACAAGTGTTACAACAGCCTATCTTCAGTGTTCCTAAAGTTCCTAGGACATCCCTAGGACAACTTAATAAATCCAAATCACTTGAAGGAGATTGAATTGTTATCATTATTTGGACTGTCCTGTTGCTGAGCCCATATTGATCACTAGATAAGAGGACAATGGCATTTGGCATTTAATCAAATGAGGGCAGATAGTAAGAGTTACAGGGATGAATAGAACATAAGAAGAGAAAGGGAGAGAAAGAGACAGACGCTTAGCGATTTTCATTTGTGCTGGCAGTAGCCCCACACTTGATTGTAAACGTAATTTCTACTAAATGACTTTGAGCAGGAAAATCTGCATAATTTTAAAGCAGTTTAAGTGTGTAAATGTAAAATATGTTCTTGCATTCCAGCTTAATATGAAAAGACAGCCATAAATAAGTAATCTGTAGGCACTGAGGTGCTTTTCAAACATTGCTCTTTTTGTTTGAGAATCCCGACCAGCCTGACATAGCAACAGTGGATCAACCAACGGTGTGATTTTGGGGGTGGGGCTTGTCCTTGTTCGTCCAATAGCAGACAGGGGCAAGAAACTAGTTTGAAAATAATTGTTGCAATTCCATTTGGTGGCTCTAGTGGTGCAGAAATGTCATTTAGAACTCTGAAATTCTGATTTTACTCTGGAAAAGGTGGAGAAGAAACAAAAATCAGCTATTCGACAACCAGAGGCCATTATGAATGAGCAGTCATATCATCATGCTATGTCTTTTCACATTTGGAAAGATCCTATAGCGAAATTTGATGCTTTGCCGCAGGCCTCCATTTCCCCTGAATGTAAATCTCCAGCATTATCAAGACGCTCATTATACCCCATCCAGAAAAACATCAGTTGTGTGAGTCATCCGCTATATACAGTGGCATGCAAACCACTCACCTCTACATCCATCAGCTTCAGAACATGGCTATTTCCTCTTTTATTACTTCTAACAGCTATAAAACGCTTAAAAAGCGAGTGATCACAGTCGAATTATTAATTGTTAATGTGGCCATCAATAGACTAACACGGTACGCCGTCCCCCCACCCCTCATAATACTTCAAAACACAAAAATTGCAGTAGTTTCATTCAGGCCACATCATGTTCTTATCCTCCAACATCACCACAATTCAATCTGATCTTTCCTCTCCATCCTTCTCCCCAGAATACTGAAAAATTGATCTGATGGCTCTGAATTGCATCCCTGCGGAACACTGCAATTTCAGACGCTCATACCTCATCATCCCGCTCACAGAAATCACCGCCGCGCAACCGAAGGCTGAAACTGTGCTGTTCTGTGAAGACATCGTGCTGAATCTCAAATATACACGACTGATGCCTGAAGCCCTTGAAGTCGGCAGTCTAGGGTTGCATTATATTGGGATTTAGAAGATTATTCAGAAATAATTGGCAGAAATAATCCTTAACTTTAATGAACCTTTTATTAAAACAGCAAAAAATATTATATTATGAGCTGTTTGCTCTTCAGATGGTCAAAATGAATGTTTAAGATCCACTGGTATCACACAAATTCTAGGTTTAACAGCAATACTAATAAATGAAGGAGATTCGATCTCAGATAATGAGAGTACTGTGTATTTCAGCTCAACGAGATTATTCAGAAAACCATCAGTCTGTGCTACTTTTCACCAGCAGTCTCAACGTCATCATATCTCTGATGGTCATTGAACAGCACACCAAAAATAGTGTGTACCAAAAAAAGTACTAAGTAAAAAAATGCAGCAAGTGCAGTCACTATTGTGCAGACATCATTACATCCAGTTTACAGTCCTTTGATCCAACCCTGAATAGAACCTGGGAATGTTTTGTAGAAAACATCATTGCAGCTATTGATGTGTTATGGCTGAATGTGTGTTTAACACCAAAGCATTCATGTGTTAAATCCTTTAAGATCCATTAAAAAAGGCATTTCAGCAAATCAGATTTTCTATACCTTTTACAACATATAATTTTCATGTTAAAAATAAACTAAAATACATATAAATTCTCTCTGATAAAGATGTCAGCAGAAAGATCAAATTGGGACTGCAAGTCTACATAGTCCATAAAAAAAGCTCATATACTAGGCCAAGACCACCGGTGTGCTGCCTGATGGGAGTCTCTTTTACATGACTTGTTTATAACGCTTAATAAAGTCAAATAAATAAACCCAATGTATCACCACACCCAGTATTCTCTGGACCGTTCTGACCAGCAGAGAGCCAGAACTGTTGCACAGACGTGGATTGTTCAGTCCATGTGGAAACACAAGAAGAGTCAGCTTACTAGGAACATCCCAGCTGGATTCATTTATCCTGTCAACAGAAGATCTGTCAAACTTTCCTTTCTTTCCTGTAAAATCACAAAGAATGATCCAGCGATCATGAAACAGGAGGATTTAGGCCTAGAGTATGATCTGATGATGCTGCCAATTCCCACACCAGAACGAACAGTGGCATTTTTCATAATTGCTGTGAAACATGATTAAAAAAAAATGGACACTTGGGTTATAGTCACACCATACGTCAAAGCACCAAATTCAGATTTTGTTGCGTGAATCGCATATTTTATATTCCTAATAAATTTACTCACCCCAATGCCATCCAAGATGTTCATGGCTTTCTTTCTTTTTTTCAGTCAAAAGTAAATGAAGGTTTTTGAGGAAAGCTTTCCAGGATTTTTCTCCATAGTGGACTTCAATGGGGATCAGCGGGTTGAAGGTCTCAGTGCAGCTTCAAACAGCTCTACACGATTTATATACTTTTTAACCATTATAAAGGGCATTTGACTTTCTTTGCATGTTCGCTTTGTAAACACTGCCAAAGGTCACATGTGACCTTTCCAACGTGACTACGTAATACATGAAGTTGAGCTAGTGCAAGATAAGCATTTGTGGTTAAAATGTATATACATTTTTATTAGTTTTTTAAAAAATGACAGATTGTTTCGCTAGACAAGAAGCTACATTTAAACTGCAATTTGGACCTTCAACCAACTGATTCCCATTGAAGTCCACTATATGGAGAAAAATCAATGTTTTTCTCAAAAACCTCAGTTTCTTTTCGGCTGAAGAAAGAAAGACATGAACATCTTGGATGACAGAGGGGTGAGTAAATTATCAGAAAATTTTAATTCTTGAGTAAACTAATCCTTGAAGAAGCAACACTGCTTAAATTACTTTTTATGCCTGAAACACCCAACCGTGGTATTTATTACCATGTTTTGTTTATTATAATTCATTAATAATATATATATATATATATATAGAGAGAGAGAGATACATAGATAGATAGATAGATAGATTTTAATTATTTATTTTGCTTAATGTATTAATAAAATAAAATTCTTAAATATTAATGACTAATCCCTTGCCATCACACCACAGTCCATGATATTTTTTTACAGTAAAGTAAGGGCACAATTAATAAACTGATTTAAAAACAAACAACAAAATTAACTGCAATAATTCTGACCTGGCTGTTTTAACTTATACGCTGTAGTGCAAAAATAAAATAAAAACATTACATTTCATAATATCCATTATTTGTTCAATTTTGAAAAAAGGCCTAGATTGTAATAGAAAATGCCATTAATATGTTTTTTGCTATTTGCACTATCATCCAATAAAACAGATCTGACATTCACAGTCTTATAATAGACCTTGTGTACATATAAGAGTGATTCGTTTAGGGGAGAAAAAAAAAACACTTTGGCAAAACGCTCACTACAGTTTATGAATGAATATCTCATTTTATTGTCCAATTAGCCATGTCTAACAACAGCTGGTTACTTAACAGACATTAATTGTGGTGTTATATAGTGTTGTGTTTTCTTAACCCTACTGTGCTGCGGCCCATGGGATTGATGTCTATTTGAAATCCAGCCCAGAGTTTCATTGTATCTGACAGAGCAGCTCTGGTTCAGTCATTCTCTCTTATCTTCCTGTCTGTATATTACACAGAATGAGTGCACCTTCTCCCCTGATTACACCTACGCTATCAAAAATATGTGCTTAACTCATTTACCAAAGCACTCGCTGCCTCTGTCTTTGTAATTACTGCAGATTAGGGACTAATATCTAATTATGCCTTAATATGCTTTAATGCATTTTTAATGACAGCTCGGTGTTCCAGTCAAACTCTCAGAGCGATTTGGGAGATGTGTCGAAGCGGTGAGGGAGAATCTCAACAGTCGTATGTTGGCGATGGAAAGGTTTATCTTACTATGCTCTGGTTCAAACGGAAACAAACCGACACTTAGTAGTAAGTAATTAGGTAACTTAATAGTCAGTAATTTCATGCTCTCTCAGAGCTGTATTTGAAGCTGCCTGGTTAGATGAAAAGCATGTAGAGCTGAATGAAAACAGTTGCGAATTCTTGAAAAATCCTCTGAATTTCAGAATGAATGGACTGTAAAAATGTGATCTGATGAAGACATAATGATAAATCAATACTAGTTATAGAAGCTTCACTGTATAACTCCACATCCATGTTAGATGATAATGCCAGACGTGTAGAATTCAACTGATGTGCAAATGATCAAATGATCAGCATCTCGCATATACATGCTTTGGTATGGAAGGAAACCACACAAGCAAGTTTGTTTTTAACACTGTTGTCTTGTGATTTGGCACTGATCCATCTTGGTTTGCTCTAATGAAATGTGTTACGCTATGCATGGTATGACCAGAGATGGATGCAAAGTGCATTGTTTCTCTAATTGGTAAGCCCTGATGTTTATGAACTGATTCCTGTTAATTAATACCGGATCATCAAATCGAGCAGCTTGCATATTTTCTGCATAAATTATGGCTAATTGGATCACGCATCACCCTAATGCAAATCGCATTCACAATCCTTCCAGTCAAACGGGAAGAATTCAGAATGGACATAACATTGTTTTAGTTAGCATTACTCATGACAACTCAGATCAGTTGGCCAAATCATGATAAATCACCACAAGAGCTTTTCATCAAGGGACATTTACAGGACGACTGCTCTTGATTAAAGGACTTCAGTTCACCAGCACTGTGTGATTACACTACTACAAAGAAAGCCATGATTATAAACAAAGCAGAGCGAATCAGTCCATGATCTATTTGATTTCAAATTTTGATTTGTTTGCACTGTATCGCCCACTTTAATAAGAATGACATCTTGGGACTAAAAGACTATTGATCCTGATTTCCAACTACAAATTTTAGCTACCTAAAACATTTGTATTTTATAGAATTAAAAACAGCAATGTTACATAAAATGATATCAGGCTGTGGTAGTAAATACCTCAAAAAGTCTAACATATTGGATTTTGATGCCTGCACAATGCAAGCAATTCATCTCTATAACACTTCTTGAAGCAGGAACACATTAAAGCACAATACAACATGAAGAACCGTGGTACAGTCATCCATCACTACAAGTTAGGTCACACAACATTAAAAAGACACACACACATACATCAATTCCCCCGACATGCATATTCAACTACACAGGAACCCCTGCTGAGCTAATAAACATCAGAATGCAATCATCTCGGCTGAGCCTGTAGCAATTAATGGCAGTGCTATTATGAATTCCTTAATGTAAGTGGAATGCGTGCCTAAGCATTGGACATTTGCACTGGGTATTTGACCTTGGACAAGATCACTGTAAGACTGACAGGGTGCCTGTGTTTACCTGTGATGTCGTGCTGCTTGAAAGAGTCACTGTAGACTTGGTGTTGATTGGGACAGTGTTTCTTCAGCCATTTACACACGTCCTGCTGGCTCCACAGCGCCACTGGTTTGGACAGCTTCACAATTCCCGGCTGGGCAAGAAAAAAAAAATTACAGGAGGTAAATGCAGAATTTTTTCCCCTCTTGTTTAAACCTTCGCTCATCTCCGGAACACAAATTAAGATGAACTCGGAGAGCTTTCTGACCCTGCATAGACAGCAATGCAACTGACACGTTCAAGGCCCAGAAAGGTAGTACTGACATCATTAAAATAGTCCATGTGACATCAGTCGTTCAACCATAATGTTATGAAGCTACGAGAGTACTTTATGTGCACAAAGAAAACTGAAAAGACTATTCAACAATTTCAATGCTCAACTTTATATATACTTTATAAGCAGTTCTGATCTTAATTTTTTTCAGAACGTATGACTGATTCTTAATTTTTTACTATTTTTAAATTAGTCACCTTGAAAATGTAACTACAACATGATTAAAGAAAATTCAGTGTGCACCACACGTTGTCAACATGATGTAAATGTTAAACAAATCACTTTGTACAAATATCTTTGCAGAAAAGATGCAGGAACTAAAACTACATCTTGTACAAACCCGCCTTATGCATATTATATGTTAAGAAATAATGCAAGGAAAATGCTTTAAAAAAAAATCTTAAAAGTCAAGGTAATTAAAATTCAAAATGACTGAAGGTGTAACACCAGTAGACAATTATTAACAATAAATGTTCTGTAAAAACAATGAACAGCAGCTTTTAGCCTGTCACCATGATGCAAACATAAAGTATCAGACATACAGTAGTAGTTATTCACGTTTTTTATTAGACTGTGCTGCTTTTCCGTTGTTTTTTTCTATGTAAAATGGACGCGTTTGACTGTTGCACTCGCGTCTCTTGCAGCGTCTCATGCATGAAACACCATTCTAAAAACGCGATGCTCAAGTTAAAAGAAGTTCACTCCCATCTTCTTGCATGTTTTTGTTGTCAAAGTGTCTAATTCTAACGTTCGGTATTTCTGCTTAAAATCACGATTTCTCCATTTCTAAGAAATAAAATCAAGGCAAAACATTACATTCAAATTAATCGATAAAATCAGAAAAAAAACACCCAGCCCTAAGTCTGAAGTCTTCGTATACAAGTCTGAAGATTTCAAAAGTGAGGATGACTTGCAATTTTGCACAACTTTACTTATTTGGCCCAGAGTATACAGTCAATGGGCCTTGAATGTGTCAGTTTCATTGCTGTCTATGCAGAGTCAGAAAGCACTTAGACTTCATCAAAAATATCTTAATTTGTGTTTCAAAGATGAACAAAGATCTTACGAGTTTGAACCGACATGAGGGTGAGTAATTAAATGACAGAATTATCATTTTTGGTTGAACTAATCCTTTATCCCGACTTTATTCTTTCTGTGGAAATTAGTAATGTGTCGGTTGTTCTTTTCCACAAAATTACAATAAAGAAGGATTGAAGCATTCAAGACTCCAAGTCTTCTGAGTGAGAAATACAAACTGAAATTGGGAAAACTAAAGTGGTTATTCAAAAAATATTCATTATTCATTTCAATAAACTGGTGAACAATAAAACAATGAACAGCAGCTTTTAGCCTGTCACCATGATGCAAACATAAAGTATCAGACATACAGTAGTAGTTATTCATGTTTTTTATTCGATTGCTGCTTTTGCGTTGTTTTCTTCTATGTAAAATGGACGCGTTTGACTGTTGCACTCGCGTCTCTTGCAGCATCTCATGCATGAAACACCATTCTAAAAACGCGATGCTCAAGTTAAAAGAAGTTCACTCCCATCTTCTTGCATGTTTTTCTTATTCCACTGCACTGCATCTTTGTCAACACAAAAGCGCATTCTGTGTGAATGGCGCCTGTAGCCATATGAGCGCGTCACATGTGAGCAGTTAATCATGTGCGCCGACATGCGGTTGGATCATTCCTTTCTCTTTACTGTTATCATTGGCATATTGTCAAAGTGTCTAATTCTAACGCTCGCTATTTCTGCTTAAAATCATGATTTTTGGGTGAACTAATCCTTTAACCCGACTTTATTCTTTCTGTGGAAATTAGTAATGTATTGGTTGTTCTTTTCCACAAAATTACAACAAAGAAGGATTCAAGCATTCAAGTCTTTTGAGTGAGGAATACAAACTGAAATTGGGGAAACTGAAGTAGTTATTCAAAAAAATATTCATTATAGTTAATTTCAACTGGTGAACTAATTTCAACTGGTGAACCACTTCACAAAATAAGTCTGAATGATTCATTTATTGTACAAATGATCTGGTTCTTAAGTTCAACTTAATGATAATCAGTGAATAAATTTCACTTGAAACTCACATAAAGCAGTCACATTATTTCATTAAACTTGGAAAAATATGCACCACTTTTATTTGTGACCTTTTTAAGGCTTTAATGCTTCAGTTCCCATTTGTTATAATTGCAATAAAAATAGCAACGGACACATCCTTAAATGTGTTCCACAAGAAGTCATACGGGTTTGGAACGACACGAGGGCGAATAAATAATAACAAAATGCCATTTTTGGGGGAACTGTGCCTTTAATGACTGCCTCCTGTTTGAATGCCACTACTTGCCATTTGAGTACGGTGTGAGCTGAATTCAGAGCGTCTAGAAAAAGGGCCATTGTGACAGCGCTGTTGAGAGCTGAAGTGTAAGCTACCTTTAGGAAGCAGGCTAATTCAGCAGCGACAGAGCTCAGGCAAACAAACAGACGCTGAGTCAGTAGAAACAACCTCCAGTGGGGCGAGAGTCACAGCCCAACTAAAAACAGCACCGAGCTAATTAACCCAAGATATCTGCCACTGAGCTGCGAAGGCAGGCCCACGGAGCCGCGATCGCTGACAGAGTCTTACAAAAGGATTGATGAGGTTTAATATATAAAGGTGCATTACACCGCATTGTAAGTGCAGTATGAGTGGAGATACCGTCCCGAGCTCCATCTCACGAAGGACTTTAAGAACTTGCGAGGACGGAGTCACCAATTCTAAAGTTCCTGCAGGTAGGAGACAAGTGGGAATGACTTTGTAGGTGGATTCCCAGCCAATTAAAAGGAGACAAGTGACAGATGAGATATTGAGGGGAGGAAAAGTGAGCTTTTAAATTATAACACACACACACACACAAACACAATGTCACAGTCATTCTGTCCTTGGTATAATTAGACAATTCAAGAATTTTCATGTTACTATAGCAACAAAGCATGATGACTTGAAGATATGAATGCATAACTGCACTAAAATCATCATCGACAACAATAGGAGTCAGAAATCATATTAGAGGCATTGTAGGCTTATGATTTGAAGGGTTGATCGATATAAACAATATTTGTTTTTAAAGATGAAGGAGAAAAATGTATGGCTTCAATGAAAATGACAATTTTTTTTTATTAATGCATTTTATAGTTTGATGGATTGACGATTTGATTAACTAGTCTATTTCTCAAATATATGGCTCTAGAGTTTATATATGATTCGCTATAAATTTAACTGAAGTTTAATAAGCCAGATGGACAGCTTAAATAACAGCAACAAAGCAGACTTTGTGCATTAGAGCACCATCTTGTGGTGAATAGGTTAACTAATAAAATATTTGTGATACCAGTGAGCTCAATGTATGCAGTGAGAAAATATTCTAGCTTTTGTTCACACTGGCCAATGTAAAATGTCATAAATTTAGCTTCTCTTATCTGAAGGTTTAACTCTGCATTACTTATTAAATGATAATAATAGAAACTTTTAAAAAAGGGGCATTATATTTCACTCCAAACTCAAAAGGAGGAGAGAAAATATTTTTGCTAAATAAAAAAAAGCTTATTTTTGGAAAAACTGACAAAATCTTAATGGTCCTATCCACCTTTTGTCCACCGTTTTCTGTGAATGTGCGAAGCTTCCAGTTCATTAGCTGCTGTAGGGAAATAATGAGAAGAATAACAAAGTGCAGTAAATGGTAAAACTGTTTGCACTACAAAAAAAGTGTGTTCATAATTAAGATAATACAATAAAATAATATGCTAAGACACACCAGTTTGCAATATCAACTGTTTTGTACCACTAAAATAGCTGCAAGCAAATGACACCGGAAGCCACACCCATTCAATTTTCAAATGGCCTTACTGGAAAAATTAGGCAGATAGATCAATAGATCAGTTTTCAGATGTCTGATAAGTTCTAGTGATTCTTGTCCTGCTGGATTGCAGAAAGTCACAATTTACATGTGTCTCAAAGAACAAACAAAACCAAGTTTTTCTTACAATATGGCAAATCATTAAAGATAAGCTAATTTAACAAAAACTAAGAAGATTTTGAACAAATTAAGTAAATGAATTCCACATTCTGTCAGTGCTTCATTTGGGCTTGGTAACAAAAAAACAGTGCTTTGGTAGATGAAGCCTGTGCATTTCTATAATTTGATAAGATTTTAACATAATGTATTTTACAGTCACTAACACTACAACAATAGTGTAAATTATGGGATATATTCATTAGTGATGTTCAAAAAGACAATTCAAAAATTTGCTGTAATTTTTTTAAAATGAAATTACATATATTCAGGAAGGGTGTATTTTGATCAAGAATGTGAGTTGATTAAAACTGGCAGTGAAATTTTGATTAAAAATAAAATAAAATAAAATAATTTTACGAAAGATTTCCATTTCAAAGAACCCAGAAAAAAAAAACATTATGTAAATAATAAAAAAAAAATCCAAAACTGATAAGAATAGTTTCTTGAGGACCAAATCAGCATATATAAAAGAATTTCTGAAGGATCATGTGACACTGAAGGCTGGAATAATGGCTGCTGAAAATTCAGCTTTGCCATCAAAGGAACAAATAACATTTTAAAATATATATTAAAATAGAAAATGTATTTTAAATTGCAATAATATTTCACAATATTACATTACTGTAGTTTTGGGCAAATAAATGCAGCTTTGGTGAGCATAAGAGAGTTCTTTTAAAAAAATCTTACAGACCCCAAACTTTTAAAGAAGAAGTTCACTTCCAGAACAAAAATTTACAGATAATTTACTCACCCCCTTGTCATCCAAGATGTTTGTGTCTTTCTTTCTTCAGTCATAAAGAAATTGTTTCTTGAAGAAAACATTTCAGAATTTTTCTCCATATAGTGGACTTCTATGGTGCCTGAGAGTTTAAAACTTCCAAAATGCAGTTTAAATGCAGCTTTAAAGGTTACTTTTTAACCTCAAATGCTCATCTTACCTATTCTCTGTGACATGCATGCAAACTCTGTGTATTTCGGATCAATACAGTTAGGGTAGGTCGAAAAACTCCCATCTCATTTTCTTCTCCAGCTTCAAAATTGCCCTACATCGCTGTTTTTCCTTTTTTGTAAAGGTTATTTGATCTTCTTTGCATGTTCACTTTAAACACTGGGTCGGTACTTCTGCAGCGATGTACAGGGGTTCAGTGAAACTGAAACACCTGGGTTTAGACCACAATTAGTATGCCGTTTGGCCTCCTTTTGCAGCCAATACAGCATTATTTCATCTTGGGAATGACAAATACAAGTCCTGCACAGTAGCCAGAAGGATTTTGAGCCATTCCTTTCGCAGAACAGTGGCCAGGTCACTATGTGATGTTGGTGTATGAAAACATTTCCTGACTCGCTCCTCCAAAACACCCCAAAGTGGCTCAATAATATTCAGATCTGGTGACTGTGCAGGCCATGGGAGATGTTTAACTTTACTTTCATGTTCATCAAATCACTCTTGTCACCAGTCTTGCTGTGTGTATTGGTGCATTATCATCCTAATACACGGCACCACCTTCAGGGTACAATGTTTGAGCTATTGGGTGCACAAAGTCAACCTTCACACTCTGCTCTTATTGGTGGAATGTGCGATCAGTAAAGACTGGCCACCAGGCTGCATAAATATAGCCATGAAACCTCCAACACTATATTGGCCAGTGTTTCAGTTTCATTGTCCAACCCCTGTAGGACAATTTTGAAGTTGGAGGAGAAAATGAGATAGGAGTCTTTCAACATACCCTAACTGTATTGACCCGGATTACACAGAGTTTGCATGTGCATCACAGCGAATAGACAAGACAACATTTGAGGTTAAAAAAAAGTAAGCAATTTTTTTTTTTTATATATCACTAGATAAGACCCTTCTTCCTCGGATGGGATCATTTAGAGCCCTTTGAAGGTGCATTTTAAACTGCATTTTGGAAGTTCAAACTCACAAGGCACCATGTAAGTCCGCTATATGGAGAAAAATTTTTCCTCAAGAAACAATTTCTTTACGACTGAAGAAAGAAAGACATGAACATCTTGGTTGACAAGGGGGTGAGTAAAATATCTGTTAATTTTTATTCTGGAAGTGAACTTCTCCTTTAAGCGGTAGTGTAATTATAGATGTCATTAGCGTTTGAGTTCACGTTAATAGTCTTGAATCTATTCTCACCCTGGAGAGCTCAGATTCTGAGACGGAGCGCTGAGGTGGAGACCGTCGCTGGAAACCAGGACTCTGGTCCTGAAAGCCTGGGCTGTCATCATCCAGTCCATGATCAACAGACACTTCCTCCAGGTGTGAGGTCACATCTTCTGTGCACACCTGATGGTCGATGCCATTCTGGGTCAGATTGCAGTGAACAGCTGTAGAAATCAAGAAGTTCAAGATTGGTTAGTGACCAATGATGACCATAAGGTGGAGCCATTGTGTGTGGATGTGAACCTACAGTAACTAAATGCTCTTTCCAAAATATATAAGAAAAAAGACAGAAAAAAAAAAAAACAGTAATTCAGTTTTACAGAAAGCATCTTGGAGGTGAAGCGTGTAATGTTTACTGTATATGTAGAGTATTTTAACAATCATAAATTAATAATTAACTTAAGTTTGAGGCAGGACTATCTGTCTGCCTGTCCAAGCAATGGCAGATAAAGTGTTCAGAAAATGCTCCTCCTAAGACACTTAAATTTTTTTTTTTGTAATATGCAAGGCAAAATAAAATTTGAAACAGCAAACTGACATTTTCCCTGGTCTCTGAAGAATATAAAGCATGAACGTCAGCATTTAAAGCACTCTTTATAAGACATATTTTTCACATTCCCCTCTAGATGGCATGAGACGGCAAAATTATGCATCTGCCAAAGTCTGATAGACACCGCAGCATTTCTATAATGCTGCCTGATTGAAATCAGATATGTCTCATGCACTTTTTAGGACAAACCATAATGTTAATAGACACAGAATATCAAAAACTAGGGCTTTGATATTTCTCAGAAAGAACAGAATCATTTGGTTAATGCTTACAGACCATTTAGTGAATATTTCAGGTATAATAATATTAATAACGTAAGAAAATTATAGTAATTCTATTAAAACTCAGTCTTAAAAGCTGATCCTTGCACAGCACATTTTAAGCTTTTTCTGTCTGTCGTTGTGACAAACTGCTGAGCGTTAAAGAGTAAAACACTTGAACAAATCCGTCTGTCATGTTATCTGGAGTGAATTGAGGCCAAGCAGATGAGAGCCAGACGAAGCTTGTTCTGGCAGAAATTACACAAAGCTGAAGACTGAATTAAAAGCCCAAAATAAAACTGCTGCCTGATAGCGTGGAAACATAGGGTGGTTAATGACTAACCACAGATCTCGAAGACAACAATATGTGATTAAATTCAGAGCACATGTGACTAGAAAAATCAGCATATATGCCAACTGTTTATTGGTTAATAATTCAATAATTTCCATCCCATCTGTTTGCAAATAATAAACAAGTAGCTTACAACAGAACATTTAACAACCAAAGGGAGGGAAATTCTTTTATTCAAGGGATTGTTCAACCAGAAATTTTAATTATGTCATTGTTTATTCAACCTTTTTCAAACAGGCATGAATCTTTTTTTCTGTGGAACACAAAAGGAGATGTTAAGCAGGGCGTCTAAGCTGCTCTTTTCCATATAATAAAAGTAAATGGTAAACACCAGTGCTGAATTTTATCAAAAATATGCATTACTCAAACCATAGTATGAGCAGTTTTTTTACGCAATTTAGATTGTATGATTTAAAAATTTAACTCAAAAACAGAATGGTCTGACCTTTGTGAAATTATGCTACATCAGAGGTGCCCAAACTTGGTCCTGAAGGACCGGTGTCCTCCACAGTTTAGCTCCAACCCCAGTTAAACACACCTGAACCAGCTAATCAAGCTCTTACTAGGCATACTAGAAACTTCCCAGCAGGTGTGTTGAGGCAAGTTGGAGCTAAACTCTGCAGGACACCGGCCCTCCAGGACAGAGTTTGGGCACCCCTAACCTACATAAAACATTTGGCCAAAACACAAACAGCAGCCAGGCTAAATAAGATGCAAATTCACTCTCTGACAGCAGGTGGTGCTTATGGAACAGCAGTGATACAGCGTTTCCTTGGTAACCCACTGCAACCAAAATTCATATGCATTATACAGAGGTAAGATAAAAAGAAAAATGCCATCTAAACATTTAGTTCCTCTCAGCAATACATTCATATAAGCGCCTCACCCCAGTTCAGTATTTAGGATTTTCTTTCAATAGTGCATTGAGAACAGGGAGCTGCTCTGCCTGACATTAAAAAGTATAGAAATTGTATTATTTTTATGAAAATAACCAATCGTTTCGCTAGATAAGACCCTTCGTCCGCGGCTGGAATCATTTACAACCACATTTGGGATTGTTTGAAGCTGCATTTAAACTACATTTTGGAAGTTCAAACTCGGGGCACCACAGAAGTCCACTATATGCAAAAAAGTCCTGATATATTTTTTTTCAAAAACCAATTTCCTTATGACTAAAGAAAGAAAAACATGAACATCTTGGATGACAAGGGTTGAGTACATTATCTGTCAATTTTTGTTCTGGAAGTGGACTTCTCCTTTAATATTCCACCTGGAAACAAAGATGCCATGATGCCAAACCCCCTAACGAAAGAATAAAGCCGTCTTAACGATGAGTGCTTATAAGGATCAACTAAACGCTGGATTTTCAAAAGTTTGTGAAATATTTGGTTTGCGGCACAAAATCTAAAATAGGTTTAAGAGTTTTACACACACCGGTCTGTAATTGTGGAGACATTTCCACACCCATAAACATGACACGGCACAAAACGAAATGTGATTGGCTGCTTTACCCGTCAGTCATGTTGGTGGCCAAGGTCCCAGACCTTCTGCAGACCCCTGGTTCATGCCCACTTTCACTTAAGCTCAAGAGTTGCTTGGACATTCTGTGAAATCTCTTTTGGTGGAACAAAAAGTCATACAGGTTTGAAATGAGATGAAGGTGAGTAATTTATAAAAATTGCAATTTTTGGGTGAACTACCGCTTTAATTCTTCTTGGATGATAAGCTCAACAAGCTCTCAATGCTAACACCAGCCTGTGGCATTGCGTAACAGGTCATCAAATGAATCTAAGCCATGATGACATCTGCTGAATACCATTAGTGAGAGAACGACTGATAACTTGAGCAGAACAAATTGCTCTGCTATTATTTACTGAGCCCCTGTTGCTGTGAATGCTGGGAATATTCATCCTGTCGAATGTGTCTGTTCCAAAACAGACAGAGCCAGCGCATCTACAAGAAAGAAGCAGCCTTGAAACAAAAGCAACTTAGCATGCAAAGCACGACGTGCTTCCTTCTCCCAGATTCCCTCCCTTTCTCTTTTCTCCATGCTTCGCTCTCCATCTTTCTTAGGTTCCACAAAATTGAAACCATTCAGTCTGGTTGTCTATTGGCCAGGCGCTCCACGGGATATATAAATTATACATTTAATTCATCTCAGAGACAGAGCATTGCCCTTGATTTGTGTGTTTGGAGGGGTGGACATGTGCCGGGGGCTGATGTTGGGCCTTGAGGTGGGTAGGATGCTTTTTCTGCCTTAGCCTCTAAATATAGATCAGGACGTTCTTTCTCTCTTCTGTACGACATGCGCACTGACAGAAGAAGGAAGCGAGAGACAGAGACAGTGGGAGAGATGCTTCACAGTTTAATCCAGCCCTGCCTTCCTCCCCCTCATTTAAAGCACTAGTTGTACTCACTCTTATGTCGTTATTTATTTATTTTTTCATGGAATAAAAAAGGAATTTAAAATAAATACTGCTCACTTGATTTGTTAAAGAATCCTAAAAAAAAAAAAGTAAGAAATTTCAGTTTGTTCATCACAAAAATATACAGAAGACAATCATTATGCACTTTGCATGCATGGACTGCATGTTTTTGAGATTCAATATTAAGAGCTGTTGCATTAAGAAAATAAAAGGGTGATAAAGTGGTTTGTGATAAATTAGCATACATTTTTTTATCCACTGTCCCTTTAAACAAGAAGGAAAGTAGTGTTGGTTTACACTGTGAAGCATTTCCTATAACGCGAAAGGCCGGAAAGGATGAATGAACAGAAGATCGATTCAGCTCAATAGTGTCTGAACATCACGACTCACATTACCCTTAGCCTCAGCAGTATAGTGAGTATATCATATGCAGCGCTTTAGTGTGCTCCATGATGAGTTAAGCTGTGCTTGTGATGGCTACGCAATCTGAAGTAAGGCTAGATGGCAGGTCATTTAAAAGTGGAGTGGTTTGTTTGTGCACTCAGTATGTAGTCTCAGCCTCAGACGTCACGCCCACGGAACGTTGGCTAAACGTCTGATGCATATGGGGCGTTAAATCCTGGAAACACTTCAGGAATGTCGAAGTCGTCATCTGATTGCAGATTTCCACGAGTGTCGCGTTTATTTTCGGTCCGCCGGGAAACAAAGCGCAGACGTGTGATTGCAGAAGAAAAACTGTCGTGTTTACATGAGTGACAATGAGCATTTATCAAGATCAGCTAAACGTAGGATTCTCAAAAGTATGCGAGGTTCACGGCATAGACTCTTTAAGAGATGTCCAGGAGTTTTGTTTGAGGCACTTAGTGGAGACAAAAAGAGATATTTTAGCCTGTTTGCCGACGGGATTTGAAGGTCTGGCTACGCGAGACTAATGCTGACTGACTTGTTGCACGCCGGTCTGTTGTTGTGGGGACATTTCCACACCCCGAAACGTGACGCTGAACGAAACGAACTGTGATTGGTTGTTTGACATGTCGGTCAAACGGCCTTATGGGCGGGCCTTGGCCAAAGAAAGCTGCTATGAATTCCAGACCTTCAGCCGTCAGCTGGCTACGCGAGACTACTCAGTATGTGACCCAGAAACAGAAGTGGAGCTAGTTGAGAATCAGCTGATTCAGAACACAAATGTGTTCCATCACTAGCTGGATGGAGTGAAGAAATAAAGCTTAGGGTGTACTGTGAGGGCAGTTTACTTTGAATGTTGTCAACTGTTCTGAAACACACATTGATGGAGGCTGGAAGCATGAAATTATTACAGTATATACATCACCCACAAGGAGAAACCAACAACTAGGATCAGACCAAGCTGGTTTCCCTGACAGGGATAGTTCACCCAAAAATGAAAATTCTGTCATTAATTACTCACCTTCATTTTGGTTCAATGTGTAACACTTTGTTCATCTTCGGAGCGCATGTTAAGTTATTTTTGATGAAATCCAAGATCTTTCTAACCCTGCATAGACAACAACGCAATTGACACATTGAAGGCCCAAAAAAGTAGTAAGGACATCACATTAAAATAGTCCATGTGACATCAGTGGTTAAACCGTAATTTTATGAATTTTCATTTTTGGGTGAACTATCCCTTTAATGAACTTAAAGAGTGTCAGAAGGCTACTGTGAGATGGACATACTGAATTTTTGGCCTTCTGTCTCAATAGGAAAGCTTTTAAAAAGGTCAAACTGCACTGCAGGCCTTTCAATACGCGTTTCAAATGCTTTACAGGGGGTCAGCAGGGTGTACAAGTATCTCAGGACCAAGCTAGTTTAGCCCTTTAGCCTGCAGTGAAGAAAGTCAAAGCATATTTTAACCATAATATTTAACCATAACCTTGAAGGGTTTGCAACCTGGAAAACTCACCTTAGTTTTTTTTTAATTAAAGATTCAACACACAAAAAATGCACATTATGAAGCCAGTGGTTTCTTAAAGTCCACATGAAATCAAAATTGAAGTTTTTTGTTTATTAGCATGAATGTGTTAGCCTTAAGGGTTATCTAAAAGCTTGTGTGCTGCAAAACAATGATAAAGTTTGCATTTAGAAGATATAAGCATTCAAAGCTTACAGTCTCTCACTTCCGCCAATATGGATAAACGATTTTGATGACATCACTCTGCACTTTAGCTTCTCATCAAACTTTCTGTCCAATCAAATGCACTCTAGAATCCAAAGCGTCCAGCCCCCAAACACTACAAATAGACGCTGAAGCTGCGGCTGAAATCGATCACTTGTTCAAAGAGTAAGCATTTTTTGTACGCCGAATGGCACATAGTGCACTATATAGGGGATCGGGAAAGATTCAGACAGTGTAAATACTAGGGATGCAACAATACAGTTAGTTCATGGTTCAATACGTACCTCGGTTTTTAACCACGGTTTTTGGTTCAGTTCGGTTTGATATCTTGCCACTTCAGTGTTTTTTTGGTGGTTTAGTATATGTCTGCTTAATTTTTCTTTTGAGAAAGGTATTATTTTTACGCAAAATAGAATGGGTTTCATTTATACTGGATGCCAGAGGGCGCCCTTGTGCAGAAAATCCACATATGTGTCAAAGTAGTATCACTGATGACCTTCCATTCCAGCTTCTCTAATATGGATAAAGGCTTCGCTATTGCTGTAACTGGTTTATCTGTGTTCATCAAGCCGTGTATTTTCATAAGCCATTGCTAATCGACATTGTGACGAGCGGGGTGGGGCCGAGAGCCATGGGAATGGAACGAGGCCGGTGAAGTATAATGATAATGAGCGACACCTGCACAACTCACTGGTCTCAAGTCCCACGGTGGAGCTCCAGATGGATAAAAGGAGGAGCGACGACAGTGGAAGACGAGAGAGGACCAGGCCTGGACTTTATTTTGTGTTTGGTGATTTTATTATTAAAGTGTTTAAATGTTCGCCGGTTCCCACCTCCTTCTTCCCGTTCTACGAACTGTGTTACAGACATACATAGAATATGAGTATAGAATTTATTGTCTGCCTCATTCTGTGATAAGAATCCACATCAGATCACATAAATTATTTCAAACACTCGACTGATGTTGTGAATTAAAAACAAGTTATAATGTTTTTTATAACTTTTGTTTTTATAACTTTTGTTGGACAACGGGTTTAGAAAGGTTTTTCATTGCATGTCATTAGAATGGAAGATGCTCTGCATGTGTTGTTTTTTCAAATATAAGCGGGGAAGCGTTTCCTCATTTCAGCATGTGAAATCGTGGGCACACATACAGCAAATTCCGAGAGAAATAAAACAAGTTATGTAAATGCAAAACCGAAAAACCGCAATTCACAAGCATGCACTGAACCGTGAATGTCGTACTGAACGGTTCAATACTATATTGAGAACTGTGGCATCCGTAGTAAATATGCTTTCCATTGTGGCAAAAGAAGTTTGGTTTCGTGGTTTCATACGAAACCGTCCGCAGCGCGCACAGTTTGCTCTGGTCCAGAGACGCAATAGCACGGAACGGCTCATATGTGCGAGTCAGTGCAGACCACAAAAATCAGACCCATTTGAATTCTACACAACATGCTATATTTTATAGCCATATGGATAAGATTAGGAGAAGAAATGGTTAGACAAAGAGCACTGACGAGTAAAAGGGGTAATCTACTAGACTGTGGCTGTGATACGCTGTCAAACGTGGCTTTACCGAGCTCAACTGCTCCATCCAAACTGTGATGTATAAAAAAAAGATAATACATCATTACTATCAAGCCTGGGTCTCTGAAAGTTCAGATTAAAATTGTTTTTATATGACTGACTTGACTAGAAAAATTTTATCTGCTAGATCGATCTAAGTATGCTGGCCTGTGCAGTTGAAATCTGAAAAGAAAGTTCAATAATGCTAACTCAGAAAACTCTGAAGAACAGCTTTCAAATCAGCAGGGCCACTTCTCAGTGGACTCCTTGTTACACGCTTGCTAAAGCTCTAATTGAGCTCTTTGAAGATGCATAGAGAAAGAGGGAAAGAGAGAGCTAATTGTCCCATATGTGAGCCAAGAAAGCTTCCAATCTTGGCCCCCTTTCTCAATTTTAAACCATCATCCAAGATAAAGGGATTGTCCCTGCTCTATAAAGTAGGTCACCTTAATTCTAGAATTGGATACGGATATTGGACCCTGCCCTGGAAGACAAAGCATGGGTCTACTCAATTCATTACATCTCCAAATCGAATCTGGATCTCAGGGTACCACTGGTCAGCCGGGCTCAGGTCTGACTAGAAAAACAAGAGGGCGATTTGCCCGTCATCGTTTCTAAAGTGATTCAATCTGACAACTTATCAGCAGTTAAGACATAATGATGTGTCCCAAGCATTAATGCCAACCATTTGATGCTGAGCAAAGTTTGATGAATACAAAGACGTACTGTACATCGTTCCAAAAAAAAAAGCTGGTAACCCACTTTAAACAGAAAAAACTTTACTCCAGAAATATCCTCAACATTGACCTACCAGTAACTTGCTTAGCAGACAAAACAGAGGCAAAACACTCGCTGCACATTTGAAACAGTCAAGGTCTTGAGAGAGATTATAAATAGCAAGTATTGCAAGTTAATATGGATGCAAAGTACTGAGACACATATAAATATTTAATCAGGAGCAAGATTTTGAAAGCATTTCAAAATCCTATTTCAGGGACTTGTGACTTGTTGTTACAGAAACAAAGAGTTTCTTGCTTGGCGTC
Organism: Labeo catla; assembly: GCA_012976165.1. Classification (NCBI taxonomy): domain Eukaryota; kingdom Metazoa; phylum Chordata; class Actinopteri; order Cypriniformes; family Cyprinidae; genus Labeo; species Labeo catla. Next base: position 227,730 of record VONZ01000611.1, read on the forward strand.
CGTCCACTGGGACTGTGCACTTTCTACTTATAAAACCTCTCTCAAGATCCACAATGGAGAACCTGTCATCTTATTTTGTTCTCATTTTATTCTACTTAAAATACTCTTCTCTAAACCTCTCCGCTTTTAACCGGTTGTGGCTACCCAAATTTGATATGTAGACTCAGCAAATGTAACCAAGGAAAGGGACACCTGACACCTGCCATTTCCTGCTAATGGTGACATTAGCACACAATACACGTCAAGTTTAGCAACATACAGTCAGCACTATATTTCTCATCTGGTTCCTCTAAAATGTTATTTCCAAATTATACTGAAGCAAACATCCAATGACTCTGGATGTTTCTGTACTGTACATTTAAGTGCACAACTATGAAAAAAATAGAAAATCCAGAATTTAAAATCCATCTTAAATCTGGAAACTTAGGTTGCAGAATTGTAAACCTAATCAGTGCAAGTAATTCACTCAAAGCAATGAATCTACCTGCAGTCTGACAGCAGATGAATTATTGATTGCAACAGTCAGAATGACATTACTTAGCAAGCAAATAAGAATCTTATCCTTGAAGAAAACTTCATATGTATAATGCTAATTAAATAAAACAGCTTATGATCTGAGATTATACTGACGTGGGACTCTTCTACACAAAAATCAGCCTATACCATCTGGCAACAAATGTGTAAGCTCAGAAGCTGACATGTACTGTAACTTCCATAGCCATACCAAAGAAAAAATAAAACACTTGACTTGCACTGGAATTGACTCCAGTATTTTTGGCTGGCACAAGTCTGATAACATCTCTCACTATCAATCCAATCTTTACATGGTAAGAGTTCACTAAAGGAGAGCTGATGAAGTCAAAATGCTTCACTTACAGCAAATGAATCAGGTGCTGTACTAAAAATACTTAAAAGACTTTGAACATGCACACTTGTGCAAACTTAATATGCTTCACTGCTGTGAAAATGACAATAGCAGCCAGCTCCTCTAGCCTCAATTCAGTTGAATATTAATCAGGGCTTAAATTAGACTGACTATCTTTATCCCTTCCCTTCGGCGTCAACTCTCTAAAGTAAAAATAGCTATGAGGAGTGAATAAATAGACGTGCAGAGCAATCCATATTGATCCCTCCAGTGGGTGAGACAGCATTTGCAGCTTACCGACACGGCCCTGAGACTTAAGATGAAAAGTTTCAGTCTCTATATGTGAGGTCTCTTTAAAGATCTATCAGATCGATACTCCGTACTTGTTCACATAGTATTCCTAAGAAGACATGTACATAATGTGCCAAGACCTGCAAGTGATTTTTATCCCATCTTAGCACTTAGGTATGAGAAACAAATATTTTACATTGCTCAGGTGTCAACAGCTGCAGAGATAACTTACTGAGGAATGCTTGAACTAAAGACACATGTAGTGTTTCATGCATTGCGCTCGGGTTATATTTTACTCTGTAATGTTCTTGTTTGAAACTGATTAATCTGTGCAAATCAAATCATCAGTGATTGACCAATGAATACGCACATATTTAATTTCAGTGTGATTGTTTCACACTGTTAACATCAAATTTGTCTAATACGAATATATGCAAGTTAATGATATCTGAGAGCTACAGCTGGGGAGAGTTTTCAGTAAATAATGACACATTTTCTCAAGTTCTCCTCAAAAAAAGTTTTAAAAGCTGGAATAGAAAATGCACCTATGTATCAATGGCGTTGAGTTAAACCTCTCAGACTGGCGCATGTAACAATATTAATCTGTTTCCACACTTTCTAAGCCTACAATGTCTGAAACCTTCAGAACACAGTTGCTACACCAACACTCTGGTGTATTTCCAATATCTGCAAGTCAACCAAGGCTTTCAAGGCATCATTCTGTAAATCCTATTTCTCATTCGCCAAGCATGTTGAATTTTTGTGATAGCGATAAATAAATATCAAACTTGTATATTTTTCATACCTTGAGAGAACTTTCTCTCACTTGCAAACATTCTGGTACTTTATCAAATGCATGAAATCCTCCTTTGGGTTGCCAAAGCACTTTTCCTAGCCTCCAGCCAAGATACATGACTGCAATCTTTTCTACATTCTGTAAATGTAGTTTCTTCTAACAGTTCTTCTAAAGAACTGAAATTAACTTCTACATTGTCAATGGCATGGCATTTGAGAGGCCTGGGAAAATCAGTACCTGCTTGCCTTTCTCCCTTGTGACCTGCAGCATGATGATTCAGCCATGATTCCCTGATCCCCAAATTTCACTATTCTGTGTATTCTTGCTGAATAACAGTATTTATTTCTTTTAAAGAAAAAAATCTTATTGATCCCAAACTTGAAGCAGAAGTGTGTACACAGGTCAAGACTTCAAAACAGGTCACCTTGCATGCTAAAACAAAACACTTTAGTTTAGAGACCAATTCACACTACTACTAGCTTATTTGTGTGCAAATAAGTAGCATATTGCCTGTTTACTAGTACTTATAAGCACATAAAATGCCTTTTTCTGAACCCTTATTCCTGCCATATATCTAAACTTAACAACTACTTTACTAGCTATTAATAAGCAGTAAATTAGGGGTTTATTCAGTCACACAGTCACAGTTCATAGTTAGATAATAATGCAAACTAGACCATAAAATAAAGTGTGACCGAAAAACTCAATGTACCATTAGACTAATTTGTCTTAAAGGGATAGTTCACCCAAAAATGAAATTTACACCATGATTTACTCATTCTCAAGCCATCCTAGGTGTATATGACTTTCTTCTTTCAGACGAATACAATCAGAGTTATATTAAAAAATGTCCCGTCTTCCAAGCTTTATAATGGCAGTGAATGGCTGTTGATATTTCAAAGTTCAATAAAGTGCATCCATCCATCATAAAAAGTGCTTCACATGGCTCCGGGGGGTTAAAAAAAGGCCTTCTGAAGTGAAAGAATGCGTTTGTGTAAGAAAAAAACAAATACATATTTAAAATTTTACAAACTGTAATCTCTAGCATCTGTTAACTTTGTACGCATGCTCACGAAAGAGTGGCATTCTAGCGGATGACATCGGACATAGGTGTAGCGTATGCTCCAGTGAGAATATGCTAGTCTTGTGAGAACCAAGTTTTGTTTACAGCAAATGAAAACCAGTCTCCTTTTGGCTTGTATTGAAATCTTCCTACATTTTTCTTTACAAATCCTCATTTTGTACTTCTAATTTGTGACCAGTCTTTTGTTTTGCTCTCTCCACTGTGTTTATACCGTTCATCACTTCTTACCACAGCTAAAGGTTTAAATATGCATATTTTTATTACTCAAATGCATCGATATGCTTCAGAAAGCCTTTATTAACCCCCGGAGCTGTGTGGAGTAATTTTTATGATGGGTGGACGCACTTTATTGGACTTCAAAATCTCAACAGCTATTCACTGCCATAACCCTAGGAAGAGTCAAAACACTTTTTAGTAGAACTCCAATTGTATTCATCTGAAAGAAGAAAGTCATAAACACCAAGAATGGTTTGAGGCTGAGTAAATCATGGGGTAATTTTCATTTTTTGGGTGAAATATGCCTTTAAATAAAGTATAACCCTGCTGAAGGACTGCCACAGTCACCCAAAAACCAAAACGGTGATCTGAAGAACTGCAAATCTTAAAAGAACATTTTTTATCTTAAAAAAAAAAAGAAATCACTGCCAACTCAACTGCCCTATATAGCAGAAACTGGTTCTTGTAACACTTTGTCAATTCTTTTGATCAAAGACGAGAGCTTTCTCTCTTCAGAAGCTGTGTTCTGGAACGTACTATGTTTCGACAGTTTCTTCAGCGTTGCATACATATTAGCAATGTGTTGCACCACATCAGTCTCCTAGTCTGCCTGTAGTGGGAGGGAGTCTCTCACCGTTTTGATCTTGAGTCAGTTCAGTGGCTTGAGAATGCAAATGTCTTTGAATGTCTCCAGTGACTATGTAAGCGCTCAGTCACCAGGCCATTCCAACCTATATTTCGCTCCTCAGTATTACATACAGGAAGCACACCTGCATTCCTCATTTTATATATTTGCATATTAATGTCAGTGCCATGTATATCTCACATGCAGAAATCTACTGTTCTGCTGTTGTATAATGTGCAAGCATCACTCTACAAGCAGAAAAGTATCCACTAAGGATGAAACATTCAGCAGAGCATGAACTAAGCAGCCCTCCAGCTGAGTAATAATGCTGCGTCTTGTTCATTCAGGCTTGGTTTCAGTTTATATGTCACATCCCTGATGACCAATCATGAAACAGAATAAAAAGTGTTTTTAAGAGCCAAAGCTTTTATACAAAAACACCCAGAGCAAGATAAGGTATGAGATCCCTTGAGATGATACAACAAGACTCTTTGAACAACCATCCTACAGTACAAAGTGTTTGAAATATATAATCACACAGAGTTTTGCAACAGATCTGTAGGGAATGCCCATTTTTCAGTGGAATAAAACAGCAGGCCAGCAGTACAAGCAAGGAGTTACACTGAACAATGTACAATCCCTAAAGATCCATTATCTGTAAAGATGTGTACATTTTGTGCATATGCCTTTAATGTGGAACGTATATTCTCAGTTACTTGATTCTCTTGACTACTTGCTGAGACAGGACATCTTAAGAATGCTGACTACAAAAGGTTTGCATATGTAATCCTAGCTACCCAGAATGCAAATTACTGTATTGGGTACAGTATGACCCTCCAATTAAGGACAGAACCATCAAAAGGAAGTCCAAAAAGCTTGGTAAGATGCATTTCTTTTATGCTGTCTTTGTTAAAGTTACAAATGTACAACACAGAATATCAACAAACTCTATAATGGGTTGCCCAAGCAAGTCAAGCGAATGCTTAAAAGAAAAGAAAAAAAAAAAAAACTATGTACAATGTAAACAATAAGCTTTTTTTTTTAAAATTGCATGCCATTATTTAAAATTAACTGGAGGCCATCACCTACACAGATAGAGTTATTTATTATACATAAAATGTTATTTATAAAAGCATAGCAATTTTTTTTTATGTTTTATTTTGTGTTTTATTTATTTATTTTTGGTTGCAGTTTTTGTTTCCTAATTTTATGATGCTGTTTCTAACTGTAAAGCACTTTGGTCAGTCTTGTGGCTGTTTTAAATGTGCTATAAGTAAACTTGAATTTTAAGAATCTAAAGAATGCTAACGGAATTGATATTGGAATCAGGCCAAATCGGATCAAACAAGAATCTAAGAATCAACCCAGATACTGAATAAACTGAAATTTATATTTTCAGTTAAAGATTCCGAATTATTATATGATTAGGAAGGTTCGTGTTGGATCCTATTAAGATTCCCAAACCGCCTTTGTTTTTTCCAAACTAAAGCAAGATCATATTTCTATAAATATGCAAGTGAACTTTTCGTTTCACAATTGTTTTGCTGTTAACATGTTGCTATATTTGCCATAATTGGCTGTGTAGTGACAGGCTCAATTGTGACAACTGTACACACAGTATACTGCACATGCAGGGTTATTGGGGCATGTTGTCACAAACGTAAAAGTGTAGTGTATCACATTGCTGTACAAACAGCTGTATATTTTTGCTATGCAGGAACGGAAATGCCAAATAGGTTTTTGTAGTGAGGACTTTAATTATTTTTTTTTTTTAAATATCTCGACCCTTAGAAATATAAACTAGTCCCAGTTTCTTCTGCATAACCCGTCATTCCACATCAAAGCATTCAATGGCAGTAAAATCACTCGATCATACATGTGACTGAAGTTAAGTGATGTTAATTCTTCACATTATTCATGACCTTGCAAAACTGGTTTACTTGATCTGCCAAATACGATACAGTTACAATCGATAAGTCAATGCAAGTTTCGAAAAATGACAGATCATGACAGCGACACAGATGTCCTCAGTGATAAACCTACCTCGCATTGGATTTTGAATCCAGAGGATTCCCCCGATAAGGTGTGGAGACTGCCCTAACATCATGGTACCAGAGCAGGTGGTCGAAACACAAACGGAACACCTGTCTAACAGAAGCGTCCAGCTCGACCGCCTTATGAAAGCTGATTAATAATAACGCGTTCGCGCCAGTCCGCTTCTCCTCAATGAAGAACGCATCGCATCTCAATGACCTACGTGAAAGAGTAGCACAAAATACGATTTCTAAACATTAAAATGATTAATTCGGAGTAGGAACATGCTGTGTTGTGTTCTGTTGCTCTCAATGGTGTTCCGCGGCGAGATGTGAATCAGTGGGTGGACGTGCAGATGCTGAATGATGCAGATCGTGAATCTTTACAGTACATGCATAGACTGATTTCAAGCCCACGGGCCCCGCGAGCCCATCTCTATGTCATAGGTTTCCAGCGCAAGAGCAGGACAAAGATCTGCGGCTGATCGGCAGCCAATCATAATCCCAACCGGACTGTGGGGAAGCGTTGTTTGTTTGTTTGTTTGCTTTTAAAGCGTTTTTTCAATAAACAAACATTTCCGCAGAAATTAATCTCGAGACGTTTGTTAAAGTCTTACCTTGAACAGCCATGCTGCTACTCCATGAGTTCGCGCATTATGGGAAGGTAAAGCTGTTGGTTGTCTCAGTACCCCACTCTGCCAAAGCGTCTTGCTTATTAACACTTGCAAGCAACCTCTGTCAAAGCCGAGTGTGCTGGAAAAGCGTGAAATGTGTTCTCAAAGAACCTTGGGTATTGTAGTTCCACCTTAAAGTTACTGGATCTGTAACCACGTTGTTAGACCGGTTTCAACTCATTATATTAGAAAGCTAGAGATGTTTGTTTGTTTGTTGGTTGGTTTAAAAATTAAATATATTAATTTATATATTTATTTCAAATATAAATAATCATTTAACATATCCAACTTTCAATATAGGCTATATACGTCGAATGCAGCAACTGGGATGTTCTGACCCAGCAGTTGGGTTAAATGTTTAACCCAATCTTCTGGGTAGTTTTAATTAAACTATTGTTTAAAAATTACTATATAGCTGGCTTAAAATGAACCCATAACAGGTTGTAAATGTAAAATCAGACATAAATAATGACTAGAGGCATTAGCAATAACTGAAAGGTGAACATTTATTAATAAGCAATTCAAAAATCTTTATTATTGAATTATTATTAATCAATTCTATCTATCTATCTATCTATCTATCTATCCGTCTGTCTTTCTGTCTGTCTATCTATCTGTCTATCTATCTATCTATCTATCTATCTATCTATCTATCTATCAATGATATCTAATCAATGTGTGTGAATTAATTAATTTGACTATGACATTTACGTTTATCCAAAGCAACTTACATTGGAGAATAATAGGCTGCAAGAAACGCGTGATGGAAAACTTGTTAACGTTAACGCTTGAGCATTTTTAAGAAAAGTTTTTAGGTTACAAACACATTTTATGCTGTAAAGAAAATTCTATTGTTGCTCATAAATGTGGCTGTTGTTTGTTTTTGTAGAACTTGTACGTGTAACTAAACCTGTTGCATGCCTCTAACTCACTGAATATTATTTTTGAAAGGTTCTGACCTGAGGTTTCTTCATAGTTATCATTTCTAACATGTTTGAAAGATATGGGTTAAATCTTAACCCATGAACTCTTAAACTGTAAGTTGAAGGCCCTTTCAGAGCTCATTTTAGTTTTTTTTTTTTCATATTATAGCTTGAGCAAATGTTTCCTTTTACTTTTTCAGCTCTATCTGTCTAAAAAGAACAACACTGAATCAGAACAACCGGGGAGCCACATAAATTCTTTATTGAGCTCGTAATCAGGACCACTTCCCGTGAAAGACTTTGACATCCCAGGATGACGCAGACGCTAGTATAAAGTAGAGAATGCAGAGACTGAAGAGGCATCATTATAGATACAGATCATTGTCTGCAAAACTCAGGCTTTCTCAGTTCCTTTTGCATGAGTGAATACAATAAAGATGAGCATGAAGAATTCCGAAAATGATTGTTATGTAAACCTACATGCCTATCGCTGTATGACCTGATCATATCACAACCTAATTCAGGTTATGGGAGATGTGTAAAAATATATGCCATCTATAAATACACATGGTTCATTCCGGGTCTTTCGTGTGGCAGTATGAAAGTACAGGTTTACAACAAAACAACTGCACAGTATTGTTTCAATTCTGTTGAACCCACTCTAATGAAATGCCTGTCTTGGGGGTACTTTATTAGCAGGGAGATGGAGAAGAATATCTGTACACAGATATAGTGGAGACATCCTACATTAAGAACAAGGTCATTATCCAAGTCTCAGGAAAGTAAAACACCAGTAATTTCATCTTTCAGCTGTAATTTGTGACAATTAGAGGTTGCCTTCTGGCAGCTCAACAACCCTCAAGACTCTTGTTCAACCACTACCCACAGACAGCCAGTGAATGGAGAGTACACTTCCAGATCAATGTCATTACAGTTGGAGCCCCTTGGTGGACATCATGGATCCTGAAACAAACAATGACCATTTTGAGTCTGACCAAGTGGCTTTTCCTGAAATTATACTTTTCAAATTAATTTTAGTTTTCACCAGTGGATTACGGACATTCCAAATAAATAGAAAATGAAGAGTAGACTACTATTATGCCATTGACCTAAATTGAAACCTTCAGGTGGAGCTACAGAGCCTGCCTATCCATCAGATCCAGGTAGGAAATTTAGTTCCATATTTTTATGACTTAATGCAACACTTCCCCTTACTGTTTTTTATCCGCATTCCTGAAGATTACAGTCAGCTCTTGTTTTTCTGGTTTCCAGACAACTAACAATCAAAGTTTGAATGTCTGGCATTACTTATGACTGTCTTCATACACTTACTGGATGTTGACACAATTACATAACAAGGAAAACTACAAATAGGTGTAGCTTCCCATAAACATGCGACTATTAGTTGCTGTAATGTAACGTATTTGAATGATTACGGCCATTGTTTCTTTATTTGCATTTTTAATTACCCTGAAAGAAACAAAACAGGTCATCTAGTGCATCTTGCGAAGTAGGCTACTTCCAAAATGTCCAAACTGTCAAAAGAGAGCATTTGTAAATGAATGTGAATGACAGATTTTTGTGTCAATTTTATATTAATTTTATATTATATTTATATTATATTAATTAACCCCCCCATTTTTCAAATACTTGTATTTCATTAAAAGTACAACACGTACTAAATGCGGAGATAATACCCCGTTTCATAATGACTGCAAATACATGGCAAGGAGGAAATTGTAGCGTTTGTGCACTGCTCCCTCTTCTGGATGATTTACAATATTACAAATAATATACCAACACAGCAGCGCCTACTCTACCGTATAGCCTTAGTGCAAAAATCCAATTCATTTCAGCACTTTCTTATTTACAAAGTATGATTCAGTGAAACATCTTTGCACATGCAAATGCACATACACAACAAGCAAACACGGCATGAGCTGAGGCAGCTCAGAAAACTCAGTCTTTAAACTTACAAACTGTAATACATAAATGTAAACACATATAACACTTAGAACCATAATAATTTAATAATATAATTTAAGAAGATAATACCTTTCTATAGCAGCAAAACCAGTCACCACACTGTGTCAGTCTTCTGTCATACTAACAGAGTAATAATGACACCATCATCCCGACCCTGCCACAGCATCTCCCCCTCAAAATCCACCTTTCCATGCTTCCTGGCCCTCATTAGTATGCCCACGACTTTATCAGAGATCCGCACATATCTGTCAAACAGATCGCCAAAAGTCACTCTAGTGTAACCATCTGGATCCGGGTCCGCCATGGTCCTTATGATGAAGCACATGTCATTTATTTCCCGGTGGATGTGTGCCTCTGCACGTTTGGCCCTCTCTGCTGTCTTGCTGCCCTCTTTGGGCCTCCCGTAGCCCTCTTCACCCTTCCGCAGCCGCGTTGACATGGAGTACTCATAATCAAAGTCCTCGCTGAAGGGGTTGAGCTTCTGATTGACGGTATGCTCCGATGCCCAGTTTTGCCAGCGGCTTTTCAAGTTGCCCACAGCGCTGTATTTTCTGGACAAGGCATTTATTTTGTTGGCATCTTCGACGTCTTTCTTGCCCCTGAAAAGATGCATATTATTTATAAAACAATGCAACTTGTAATGCAAGTAGGCTACACAAGTAAAGTGTAACAAAACGTGTTATACTATAGCAATTTAATCTCTTTTGTTTTTTTTGGACTTTGTAGCCCCCTATAGTTAAATGAACGTTCTGTCATTAATTACTCACCCTTCGGAACACAAATTAAAATATTTTTTTAATGAAATCCGAGAGCTTTCTGACCCTCCATAGACAGCAAACTAGGGTGAGAAGAATTGTTGAATAAAGTTGCACAAAAGGTATTCTAGTAGCTTCTAAAATTATGGTAGAACCACTGATGTCACATGGACTAATTTGTCAATGTTCTTGGTACCTTTCTGGGCCATGAATTTGGTAGCACCCTTGCTGTCTAATCAAAAATATCTTAATTTTTGTTCTGAAGATGAACGAAGGTCTTACAGGTTTGGAACGACATGAGGGTGAGTAATTAATGACAGAATTATACAAGCAGGCACCGAACATCAATATAACGTCAGGTTGACATTGGACCCCAATGTTGGACAGATGCTGCATTTTGGTTGAGAATGAAAATTGGGTTGATGTCAATATTTGACATTTGAAACCGATCCTCAGTCAATTAGTGTATAATGCCCCATTTTTCCTTTTACTATTACAAAGTCGGTGTGATTCCCAGTTTTAAAATCTGTTCAGTTTAAAAGTCGTGTAGTGTACTTCAGCCTTTACTAGAAGTCAGTCAATGTACCATTAGAATGATGAGATGAGTGAATCATTCAAAAACAATGATTCATTCATTATCTTACGAAACAAGTGACAATCTTATCTTGAATGAGAATCAACCAATTCTTTCAAAAACACAGATTCATTCAGGCAGGGTTGCTAGGTTTTCACAACAAAACCGGCCCAATAGCTACTCAAAAGTATCACGTTCCGGGGGTAAGATACATTTTCGGCAGGGTTCCTCAGTTAAATATTGCATTACAGGGGCTAAATTTCATGTTATTGGGAGTGCTTAAACCTGCAGACATGTAAAAACAACCTGCAGTGTTAAAGTAGCCCAATTCCACAAGAAAACTGCAGACTTGGCAACAAGGAACTAAAAAAGTAATCGTCTTCAGCAAAAAAGTTGTTCGAGTTGGTGTGAATAATCAGTATGGCTGTAAAGCTCATGTTGATATTGCTTATATTAAAAAGTATTATATGCCAAAAAATGGTGAATAAATAGTGCACTACATGGTGCAGACTACACACATACAACATTTCCATCAAACACAGCATAAGTTATAAATACATTGATTTACAACATCTAAATATTGCTATGACCGACTAACCTTGCATACTCTACTACAAGTTCACACAACATCTGCTTTATCACTTTTTCTGTTCTAAAAAATAAGAATAAAACCCCGTCACTTTTTATCTCGACTTTTGTATTAGAAGACCAGAACTTACTTGAGAACAGTGGATCTTTTGATTGTGACCACAGACTCTGTATTTTCATTCATCCTATTATTCGCTATATCCTCCTGGTTGGTTCCTAGCTGCAGGCTCCAATCCTCATTGTCCTCACCGCCCTCCTGAGCCTGTTTTTTCTCCTTTTCCATTTCCTTCCAGCCCCGCGTCAGCTCGGAAACCATGTTGGAGCACTTCCTGCGGCGGGTGGGTGACCCTTTCTTGCTCAGCATCTTGTCTAGTTCATCGGTTTCTGGGTCCTTGCAGATGCGTTTGGTCAAAAGGTCAATGCCCGCACTTTTCTCCTGAGCTTCCCTTGTCACAGTTTTCACCACTTGTGCAGTTTTGATGCGCGACTGCCCGGCGGCCTCCACACCATCCTGTTTTTTATTTGTAGGCTCCTGATTGGAAAGAGACTTCTGAGAAGGTCTGATCTTCGGAACTACTTTTTTTGCATCTTTGGGGTCTTCTGGGCACCCCGGGGCCCATCCGCTGGGTTCACTGGACTGCTTCTCTTCATTTTCGCTCACCCACTGCTGCCAGCTTCGTGTAAGGCTGCACACCATGCTTATGGCACGCAGCTTTTTAATATTCTTGTTCGTTGAGGGCTTCTTTGCTGACATTGTTTACCTCTAGGGGTTCCTTCCCTCATTCAAGTTCTTTGTTCCACCTTACGGCTTTTATATAACACCTCGTTGTGATTCCCAACCTGTAGTAAATTCTAGAGTCTGAGCTCTCCCTTAGACACTAGTGCTTTTGAAATGGGTGAACCAACCTCACATGGCGCTGGAAAGTATGCCAGGCATCTCCGCTGATCATCTTTCCTTAACACTTACCGACCTCTGGGATTGGTGGGGAATCACGTTTCATCATAGACATTGCCCATCGCTGGGGGTAAACAGGGCAAAGATGTCAGTGAGCGTTAAGCTTTTTCCTAGGCTGCACAAATGTGCAGACAGCTGCTCTCTGCATCTTATCTGGATATTTGAATTCAACTGACTTCGTATTTAGCATGGTGCTTAGCAAGACAGTCAATGAGCAGTGTCAATTAGCAAAAGCAACAGTGTCCAATGTATTGTCTAAGCTAAGTGGGAAACAACCAGTGTGAACTGTGTGGATCACATGCATAGCTTCTCTCAACAGTCAGTTACGCTGTGGACAATGCATTAGAGTGGGATTCAATAGATTCTTGACAACAATTCCAACTTGGCATTTCTTCATAATTATTTGTAAAGTTTACTAGCAATTTCTGATTGAAAATTGTACACCTTTTTTTGCGTTTGTATTCAAGTAACAAATGTAAATGAAAGGGACAAACAAGCGTCATTTAATAAACATATAATATGAAATTATAGGATAACATATCCTGTGTCAAGGAGTCACTCAGTTCAAGATAGACGTAGATATGTGTCTGGTAAGGAAAAAAGTCACCTGAAGGAGACTCTACTTGCGTACACAGCGGATAGTCTTGCATTGCACCTGGCAGCATGCTAAGACAGAAAGGATTTGGGAAAATTACAATGCAGCTGAACAGCTTGTTTTTTTTATACCACCAAAATGTCAAAAGTGCAAAGAATTGTGCTTGTGCATATTCAAATTTTGTGTATTTGACTAAAAGGTGTTTAAGTATGTCATCTATGTTTATCGGTTTGTTTTCTGATAGCATTGAGAGGCATTATTAATAGTATCTGCATGAAGCAAAAGGAAGGCAGCTGCTGGCTGTCAGTCACATAATTTAGAGCTGTGTCAGTGTGAATGTGTAGTGGACAGTCAGTGCAACTGCAGAAGAAATCTAGAAAATGGAGCATATTCTAGACTGCTCTTGATTTTAGACCAGAGAGAGAGAGAGAGAGAACAGTGAGTCAATTCAACAGTCATATCTACTAACCAGACAGCGCATTTGACCTACAGTCAAAAGAGGCAACGTTAAAAATCAGTGTGGTCAAAACATCAGCATAGGTTACAAAATATAGAAGAAATTTGAAAATTTCATATTGTTATGCATAACCTTGTTTAAATCTGCAGATCACCTAAACAGAGAAAATAAAAACAGTGCAGACTTAAAGGGATAGTTCACCCAAAAATGAAATTTCTGCCATTAAGTAATCGTCTTTATGTCGTTCCAAACCCATATGACCTTCGTTCATCTTCAGACCACAAATTAAAAAGATATTTGTGAGCCTGGACCACAAAACCAGTCTTAAGTAGCACTGGTATTTTTGAAGAGTTCATTTGCAGAAAGAGATAACTAATTTTTAACAATTTTCAAAAGTCATGTTTTTTCATTATGCATTCCAGTTGAACTGCAGTTGGGTTATTTTGATAACTAAGAAATATACAGCTAACAATAAAACAATAAAACACAATAAAATGATAACATAATAATAAACGTGATTTTTTGAAAAATGTAAAAACTGAGTTTTGTCTGTTTTTGTAAATAAACAACTATAGCAATAGCCAAAAATACATTGTATGTGTCAAAAATTATAAATTTTTCCTTTATGCCAAAAATCATTAGCATATTAAGTAAAGATCATGTTCCATGAAGATATTTTGTACATTTTATACCATAAATATATAAAAACTTAATTTTTGATTAGAATTATGCATTGCTAAGAACTTTATTTGGACAACTTTAAAGGCGATTTTCTCAGTATTTTGATTTTTTTGCACCCTTAGATTCCAGATTTTCAAATAGTTGTATCTAGGCCAAATATTGACCTATCCTAACAAACCATACATCAGTGGAAAGCTTATTTATTCAAATAAAAAATTGAACCTTATGACTAGTTTTGTGGATCACATTTTAAATGAAATCAGAGAGCTTCCTGACCCTCCAACAAAGGTCTTACAGGTTTGGAACAGCAGGAGGGTGAGTAATGACTGAATTTTCATTTTTGGGTGAACTATCCCTTTAAAATAAACATTGGTGTATGTAAAGTGTGTGTGCACTAAGTTGCCAGCAGAGGTCCTCATAACAATAGTGTTCCAATTTGAAATGCTGAGAAGACCTCTCATATAGGCTACTAAACTTTTTAAATCTGAACTAAATGTTCATTTCAATACTTTAAAGTTTACATATACTATACATAATTACAGTATCACACACAGCGCCGGTCACAAGTTGAAAATAAAGATTTTTTTATGTTTTTGAAAGCAGTCTCTTAAACTTAAACAATGCTTACATTTATTTGATACGATAAAAACTATTATATTGTGAAATAATTACATTTTAAAAGAACTGTTTTCTAATTGAATATATTAAAAAATGTAAATTACTCTAGCCATTACTCTAGTCTTTAGTCACACTAATTTGCTTATTTGGATATATTTATATTTGGAAATTTATCATAAAATAATCTGTGTTTAGCTCTTGTAGTGCATGCTGCTAGAAATGCCAAAGTTATGGGTCTGAAAGTCAGGGAATCTCTCATCAAATGTATACCCTGAATGCAATGTATCTTGCATTGGATAAAAGCTTCTGCATGAAAGCATGAATAAAAGCATGAATGCAATTAGTAATTTGTGATAAATTGGTCTGTGCTTTACGAGATATAAAAAGACCAAAAATGCAGACTATCATTACAGCATAGCACAATCATGTGCAGATGTTGAGATAAAGGCAGATCATCCAGAACGAATGATATATGGGGTCATTCTGCAATGCAGGTCAGATGTCAAGGCCCCAAATTCCCTTTGTGTTTCGAACTGAGACCACTTTAATGACCTCATCTAACCCTACACTTTCCCAAAACCTCAGTAAAAAGAAAACTGACGGCCAAGAGCACTTACACAGTTTTGTCCACACGACTTCATCTGAATTAAAAATGCTAATTGAGACATAGCTCACTCTCAGTGCACAATTCATTCCTTCCATAATACCTCATTTAACTCATCTAGTACACAAATATTTGTCCTAGACCAGCCCTCAGATGGTTTCCATTCTGACCAAGCTTTACTGATTTATTACGTTCATCATTGGTATGGATGGGTACCTCATCCAAAAAGCCAGGTGTGAATTGACTTCCCAAACGTCTGGTACAGCTGTCCGCACTAGACATACGGGCCAGTGGTTCCTTCATCCATCTGGTCTGAAAATCTCTCCTGGTCAAGGCAGGCCATAGGGTCCAGAGTCAGAGTAAGAGCACCTGTACCTGCTGGTGCGTGTCGCACTTCCCTGTTTCTCCGCCTTTCTGTTTGCCTTTCAATTCCTCCGAGTCTAAAACCGTTCCTGAGCTTGTTTTGTTTGGCCATCACAGCTAATTGAGCAGACACAGGCTTCGCTGCAAGATCCGAAACCTTGGGGTTTCTGATTTGCGTATCATTCTGAGCAGGGAAATAGGATTTATGTTGTGGTAATCTGTCTCTGATTAAAGGCACCATTAAGTCTTAAATGCTGATTAAAAAAAAAAAGAGGTAAATACATTGCTCTGCTTTTACACTGAGGTTAAAGGCAAAGCTTTTGGTTTTCAAAATATTTGCAGTAGGTGGAACACATTGCCATTGAAATAACTACTTTTTTCATCATGTAAGTAACAATTTTGAAGAATTATACTCTAGGGTTTTATTCATAGTTATTACAGAATATTTGTACTGTGAGAATCATATTGTACTATGTTGTTTTTGGAGTAGCCGTCCAACTTTAGCTGCCAACCATGAATAAAAAATACCTGCAAGACCGCACAGTAGAGGAAAAACAGTGCCCGAATCTGGGACAGACATTGAAATTAGACAGAAATTATAAGAGAGAAAAAGCAGATGAGTAAAAAGGAAAATTTAAACAAAACATCCTCTTTTCATGGATAACAACCTGAGTGAAGTGTTGCCTCGAACATTCTGGGCGCTCCAAAGTCAACAATGTCAGCTCCTGGGCTTCAAATCTGTCTGTAATCCAATAAAGCTCTGCTGCAATGAACGTTATTGATTGTGTTTAGCCTTCTGGAGCGGCCTCATAAATAAACGAAACGGACGGTAAATTAACTCGTACGTGATCAGGAGTCGGCGGCCAACCTGCCAACAGGCCAGAGAGGAAATCCTACGCCCACCTCTCGCGCGCTTTTACTTCAGAAGAGTGAGTGGACTCCAATCAGATGAGCTCATTACGAACGAAGAGGTACTTTCTAGCTCCGGTGCGTTTAATTTATTAGACACGTTTGTAATGTATCCATTTTCAGAGGCAAGTACGTGAAAACGTGATGAGTTATCTGGCGGATCGTGAAACATCACGTTTCATTGTTTTGACTCGCGCTGCTGCAACTGACAGAGCGTGACGTGCCTGACGCAAGGGTTGGCAAGACCAGCGCAGTAGGGTTTTCTGACATAGGGAGATTTATTAAAAAGGAGTTATAAAAAAAATATAATTATATTTAATTCTGTATATATATTTAATTGGGGTGTAATGGTACATTTGTACCGAACCATGACGGTAAGGACATCTCGGTTCGGTGCATGCAGGCCTTACAACGAATACAGGCAATTCACCCTCAATCCAGAAGGGTTTGCCCGCAGTAATGCAACTCTGTTTGATAACCGCCTGCAGAAGAACAGCGAAAGTAGTGAGTTGCACACTTGAAAACAAAGACCACTAGACAGTGATCATGTGCTGATTCTGAACGCGTTTCTCACTGATAAAGCAGTATAACGGTACTTTAAAGGCTTGCGCACTCAACTGTCTGTGAAATGGAGCTTTGTGCTCTTGTATCCTACCTCTCTCATTCGGCACAAATCCAAATATTCCATAATATTTCCATATTTGCGATGCATCCAAAACTATTATTTAGTATCTAAATTATAGACTTTGTACTTAAGTCACGTTCTAACGGTGACACAATGAGGCGGGCGCGCTGATGTTTGGTTCACTGTGTTTTATTTTGATAAAGTGCCAACTGCGTTGTCAAGTTAGCAATGCTTGAACTGATATGTTTTGTGTTTGTGTGCGCCGGCGCGATTACTTCAACTTTTCTTCATACCAGCAAAATCAACTTAAAAAACAGAATGTCGCTTTCTGCCATTTGAGTTTCACAGTTTTTTCCCTTGTCTATCAGTTAAATAAATTACATATATTTCAAGTATTTATTCCTTGTATGTATACATGTACTGCAGATTTTATAACCTATATATGACATTAATTTGACATAATATTTAGTATTTTCACATGTAGGTGGAAAAAATGTAATTTGTACTATTGTCTGTTTAAAATAAATGCAAAGAAACCTAGCATAGTAGATTTGTTTTTTGTTTTTTTCTGTTGTACCAAAATCGTATCGAACCGTGACCCTCGAACCGTGGTACGTACCGAACCATGACATCTGTGTACCATTACACCCCTAATATTTAAATAAATTCTATACAATATTTAGGCAAGCACTGGTGGTGCAAGGACACTATTGGAATTGGAACTCAGTTTTTTCTTCTCCAAAATGAATTTGATTTTTGAGGGCCTAAACATGATCGCCACCTATAAAATTTCAATGTAGTGCCCCTCGAGCTATGTTTCACATACATGTACGAAATTCAGTAAACATGTAACACACCAATACCTACAAAAAAGTCCCCGGGTACGAAGTCCATAACCCAAGGGAGTCATTTATTTTCAGTTTTCTCTGCAAGTGTTGTGCAATTTTTGCCGTTTTCAGGCATTGTATTTAAATGAATTCCTCCTAGCGATTTAAACATATGAACACAAAATTTGGTCAGTGTAATCTAAAGCCCTTTGTGACATTAAATTGTGAATATCTTGAGTTTTCATTGAAGGGCGTGTCCGTGGTGTGTCCCCAAATTTCTGTTTCACCATGAAAAAGCAAGTTGTGATAATTCAGGCATAAAATGCCCGATTTGCACCAAAATTTACTTGTTTGATAGAGTTTTGTCCTGAACACATGTCCATGCCCATGTTCAGTTATAGTCATACTACCACCTGCTGGCAACAGGAAGTGACATGTTTTACGCTGTAACAAACTCCTCCTAGAAGTGTAATGACATCAACATTGTATTTGGTCAGTCTAATCTAAAGTTCTTTGCAATGTTAAATTGCAAAGATCTTGAGTATTCAAATAAATTACCCGCCATTACATAAATAAACAAAGTAAACAATTACACTTGCAGAAAGCACACTCTTTATGGTCGAAATGACCCTAAAATGCAAAACAATTAAGCCTGACTAGAGAAAGTAAAGATCAGTTTCCAATAGCATAAAGATAAAATAACTTGGAAAAAATCTTTTGAAAATTTGTAATCTGTCTATCTATCTATCTGTCTATCTATCTATCTATCTATCTAATATATGTTTTCAGGACTCGATTCGATCCTCAGAGAATATCTTTATGAGTTTGCCCCTGGGTGAGCATCCCTATGGAGAAGTGTTAAGCAAACTCAGCAAGCCATGACCTCATGCTACAGAATTGTGTCTCAGACACTATATCTCCTGAGGGTAGAGTTAGTACATCCATTGTAAATTTTCCTGAGAAGCACAACACCATATAATGGTATTAAAAACGAAGGATAAAATTGAAGAGTTCAGCTGGATATCTGAGAGGGAGGACAGGGCCATACAGTGTAAACATGCTTCCTCTCCTCTACAGTGAGGTATAATTAAGAGGTCTTGCTTTTTTTGTGTGTGTTACATGATTGATTGTCCCTCATCTTTGCTGTACTGTAATAGTTGTGCTTTGGGACATAATGGATAGAATTTTTTTCTTACACAAACACTCGATCCTTGACTGTTTGTGCAGATTTCCTCAGATGCTCACAAGAGGATATGAAAACCTATTCTTAACACATATATGTGACTGCAGAGAGATGTTTTTTAGATGTTTTTTCAGTTCATAGCTGCCCTTGTGGTCAGATCCACTTCCATTGTGTTGTAGCTTAATTTTTTTCTGTGCTAATTTATATTCCGTTTTTGTTGTGAAACCATGGTTGCGTTGTACTGTAAGTTTTATCGTATTGGGTCCGCCAATTCCTTCTGGGCTGCCTGTTGGGGATCTAGCACCCAGTTACGGCCCCCTACTCTTTCCTTGACGTGACTGGCATACAAAACTTCGCTGCAGTCTTGTATAATAAAGCCGCTGAAAGCAAACAACAGTTCTACTTTTTATCAAAGGCATGATTCTCCAAGGTGCTGTGTTGCTGTGCTCCAAAAACATTAGGATTGCCGCTGGTGAAATAAAGGTTAATGCCACTGAGCAAACAAACAAACAGAGCTTTTCTCAGAACACATTCAAAGTCAATCACTTCAGTGTGGCTGGGGGGAAGGACCCTCTTGGGTCTGATTCAGCTATGGCTAACAGGACGAGAGGGAGTCTGATGAACAGGCCTTTGATGGCCTTGTGGCTCGCGGCTCCATCATAACTCTTCTGAACACAATTACCCAAGCCTCCTGCATTACCTCAGCCTATTCACACTTTCTCCCTTCAGCCTCAAAACCAAATTTCACTCTTACGCTCTTCATCCATCCATCACCATGAACACCTTCTGGACTTCGAAAAGAGGGAGAGAAGTCCCAAACCACTAACTGTGTGTTTACTTTTATTTAACTTTTTTTAATTTAACTTTCAGACTCAAAATCAATGCAGGCTGACAATGCCAAGCAAAGAAATCTCCAGGGCAACTGAGCTGTCAATAGCGTATCTTTTTCTCCAAAACCGAGGATGTGCCAGTAACCACGATTGCAATTTTTAAAAATATGAAGACCTTGAGATCAACAAGTTGATATATATTGAAAATGAGCTATTTACTCATTGGTGTCGCAGTGAGGTTGTGCATTTCTCAGGCACTTAAAGCACTAGAGTTGACCCAAAAATGAAAATTCTGTCATCATTTATTCACCCTCATGCTGTTCCAAATCCTGTATTGTTTTCTTTCTTCCATGGAACACAAAAGGAAAAATTTTGCACAACCATGTTGAGATCGGTCATGGTTAACATCAACCTGGCACAATTCTTGAGATGTTTGAATGTGCACAAATGTGAATGAAAGGGCAATAAAGCTAATATGGTGATAAAAGACCTAAGGTTTTTATTACTTTTCACACAGATTATGGTTATAGGGCAGATTATCAATTAATCCTTGCACAATACTATTATGCTATAACCTAAAAAATCTTTTTCTGATGTTGTAAATTTGCTTGGTAGCTTACCTGGTACAGCATGGCTGTAGCAACATGGAGTGCTTGGGTATGAGTCCCGTAAAAGAGTTATGATAGAAAATTCTTGAACGCTTGCAAAAATTATTTTTTAGGGTCTTGAGGAGCAGTCTATAATATAATTTGGTTAAAAAATATTCAATGGTATTGTAAAACAACAATACCTTGTCAAAATGAGCTCTGAGCTCTGCAAAACAAGGGATTGTTCCTTTAAATGCAAATGAGCTCTGCTCGCCCCGCCCCTCTCTTCTCTCTGTGGAGTGACGAGCCTGTTTGCTTTAGCTGCATTTAGCGCGTTTAGCCACGAAACTTGCTAACTAGCATGTTATTAGGAAAGGTGATTGCAGAGATTCGTAAAAAAAACCTTATACTCACTTCTGCTGTAGGTGAAGCAGGATCACAATTGATTTGTGTGAACATAGACGCATTTATGTAGATCGGGAGATGCATTCCCTTCACAAACAAATGTAATCTACTGCATCTTCAGCGGCTCAGATGTCGGGAGTAAATGACGACCACTATGTTCATTATTACATCCAGCAACACAACACCTCAGTCGCTCAAACGAGATATTCTTGTCTAACTTACATCCCTGCTCCAGCATCGAAACAATGGAGGTCGGACTGTTACAGCTGATTTAGGGCGGGTCTGAGGTATGACGCCACACCGACAGACATCTGAAAATGACTTGATTTGAAAAAGGGGATGTTATTTTTACAGATTAATTCAAACCACGTAAAAGTGAACTTTGCATCCGATGACCCCTTTAATGCGAATAATGTTGCATAGCATTTGAATGATTATGGTAATTCTGAAATGCCCGATCAAAGTCTATATCAAAGTATTTCTGTATAATTATCTCCCAGAACCATTTTACATGACTGTATTCCCAATAAGCAGTTATAAAACAGATAGTTCCGGTCCTTTTGGATTGGCTGAGCTATGTTCGAAGCTGTTGTAAATTACACTACAAACATACACCTTTGTTTACATTCGTGTGTTGCTTGGCAACCACTTTGTTGTAAACACAACCGTTTTTGAGGAACTACATTGTTTCATGGAAGAATACTGATTTTATGTATACCATTTCACTTTATTTGCGCTGTTTTTTTTATTTTGTAAAAACCTTACTACATAAATGGAATAACTGTTTAATAAAAGCAATAAGCCTCATGAAGCCATGGTTTACAGTGCATTTAAATCAGTTAAGGGAGTTTTAGGCACTCCACGTCACGTCGTGCATAATACCGCCCCTTAGTTGTTATAAATTCATTGGAAACCACGGGTCCTTGGTTCTTCTTGTTTTATTATAAGACGGATAGTTCCAGTGCTTGATTCTGATTGGCAGAGCTGCGTTTGACGCTGTTGTAAATTAGATTACAAGCATGCACCTTTGTTTACGTTTGTGTGTTGCTCAGCAACCACTTTGTTATAACCACAACCGTTTCTGAGGAACTACATTGTTTGGTGGAAGAGTAATGTTTTTATTAATATCATTACACTTTATTTGCTCTGTTGTATTTTGTGAAACGTTACAACGTATATGGAATAACCGTTTTATAAAAGCAGTAAGCCCCGTGAATCCGTGGTTTACAGTCAATTTATAACAGTTATAAAAATGTGTTCTGTTTTATTTTAAGTTTACCTTACTACATATATAGAATATGGCACTTAACTGCCACAATATGTACAACAACCAGTGGGGAAAAAAAAAAAAAACCATTGCAAGATTAACATTCATTAGTTTCGAATAATTTTGAACATGCTTTTAGTGACACTTGCTGGAAATTTCACTTCAGTGATATGACACTTGGTCATATCATTTAGCTAAAATTTTGCCACAGGCACGTTTTATTTTTTATAATAAGCCTGGGTTGAATTTCTTACATTTCAGTCTGTTCATTACACAATCTATGAGTCATACTTCCTAATTTATAGTGCTTTTTTGACTTCACTTGACTGAAGTGATGACACTGTCTAATTTATATTTACATCTGTTATCCAGCAGGGCCAACACACTTGTTTTTTTTTCTGCATGAATCCTAATTTGAACAAACAATAAATGGAACATGCTGAGACTTTCGCTGTAGTTGTTTAAACCCTATAAATTCACTAAGTTGAAAGAATTTCAAAAAACATTTAAAATAGCCCCAAACGGTGCAATCCACAGCTTCAGCATGTTTTAAACTCACCCTGGGAATAAGTTCAAGTGGTTCTGAGCCAAAGAAATTCCAGAAGATTCATTTTTCTGTTCGCTTCCCTCAATCTAACTTGCGGGAAAAGAGATTGCTGAACTGCGGCCCGTTATTCATTAAAAGGTTATATCTGGTTTATTTCTGGAACCTTGACTATACAGAAACATGCATGTTTTTCTTTTATTCAGGTGGCCTTATTTCCAATTCCTTATTTTCCAATTGCTATTTTCATGTTCTGGTGTGTGATGTTGCTATCTATTCCCTTTCACTCTACAGGTACCGTATCTTTTCTTTCTTGTCTGATCTGGCGTCAAGCCCATTGGTTGTCAGTAGACCAATCACGCTCCTCCTCTGGGGTTTCTGTCCCCCTATGCAGCTTGTGCAAACAGGAAATGATCCATCTTCAGAAACACCAGTGGACCGCAGAGGCATCTGAGTCAGCCTTCACCTAATGTTCTTGGTCACACGAGACTAATAGGCACTCTGGACGATATCATTGTGTCATCAATACATATGTTAAACAATATCTCAGAAATGCAAAGCCACCAGGACTCACCTCTTCTGTTACACTATGTTTTCTTGAATCCATCAGAGATCTTGAATGCTTCTTGATTCTCCCTTTTGTGGCTCCACACAGGCCAGTTGGTCCTCCATTGTGATTGTGCCCATCTGATGGCGGCTGCATTCCGGAGGGTGTAGTGGGTCAGCTCAGGTGTTGAAGGACAGGCGGCCGTTTACAAGCGCCCGTCGTTTGCTTAACCCTTCGATTAGGGTGTAGGAATGTCAGCTATGGGGGGGATTTAGCGGTCCCGACAGCATCGTTTGACACCTCAGCAATCTGTCACGGCAGAGTGGCGGAGAACTAACAGGGTGCCTGCTCTGGACACAATGGTGGCTCGCTTGCTCAGGGCCCATTCTGTCCAAAAATTGTGCTCCTTTATGTTTTTTTCTTCTGCCGTGTGTAAATATTGTGTCTACGGAGCGACGTGACTCACACAGAAATTGGTGTGAAAGCAAAGGAAAGACTGGATTCCAGAGACAGTAATAAATGACTCAAAATTGCTCATTCAGCGAAGCTTGGGGCATCGAGTCTATTTTTTTTTTTTTATTTGAACTAACATCATGAAAAATGCTACAAAGGATGAGGTGTTTAAATAACATGGCAAATGAAATTTAAATGAGATAAACAAGGTCACAACCAATAATGTTACTTTAGCTACACCTTCTTTAATTCAGAACATATTGATGGTTCTGAGCTAATAAAAATGTAAAGCAGTGCTTTCCTCTGGAAAGCAATTTTAAACACACTAAATTACAGTATTTGGAGTGTGATATGAAACATGCCATTCTGCGGCTTTCCAGACAGTTAGATTTACAATAAAAGTACTACTTTCCAGTAAAATGCTCCATGCTGTTGTTACTTGATGGAAGACAGTAGTAGTAGTCTTGCATACAGCAACAATCTACTAGAAGAGTATTATCAGACTTTTTTGATGAAAGAAAGGACTTTTGTGAGCACCAGTATAAGCAAGCTAAAAATTGCTGCTTTACAATCCTGCCAACTCAAAAAGTCTTACAAAATATTTTTTTTTCACAAACCAAAACACTACCAACAGAATTTATGTACATTTGTTAAAGGATTAGTTCACTTACAAAATAAAAATTTCCTGATAATTTACTCACCTTTGTGTCATCCAAGATGTTCTTGTTTTTCTTTCTGCAGTTGAAAAGAAATTAAGGTTTTTGAGAAAAACATTCCAGGATTTTTCTCCATGTAGTGGACTTAAATGGGTTGAAGGTTGAAGGTCCATACAGGGTCTTATCTAGCAAAACCAGCTGTTTTCTAAAAGATACTTTTTAAAAAATACTTTTTAACCACAAATGCTCGTTTTGCACTAGCTCGACTTCATGTAATATGTAGTCACGTTGGAAAGGTCAGACGTACCAACCCAGTGTATACAAACCGAACGTGCAAAAAAAGTCAAACAAACACACACAAAAAAAAAAAAACTAAAAGAATGATGTCAGATGATTTTTAAGTTGGAGGAGAAAATGAGGTGGTGTTTTTTTGTCCTGCTCTAGCTTTTTGAACTGAAGTACACAAACAAAGAACTAATCGCGTGTGCCCTTTCCAACGTCATTACGTAATACATCATAACAATTTAGTCCACTGAAGGTGAGTAGTAGATGAACCCAAGCGCAGTTTATTAACAATGTGAAATCCAAAATCCAAACAATAAACAAAGACTTGACTCGAACAGACTTGACATAAACAGACTTGACTTGGCATGAACAGACTTTACAAACTCAACAACAGCAGGTTACAACATCAATACACGAGAAGAGACAATGGCAACCAATGAGGAACAAGACACATGACTAGAACAAACAATGAGAACATGACACATACACAAGGCAGCAAAGCTGCTAGAAGGCAAGCCTGCAACCATTAGCTGAAAAAGCATAGCGGCTAAAGCTAACACTTCCGGTCTGGAAGTACGTGGAAAATGAGACCAGATGGTGTTTTTTTTAATGGATGTCAATGGAGGAGAGGCTTTACTACTCTGAATAAACAGCTTTTTAGAGGAAACAGCTTATCATTTAATGAATCGACAGGCTATCTGCTAATCTTAAACATGTTTTACACTAAACACTACTTTTGGATTGAACTATTTTTAGAGTTTACAATAAAAAAATGCTGTTTTTTAAGAGACAGGTGGGATTCAGCTTACCACACTTCTCAGTCATTCCTATGGTATCTGTAAACGGCGATTGCTGCACAACTCTGACTGAAATTCAATGACGTCAAATTTGTAAAGTGATTGGTTATTAAGGGAGTGATCCATGTTAGCCGTTATGCTTTCTCCAATAGTACGTAATACAGACCCTCTCATCTCCCTATAGTAAGAAAATCTCTGACAAGGCAGGGATACAAGAGCAACAAGGGAAACACATGGCTAGACAGTGACCAAAACTTCACTGTCCATGACCAAACTTCACTAGACCATGACCAAACTTTAAAATAAAAGACATGAAACATGAACATGAAACAAAACCCCACGTTAAGTTGTAGACGAAAATTGCAGAGCTAGTGCAAGATGAGCATTTGTGGTTAAAAAGTATCTACATTTTTATTTATTTTTTTTTATCACTGATTGTTTCGCTAGATAAGACCCTTATTCCTTGACTGGGATCATGTAGAGCCCTTTAAAGCAGCATTGAAATCCATTGGCTCCCATTAAAGTCCACTATATGGAGAAAAAATCTGTAATGTTTTCCTCAAAAACCTTAACTTCTTTTCGATTAAAGAAAGAAAGACTTGAAAATCTTGGATGACATGGGGGTGATTAAATTCCCAGGAAGTTTTTATTCTGGAAGTGAACTAATCCTTTAAGTTCAGTAACACTTTACAATAAGGTCCCATTTGTTAACACTGATTAATGCATTAACATTAACATTTGTTACAGTATTTGTTCATCTTTGTTAACGTTAATTATTAAAAATACAACTATTCATTGTTCTGGTTGGCTCAGGTTTATTAATTAGTATGATACAAGATACAAGATACAGGACTTTAGATTTAAATATTGTATTAGTAAATGTTAAAATTAACATTAACAAAGATAAATGCTCAGAAGTATTTTTCCTTAACTGATGTACTGAACTAATGTTAACA
Source organism: Labeo catla (assembly GCA_012976165.1). Lineage (NCBI taxonomy): Eukaryota > Metazoa > Chordata > Actinopteri > Cypriniformes > Cyprinidae > Labeo > Labeo catla. Next base: position 254,284 of record VONZ01000611.1, read on the forward strand.
AATGGAAACCTATTGTACATTGTTACCAAAGTCTTGATGTCTGGATCACACAGTGGATGGAATGAAAAAGGATGCAGATTTAACTTCTAACTTCACTTGGTTTGTTAACAACAGCTGCTTTTTCAGCACACAATGCTATAAAAGCAGGAAAAACCTAGCATAACAGTCAAAGACGGCCATTTAGCAAATGTTTATATGTGAAAACAGTTCAAAGTGGCATAGCGAAACACAAAAACACAGCCTGTGTGAACCAACCCTACGATCTTGCTACAAATAAACTTAATGTACAAATGAAACTCAGACGTTTCCTTTCAATAATACAGTCATTCAGAATTATTGAACACTTTTGCAAACCTATAATCTTAGGTTCAAGGATAAATTTAAAAACTTCAAGCTCGAGTAACACTGCTTTTGACAAGAGCTGCAACACAATCCTAATATGACAATATGGTTTGAATGAATTAAAACATTATTATATGTATTATACTGCACCAGTACCATATGTGCCATTGGCTTTAGTCCATCAGTTGTAACGATGATTAATATTAGATCAATATTTTTATGGTATTATCTTTAATAGCTGTGATCTTTGGCATGCATTTCAAAATGTTATGCCAAGTTATGATGTACTACAAAGGTCACCAAAGTTCAAAGCCAATAATAATAATGCAGTTCGCACAATCAATAGTCAGGCTGGAGAACGTGCTATTCTTTGCCCAAAATGTCCCTTGTAAATAGCACTGTAAGTCACCGTTAATGCTGCATGCTATGGTTTTCTTCACTTTGACAGGAATAATGTACAAAATAAAAATAATAATAATATACTGGGATAAAAAAAGCATAAAAATGTGAAGTATCACAACCCAAATATAACTGTGCAACACATTTGTATTAAACATTAATAGGTCCTTTTAGGATATTGAAGGACATTCAAGCTGCTTTAAATTCACTTGGAGACTCAAAAGCCAGAAAAGCACAGGGCGACTGTTGGGCGATGCAGCCCAGTCCGCTACCATCAAAGGTGATGTGCCTGCCTCAGCAGTCCACAGGTCCTGAGTGACAAGTGAATGGCACTTGAATTCATACCTCTTATATTTAAAAATAAAAGCCCAGCCAAGTCAACTCCTGCCCTAAATTCCCAAAGAGCATGCCATCTCCTATGTAGTCCCACAAAGGTGATAGGACAGCCTCCTATTCACAGGATTCCTGTTTCCTAGAGAGGTGTTATCTCAAAAGAGTGCTGCATTATCCACATGGCAAGCAGCTAACCACTTATACGGTGTTACTTGATAATGTCATGGGTCAAAAAGTAACACTTTTTCAAAATGTTTTGAGCTATTTGGGGAGAACTACGAGAAGTCGGCCGGTCGGATCATCATGACAGTGGATCGGAGAGAGTAGCTGGGGCCTTTGAAATAGTGCCACTTGATTCCATTGAATTTTCCAACATGTTGTCCTTGTCTGTAGTACACCCCGTTCAGGTTGGATGGGCCACATGCATCATACCACCATCCTAAAACACAAACATTTACAAGTGAGAACAAATGTTAATACAGCTATTCTGTACCGCACTATCCTGAAAGAAAGCTAACAAATATAATATAAATCATATATAAATTGTAACAAAGTCATTTAAAATACAACCACATCACATTAAAAGCCACTTCTGGCCAGGCTGTCCAAGGATTTGCATAAAGCAGGTTTCTGAAACTAGATGCCTGAACCTTTGTCCTTCTACTTATGCGATACTATTTTGGTTTATTATTTTATATTAACTATTTTTATTGCTGACAGTCTAGTTGTGGATGTAGGCTATGCAGGCAACTTTGAAGCTGGATCCAACAGTATGCAGGTGCTATGTGGTCACTGTGGTATAGGTGAGGAGTGAGTGGAACGATAACCTTTAATATATTTAGGGAAAGAGGATATATATATACTTGAAGGTACAGTAACAGAGAAAATTGGATGTGCTGATCACATTATGTTTAACATACCATAATTATTTAATAATAACAAATTATTTTAATGTTCGAGAAGTCACTTCTGTAGATTTTTGAAGTGGTATTTGTGCTATTGTCCATCTTGACAGATGTGCTTTTAATAGCATGTCCCCCATACTGAGGGATATGATGGGCTTGAAATAAAAGAAATAGTCTCCCAAAAGGAAAATCATGTCATCATTTACTCATCTTTGTGTCTTTTAAGAGCTGTAGAACTTTCCGTGGAACACAAAATGTTATGTGTAGTAAAATTTCCATGTTGTTACTCATCCTCAAGCCATCCTAGGTGTATATGACTTTCTTCTTTTAAACAAATACAATCGGAGTTATATTAAAATATGTCCTGGCTCTTCCAAGCTTTAAAATGGCAGTGAAAGGCTGTTGAGATTCAATAGTCCAATAGTGGTACATTAATAAACCGTAATTTCTAACTTCTCCTAACTGTCGTATGCATGTTTATGAGAGAGTGGCATTCCAGCAGATGACGCAGTGATGAACGCGGAAGGGCAGAGGAGAGAGCAAAACAAAACACTGGTCACAAATTAACAGTACAAAGCGAGAATTTGTAAAGAAACATGGCGGAGGATTTTGATATAAGCCAAGAGGAAACTTCGCTTCCTTTGCTTCTGTAAACAAAACTTGGGTCTACGCCTATGTCTTACTTAATCTGCTTGAATGCCACTCTTTAATGAATGCGCATACGACATTTAGTAAAAGCTAGAGAATATGGTTTATAAAGTGTTAAATATGGTTATTTTTCCTACACAAGTGCATTGATTTGAAGGCAGAGCTGTGTGGAGTATTATAAAGCTTGGAATATTATAAAGCTTGGAAGAGACAGGACATTTTTAAATATAACTCAAATTGTATTCATCTGAAAGAAGAAAGACATATACACCTAGGATGGCTTGAGGGTGGGTAAATCATGCCGTAATTTTCATTTTTGGGTGAACTATCCCTTTAAAGCAAGATTTTCAGTTCAACAGCTAAAATTTCTGTCTGCTCCTCAGAGTATGGCTTCATATGACTCAGAATATAGTGAGAAAAACTACTATTGTGATGCTTTTTGGTCCTTTTTAGAGCTTGACAAACCTTGGGTGAGCATGATTGCATGCTTTTATGTAAATTATATTTAAAGCTGTAATTCTGTGTTTTGCGTCTAAATCATTGCCAATTGTTATCATCTAACTTTAAGATCAGATGTTACTGTGCCATTATTTTATTATAATTTATAATAGCATTAAGTATTATTTTGAATGTCCTTTAAAGGAGAAATTCACTCCAGAACAAAAATGTACAGATAATTCTCAACCCCTTGTCATCCAAGATGTTCATGTCTTTCTTTCTTCAGTCGTAAAGAAATTATGTTTTTTTGAGGCAAACATTTCAGGATTTTTCTCCATATAGTGGACTTCAATGGTGCCTGTGACGTTGAACTTCCAAAATGCAGTTTAAATGCAGGTTCGAAGGGCTCTAAATGATCCCAGCCGAGGAAGAAGGGTCTTATCTAGTGAAACGATCATCTATTTTCTAAAAAAAACGTACAATTTATATACTTTTTAACCTCAAATGCTCATCTTGTGTAGCTCTGCGTGAACTCTGTGCATTCCGTCAATACAGTTAGGCTATGTCGAAAAACATCCCATCTCATTTTCTTCTTGAACTTCAAAATTTTACATCGCTGCAGATGTACCAACCCAGTGTTTACAAAGTGAACGCGCAGCTTCCCTTTACAAAAAAAAAGATTTTGAAGTTGAAGGAGAAAATGAGATGGGAGTTTTGAGACATACCCTAACTGTATTGACCCGGATTACACAGAGTTCCTGCAGAGCTAGACAAGACGAGCGTTTGAGGTTAAAAAATATATAAATTGTAATTTGTTTTAGAAAATAACCAATCGTTTCACTAGATAAGACCCTTTCCTCGGCTGAGATCATTTCTATCCCTTGGAAGCTGCATTTAAACTTAATTTTGGAAGTTCAGATTGGCGGGGCACCACAGAAGTCCACTCTATGGAGAATATTCCTGAATTTTTTTCCTCAAAAAATAATTTCTTTATGACTGAAGAAAGACAGACATGAACATCTTGGATAGCAAGTGGGGTGAGTAAATTATCCGTCAATTTTTGTTCTGGAAGTGAACTTCTTTAGCTGTTATATTTTCAGTTTTCATTATATTTATGTTTTAGTAATTGTGCTTTTGTCATTTTTATTAGTCTTTTCTAGTTTCAATTTTAGTATTTCAACTTTAAATGTTGCCTTCACAGCTTTTTCATGTAATAAATATTTTTTAAAATTGTATTTAAATGGTCAAAAATTATTTTCCATAGTTTAGTTAACAATAACAACATCACTGCACAACCTCTCAGTGCTTCAAATACAATTCATCTGGCCTGTTCATTTGATTAGACATGTGCACACAAAATGTGCCCACAGAGTGCCTGTTTTGGCATGTCTCATTCCCATGAAGAACTTGAGCTTAACTTCACAGGCTCAAATGCCAGAGAGATCTGCGACATTTTAACAGCCACCAGCGAGCCAATTAAGCTGCCCTCTGTCACGGCTCTCACTGACACAGTGAACTGATTGGATGCTGATTCTACTTGTTACTATGCTTTCGCATCTTAGGCCGTTAGCTGGCCGAGGTTCTCGGTTGTCTCTAGGGTATGTTTTTTATAGGCTTGTTAACCACACTGCACAACAAGAAATGAGGCAACATAATGATAAAAGTTTGATTTCATGATATAAACCAGAGCTGGAACCAATATGTCTTTCATTAAAGCTTGTACGGTACAGAATTTAGTGGGTTCTATCTCAAGACTGACAATTTCAAACATTTCCGTACTGTTTTTTTATTAAAAACTTTCATTAAAAATCTTTCAGTGCGACACTACTCTGTTTTATTGATTGCTTTGCCCAAATCCCCTTGCACACACAGCAGATTTATGCATGTCATCCTACTGTAAGGCTCACATTTATTCTCATCCTTATATTAAATATCTCAGAGATGAATCACTAGGCCTCATTTAGCATTAGGCCACCAAGGACGGAGAAGGTGACGGCAGATTCGGGTGGACAGGATCTCTCTCAATGTTTTTTATTAAACGATGCACAGTGATTTGAGAGCTGAGAGCTTCCTGCATGAACCGCAAAAGTTGTCTGTGGTCTGCATCTACTAGGAGAGACTGTGGGAGTGCTATACAGATCTACAGATACTTGGTGCTCAGCCTATTCTAGTAGACTCCTCACAGGATGTGAAAGTCCACAAAGACCTCATTACTACAGTACACACTAAAAGCTTCATGCAGTTCCTCTGCCAAAAAGAAAGCATGAGGTGGTCCTATACGCAGCAGTTAGCTGTGTACATAGACACAGACGGTGTTTAGACTGGAACCTACTGTCTGCACACTTCACAAAGGTCTCAATTCACAATGGGACAAGAGTGTATGTAGAGCGTAACATTATAGTAGCTCTTTAAGTAGTTTATTTGATTTTTTTTTTTTTAACCAAATGTTTCACGCTGTTTAGTTCCATTAGCGGTTCTTAAATGTCAGTTTAACCTTTGCTGATGGGAATAGAACACTTTATAGACATACTGTGTCTACAGCACAAGATGATTAATTACTCACCCCTATGTCATCCCAATCCCGTTCCAATTGCATTCATCTTCGGAACATAAATTAAGACATTTTTGATGATATACGAGACCTTTCTGCCCTTGCATAGACTGCAACGTATCTACCACGTTCAAGGCCAAGAAAGGTAGTAAGAACATTGTTAAAATAGTTTCTTTTCAATTTCAATTTCTTTTCTTCCGTGTCAGTCTTGCATCGTGGTACTCTCGAGATTGAGCGTCGAAGACTGACACGAGAGAACAAGCAGAGCACAAATTGTTAAGTTGAAGGAGAAGTTCACTTCCACAACAAAAATTTACAGATAATTTACTCACCCCCTTGTCATTCAAAATGTTCATGTCTTTCTTTCTTCATTCAGTAAGAAATTTTGTTTCTTGAGGAAAACATTCCAGAATTTCTATCCATATAGTGGACTTCAATGGTGCCCCCAAGTTTGAACTTCCGAAATGCACTTTAAAGGAGAAGTCCACTTCCAAAACAAAGATTCACATATAATGTACTCACCCCATGAACCGGAACAAAAACAGTCCAGGCAGAGTAAGACAAGATGAGTGTTCGGCATTAAAAAGTATATAAATTGTATTATTTTTTTATTAAAATAACTGATCGTTACGCTAAATAAGACCCTTCTTTCTCGACTGGGATCGTTTACAACTGCATCTGGGATCGTTTGAAGCCGCATTTAAACTGCATTTTGAAAGTTCAAAATCGGGGCACCATATCAGTCCATTATATGGAGAAATATGCTGAAATGTTTTCCTAAAAAACAAATTCTTTTTTACGACTGAAGAAAGAAAGACATGAACATCTTGGATGACAAGGGGGTGAGTACATTATATGTGAATCTTTGTTTTGGAAGTGGACTTCTCCTTTAAATGTAGCTTCAAATGGCTCTAAACGATCCCAGCTGAGGAAGGGTCTTATCTAGTGAAACAACTGTACATTTTCAAAACAAACTGACAATTTATATACTTTTTATATACTATATACTTATATAATTTATATACTTTTTAACCTCAAATGCTTGTCTTGTCTTGTCTCTGCGATGTGCATGCGTAGTCTGTGTAATCCGGGTCAATACAGTTAGGGTAGGTCGAAAAACGCCCGTCTCATTTTATTTTCAACGTCAAAATTGTCCTACATCGCTGTTTTACTTTTTTTTTTTTTGTAAAGGCTGTTTGATATTCTTTGTATGTTCACTTTGTAAACACTGGGTTGGTACTTCTGCAGCGATGTAGGATGATTTTGAAGTTGGGGAAGAAAATATATAGTATATAAATTGTCAACTTGTTTAGAAAATAACCAGTCATTTTGCTAGATAAGACCCTTCTTCCTTGGCTGGGATCATTTAGAGCCATCTGAAGCCATTTGAAACATATTGAAGCATATTGGAAGTTCAGACTTGGGGGCACCATTGAACTCCACTATATGGAGATAATTCCTGAAGTTTTTTTCCTCAAGAAACATAATTTCTTATTGAATGAGGAAAGAAAGACACAAACATTTTGGATGACAAAAGGATGAGTAAATTATCTGTAAATTTTTGTTCTAGAAGTGGACTTCTTAAGTCTTTTTTTGTGTTTGTACACATAAAGTATTCTTGTAGCATCATAAAATTAAGGTTGAACCGCTAATGTCACATGGACTAAATTAACAATGCCCTTACTACCTTTCTGGTCCTTTAACGTGTCATCTGTGTTGCAGTCAGAAAGCTCTCGGATTTCATCAAAAATATTGCAATTTGTGTCTTACAGGATTGGAACGACATGAGGGTGAGTAATTAATTTTAAGACCGAATTTTCATTTTTGGGTGAACTATCCCTTCATTTTTGGGTGAACTATTATCTTGAGCATCATGGCTAGTGTTTAATTGAAACAAGAACAAGCTTGCACGGCTGGAATAGTGGTTAAATGACGATATTCAGCAGACGTGAGCTAAACAGAGGTTTTCTGTCTTACCCCCGCTGAGCATCAGTGCACATTTGCATGTGCAGTTGTCATTGTCCATGTCTTTAGTGCTGAAGTCAGCGCCGTGGATTGCCAGACTGCTCTGTCTGCCCGCCGTCCCGCTGTGGCTCTTCAGGAACAGCCTGAGACAGAGGGAGGACAAGGACGAAGAGAGGAAATAAAAACACAGGGAAAGACTTTTTAAAAAGGAGGCCTTAGTCAAGAAAAATTACTGCCAGAAACATCCATGAGTGATTTATGCAGATTACCTTCACACTCATGGCCCATTCTTCACAGTTAGCACCGTTTTTTAAACGTATTGGCTGGGAAACCCCATGCCATTTAGTCCAGACACCAAAGCACACGTAGAAACCACACAGAATGTGTAACTCAACTCCATCCATCTACACTTGAGGATTTCAACCGCAAATTCACAACCCTCACTTAATGCAGGCTTGGGTTCAAACGCTTAATTTTATGCAGCACTGATGCCCAGAGTTTGGTGGTTGAAGGACAGCCTTTGATTTTCCCATCTTGCTTCATTGTGTCACCAACAGTTTTGCCCAAGGTCTTAACCTGAGGGTTATTACCCCTCTGACTATTTTATTTATTTTTTTTATCCAAAGTGTCACACTCGAAGCCAAAATACTATACTGCATGGGCATGCCAACAATGAAAGGAACACCAAATTAAACATGTTAGGCCCCACAAAATCATTTCCTGAAAGTCATCGCCACAAATAAGATCAGACTGTAGAGAGTGAGATTTATAAATCTCTCTAAGATGTATCTTGGAAAGCGACTTGGAAAATATATTTTTGGTTACACTTCTAGGGATGTCCAAAGAGGCCAGTGATGCAACAACAGGCTTTAGAGGCGAAGTATGTGATTGTCGTTCTTATTGTTAAGTAGGATTTTTTTCTTTCTTTAATTTTTTGTTCCTCACACTTCATCCATCTCATAGACTCTCTTATAACAAGCTGTCTAATCATTTTAAAGCCACCCACATCAAGTATCGGTTGCAAACTTTGTTCGGTGACATCATATACATCAAGACGAAGTGCATTTTTGTGGTCTCTAAATAAAGATAAATGGACTAGTTGTCTGTGGTTTCCGGATATTCTCAATGCCAAACCAACATATTCTGTTCTTCGCTGACACTAAAGACTACATTTTTACAGCCATTTTATAAGATACAAATGCAATACTGATCTTACTCATTCTGAATGACAGCATGCTTCATTTACTCTGCACAGTTTCTGTCAAACTTGTCAAGCTTCATTTTTTATGAGGGAATAAACTTCCAGGACATCTTCAGAATTTGAACAGCAGACATAAATTTGCAGCATAATTTGACTTGTAAACTGCATTTCTGTAATGAGTTCACTACTTCATAGGGAACCCCGGGTATTAAGACTCGCATGGCTTAATATAACGTAAATGATGTTTCTTATGGAAATATGTAGTAGAAAACCCATGGAAGATTTGTGTTATTTAAAAAATCCATATTGTTTTATACATATAATGGGGGCGTCATTATTTTTATGGTGTTACCTGTTGCTATTTTTACCGCAGCACAACTCGGAAAATAAAATACTGATACGATGACCACAGCTACTGAAAAAGCTTACAGGTGACAATGAATATAAGTGTAGGCTTAAACCGAATGCCGTACCATCGATTTTTCCCCACAAGGAGTCTAAGCCCTCAGATATTGAGTAAAATCTGTGCCGGAAAAGTGCTTCACTGGCTGAGGCGTCATGACAAACGTCACATGTCCACATCCTACCAGGATGGCATCTAGCGTTTCTTGTTTCTGCCATTTGTAAGCTCTTTCAGTAGCTGTAGTCTGCCAAAAGCCTCAAAGGCGTCAGGGCTAAAGTGGACAGAACAACGACGTGGGTATTTAGGACGTTTTATTCGTCTACATGCTTCTTCCCATGCTTTTTATCCTCTTCTTATTGCTAGGAAAACAGTGAAGACTTCGCTTCGCTTGTTGCCCTTCAGCTGAAAATTACAACCAAAAGCCACACAATGTGGCATTGTATCATTATTTTCTGAATTGTGTTGTGGTAAAAATAGCATAAACAGGTATCAGCAGTAGCTCACAGAGTGCAACCATTTCACATCATTAAAATAATGGCACCCCCCATAGTCCAAAATATGTTTAAAACGATGTGGATTTTTTTAAACAACATAAATCTTTTATTGGTTTTCTATTACATATTTCAGTAAGAGACATCATTTATGTTATATTAAGCCATACAAGTCTTAATACCCGGGGTTCCCTGTAATACATTTTTTATTTATTTAAATTTTGATTTATATTTTCCATTGTTTTTACTAAAATTAAAATCACTATTTCAAGCCACATTGGTCAGATTGCACAAACATTATAAAAAATATGTACTCAATATACATTCAGAGTGTGACAAGTGTGCCTTAAAAAAAACTGACACAGACCAAAATATTTTTTATTTTCACTTTACAAAAACAATTTTTGTCTTAAAATTTTTGTGCTTTAATTTAAATTAGACTGAATATTAACACTGTCGTTCAAAAATTTGAGGCCAGTAAGATTTTTTTTAAATGTTTTTGAAATAAGTTTCTCATGCTCACCAAGACTGCATTCATTTGATCAAAAACACAGTAAAACAGGAATATTGTGAAATATTAGCACAATTTAAAACAACTGTTTTCGAAGCATATACCACGGTGGCGCGGTTGTCATTGTGACCGGCACAGCCCTATACACAACCACCCTATAATGATAAAAATCCACTGAGTGATGTTTTTTTTAATCTTTTTAAGTAATATCTCCTTTTTCAAATCAAGCCATTCTCAGCATCTTGTCCGTGTGACGTCACACCGACCAAGGCCACTCTCACGATAGTTGATTGAGACGGCCATCTTACCTTAGACCCGCCCTGAGTGAGCTGTAAACTGTTCGACCGCCATTGTTTAAAGGTAAATGCAAAAAATGTCTTACTCTGAAAAGGGCTGATTTTGACAATGTAAAAAGGGTGTTTTTTTACACTACTACTGAGAAATTTTAATTAAAGTATGGTATAGACTTCATATTAAGACCCTAACGAATCATATCATCTTGTGGAAAATGGGCATGCAATGACTCCTTTAAACAAAAATATTTGGTAACATTATAAATGTCCTTACTGTTATGTTTGATCAATTTAATGCATCCTTCTTGAATAAAAGGTTTTTTTTTTTTTTTTTAAATATTACTGACTCCTAACTTTTGTACAGTCTGTTGATAGATCAAACAGTGCTTTACAAAACCGTTCCCGTTGAAGAACGCCAGTTCAAAGGATTCAGATGAAGTCCCTCACACAAAAAAACAGGTGAATAAATACACACCTGCTGATCTCCATTCACTGCAATTTCAAGTAGGCCAATTCAATCAGTCTCTATTCACAAAATAGCAACCGACTCAAGTCTTGTGCATTCAGTTACTGTTGTATCACGAATGTAATGTCATGCTGTGTCCTTTGTTTCAGTCTAAGCTCAAACATCTGCATAGCCAACACAGGATATCATTCCTTAGCTTTCTTCTCACCAGCTTCAATGAACTATTGCTGAATCAGTCCAAGTCTTACTAGGAAATGCAGTGATGAAAACCGAAAATGGAATGAGATTTATTTGGTGTTTCACAACAGCAACCCAAGGGAGGTGTTCTGGTGTCCGGTCATTTTATTTTCCTAATCTAAAATGATGGCAGTTTGGTAATGTTCCTCACCGGATATCTGATGTTTATTCTAAGCAAAAGAGAATGTATGGATGTGTTTTTCCTAGTTGAAATCATGTTCATCAGATGAACAAGCTCCAAAACCTAAACTGTTATTCTGCAACACAGACTAAAAGAAGGCAGGAAGCTAATACACAGTCCTTTCACAATACAGCAGCAGAAAAACAAAAACCTGAGGGCTGTAAGTCACACGTGTCATAGGGGTCCATGCGTCAGCGCCCCTTGCCAAAGACTGAAAATAAAAAGCCTTATATATCGTTTCCTCTCTGTGGCTGTGGGACATGTCAAAACTCATCTTAGCGTAGTGTGATAAGCGTGAGGCCCACTCCTGAGAGGAACCCACTGTTAGCTCCTGCCGTACGGCTTTAATCTGTCACATCCCATCTGAAACATGCAGCTGTAATATTTCTTTAATTTGGTAATGTTACTGTGGAATTTAAGCTGTCTCTGGAAACGTGAAATATACAGCACCTTAAAGATACTCTAATGGCAGTTACTGCGCCCTTTTGCTTGTCTAAAACAGCTTAAAATTTCTTTTTCTGCTAGGAGGTGAAACTGATAATTCACAGTTACTGCTTTTTGACCTCATCTGGATATAACATTGGGCCAATAATGTACAAAAGCTGACTGTCAATAAAGGAGGCCTTTGAAATTTGTCTGTGCGCCCTTTTGCTGACAGCACTTTGGAAGAAGCCTGTGATATTGATAGTATACACTTTTAATGCTTCAGCAGAGAGTTCACAGCCTACAGCCTGTGTGTGCCAAGACCTCCATACAAAATTCACACCAGACACAGCTGAAGAGATCTTTGCAAAATCTGTGGATTTAAAACTTGGCTGGACCAAGAATATTAAATCAAGATCATATCATCTGTTAAAAACAAACATATACTGTAACACCAATTAAGTCTGTTCAGGACCTGAAAAGCAGGCACATCTTGCTGTATAAACTCACTTGTGTTTATGCATATACTCAGTCACTCTTGGTACTGGATTGTGAAATTAGTAACATTTTGTAACATTAATAGTAATTTTTAATAGTATTATTATTACTATTATAATAACCGTATTATTATTAATTTTTAATATAATAGTAACATTAACACACCGAAGCCAAAAGGCACTATTTTAAAGATCAAATGCTTTCTCAGTTTTAAAGTAGACAAGTTAACCTCCCTGCAATCAGGTCAGATGATACCTTAATCTACAAAATGAAAACACAAAAACCTAACAAAAATAACACAAAATGAATAAAAAAAAAAACAAAAACACTAAAATAAACCCAAAACAAACTTCCCCCCAAAAGTTTCTGTTTTCATTCCCGTATTGCATTTAGGTCTTCTAGTAGACTGCTTTTAAAAACAAAGTCAAGCACATTGTAAACAACAAAATATTAAAAAATTGAAGGTGGCTTGTAACTGCTGTTCGCCTGTTCTAATCATTTCATTTTACTCTGTTACTTTGTACCTCATTCCCTCTCCTATTTTAAAGGCACTATTTTAAAAATCACTATATTCATTTGATTTTCAAGTGCATTCTCAGTTTCAAAGTCTTGTCAACCTTCCTGCTATCAGGTCAGGTGATACTTTAATCTCTAAAACAAAACAAAAAGACAAAACAAAACAAAACAAAACAAAACAATAAAACTTTCTCAGTTTAAAAGTCCTGTCAACCTCCCTGCCATCAGGTCAGGTGATACTTTAATCTCCAAAACAAAACAAAACAAAAAGACAAAACACAACAAAACAAAACAAAACTTTCTCAGTTTCAAAGTCCTGTCAACCTCCCTGCCATCAGGTCAGGTGATACTTTAATCTCCAAAACAAAACAAAACAAGACAAAACAAGACAAAACAAGACAAAACAAGACAAAACAAAAAGACAAAACACAACAAAACAAAACAAACCTTTCTCAGTTTCAAAGTCCTGTCAACCTACCTCCCATCAGGTCAGGTGATACTTTAATCTCCAAAACAAAACAAAACAAAACCAAAAATAAAAAATAAAACAAGACAAAACAAAACACAACCCCCCCCCCCAAAAAAAGAAATAAAAAACATTTTTAAAAAATGTAACAAAAATAACACAAAATGATTTATAAAATAAAAACACTAACATATACCAAAAACAAACCAAAAAAGTTTTTGTTTTCATTCCCTTACTGCATTTGACCATGCAATATTGAGAAGTAAGTCTTCTAGTAGACTGCTTTTAAAAACAAAGTCAAGTACATTGTCAGCAATAAAATATTAAAATATTGAAGTTCCAGTGAGTTTATTTTGGCTTGTAACTGCTGTTTGCCTGTTCTAAACATTTTTTTTTACTCTGTTACATTGTACCTCATTCTCTCTCCTAATTTAAAGGCACCATTTTAAAAATTAAATGACCATGTTTACTTCAGGTGCTTTCTCAGTTTCCTGTCAACCTCCATGCCATCAGGTCAGGGGATATTTTAATCTCCAAAACAAAAAAACAAAACACAACAACAGAAAAAAACCCCAAAACAACAACAACAACAACAAAAAAACATAAAAAAAAATCAAGCAAAAATAACATAAAACGATTTAAAAAACACTAAAATAAACCAAAAACAAACCAACCCAAAATAAAATAAAACAAAACACTAAACAAAAAAACAACAGAAAACAAAACATACAAAAAAAAAAAAAATGAACAAAAATAACACAAAACAAAAACCAAAAACACTACAATAAACCCAAAACAAACTCCCCCCAAAAGTTTACATGTATGTTTTCATCCCCTTATTGCATCTTATTTTTGGTCTTTTATTTTTAAGACTGCTTTTAAAAAAACAAGGTCAAGTACACTGTGAGCACTACATATAAAAAAAAACTTCCAGTGAGTTTATTTTGGCTTGTAACTCTTGTTCTCCTTTTTTAATTTCTTTTCAATCTCATACTTCTTACTTCATCTTCTCTCCTTATTTAAAGCTTGTCCTAATTAATCAGCACATTGTTCTGGATGCTGGCTCCCAGCATGGGATGCTGGAGAGCTGGCTTCCTCACCAAAATTTTAAAACCAGCAAGACATACTTGGTGAATCAGCTTAATGTGAAAACACTGTGGCTATGCTGGCACAAAACAGCCTGGACTGAGCTGATTTAAGCGAGTCTTTTCAGCAGGGATATACACACTCTACTCAATCAATATACAAAGCAGCCATATAAACACAGGCGGAGTCTGGGTGTCTGTCAGTGCTGTGGGCATTGGCGCTGGGTCAGTGGCATTCAGCCTAGGAATATGAACAAGACTGACCCCCCGGCATGACCCCATCCCAATGGGAAAACAAGGTTGCGGCAGCACTGTCAGGTCCCTTTAGAGACTCCCAGACACTGACCCATATCCTCTATAACTTTCCTTGTGTAGGTCCGCCCTAGAAACAAAACACTGGGCTCTCCCCAATTCCAGCTCACATAATACTCATACCAAACCGGCTGCTGTAAAAGTTGCACATTAAAAAAATCGAATTCATTTTGAATTACGGCTAAATATCATTTTTCAACTATTCCTTATGTGGCTTATTAAAATTGCTGGATAAAATGCTTCTGCTCGGCTGGAGATTGGCAATGTAATTTATGATTGGGTTCAATATAGTGATGTAGAGCATTGTGTAGGTGCCAAGCTAACATTAACACAGTGTTGATCTGAAGCAATTACACTCAAGATCCATTTAGCTGATTGTTACACTCCCCGAAATTAAGGAGCTTCAGAATTCATAAGTATACGGCTGTAATAAGAGCCGGTGTTTATCAGCAGCATCTGCAACAGCGCCCTCGAAATTGTCAAGAAATTTTATACATGACATAAATGGTGTAATGGGTATTTTTCTTCATGTCAATTTTCGCTCTCATTTTTGCCTCATTTTTCTTCCTCAGGTTATGCAGTATTAAAATACACAATTTTCTGTGTTACAGAAAATATGATATTAGAAGGATGGAGAAAAATACATGACAGTGATGGAAAATATACAGACTGCAGTCTGACAGTTTTAACCATTTCATATTGTGACCCTGGACCACAAAACCAGTCGCTGGGGTATATTTGTAGCAATAGCCAAAAATACATTGTATGGGTCAAAATTATTGATTTTTATTTTATGGCAAAAAAATCATTAGGAAATTAAGTAAAGATCATGTTCCATGAAGATATTTTGTAAAATTCCTACTGTAAATATATGAAAATGTAATTTCTGATTAGCAATATACATTGTTAAGAACTTTAAAGGCAATTTTCTCAATACTTTCTCCAGGTTTTAAAATAGTTGTATCTCAAACAAATATTGCCCTATCCTAACAACCCATACATCAATGGAAAGCTTATTTATTCAGCTTTCATATGATGTATAATGATGATCTCCATTTTGAAGACCCTTATGACTGGTTTTGTGATCCAGGGACACAGGGTCATATATATATATATATATATATATACATACATACATATATATATATATATATATAAAATCTGTTAATTATATAAATATATATATATATATATTAATAATCTGTTAACAATGCACATTATATATCTGTCTTTTTAGGCAAGAATCAGATAATGAGTGTCATGTCATGAAATGTTTTTAATACCACGGGAACTGTCTAACATGATCACATTGTAAAACACTGTAAAACATTGTAAGTTAGGCCTATTAATTGTAATGATTTCATTTCAAACAACGAATAAATTATATAGAGAAAGCGAGCAAAGAACACAGTATCAACAGAGCTTTTTGAAACTCTGAACCGGTAAACCCACCATCATTTGATTCATAACTGGACATCAAAGCGCGTATTGCGAATCATTTGATTCAGAACGGGTCTTTAAAGCACGTATCGCAAATCATTTGATTCAGAACGGGACTTTAAAGTGGATATCGCAAATCATTTAATTCAGAACGGGACTTTAAAGCGCATATAGCGAATCATTTGATTCAGAACGGGACTTTAAAGTGCGATTGAATCATTTGATTCAGAACGGACTTTAAAGCGGATATCGTGAATCATTTAATTCAGAACGGGACTTTTAAAGCTGATATCAATCATTTAATTCAGAACGGGACTTTAAAGCGTGTATAGCGAATCATTTGATTCAGAACGGGACTTTAAAGCGGAAACTGCGAATCATTTGATTCAGAATGGGACTTTATAGCGGATACTGCGAATCATTTAATTCAGAATGGGACTTTAAAGTGTGTATCGCAAATCATTTCATTCCAATCAGGACTTAGGGGTGGGTTCGTGGGACGTTTATATATATATATATATATATAGTTTAAGACATTTGTATCTGGTTAAAATAAGACAAATTGCAATCTGTATCCAGACCATTTGATCATTTGATATTTCCCAATGTTATTATTACTGATCTATCATTATGATTGTCAATTATATGGATGCATTGTTTTGCCAGATCCACCGCAGCTGACATGCACTTCTATTGTGGCCGATGTAAACCAATTATTGTAAAACCCCTAGTAAATCAAATGCTGTCCATTGTTCACCAGTCATTGCGAAACTGAGACAGTAACCCTGTGGTCCACCCATGTCTAAGGTCAGTGTAGTGTCAGAGACATTGATCATTTTCACAATTGCCCGTATGTCTATTCAGTGCTCCTGAAACCAGTCGAAGTTTCCATTGCATAAGCCTAAAAAGTGTGCATAGGGCAGAGCTGTGGTCACTTAGCACCACCGAGGCATATAACATTACTTGGTGATAGCTGTAGATAACCATACTTGAGGTTTTCCAAAAGAATGCACAAGATCTGGAAAAAGATGCAATTGGAAAGGCTATTTTTTCATGCCAAAGTCTGATTTTCATCTTGTTTTAGTGTTTACACTAGAGTATTATCTTAGTCTACACTTGATTTTCTTGCTGAACATTTTTGACTTAAATCCATGTTGCTGCACAAAGGTTAAAAATACACACACACAAAAACACCAACCTGAAATACAACCTGTAAAATATTATATATATAAATATTGTTATATATATGAAATATTATATATATATAAAAAATTGTAATTTGTTTTTTTTAAATGTTTGTGAAGACTCTTATACTCACCATGGCTATACACTGCCATTCATATATATATATATATATATATATATGTTAAATTGATAAAAAGTGATAGTAAAGACTATTTTTACAAAAAAAACCCCTCTATTTTAAATAAATGCTGTTCTTTTTAACTTTTTATTCATCATCAAAAAAAAAAAAATCAGTTTCCAAAAAAATATTAAGCAGCACAGCTGTTCTAATAAGTTAAGGTCATTGTACTGCATTGCACATTGTCCGAAATTTTGCACATTAAAAATTAAACACGACCTTACGGTGTGTCAATCACATTTACATACTGCCTCCAAAACCTCATCCATCATAAAAAAATTCAGATCGGGTTAGATTTTCTGCGTTTTTCGCATCTGTAGAAAGCATTTTGAGAGGTGTTTTCACAGTTCAGAGCCACCGTACAAGCAAACGCCAAAATCTGACAAGTTCATCCACTTCGACTTGCAGCACAAAGCACTGTAAAAGTCCTTGCACACTGAGCACACAGAAATGAGTGGTCTTCTTTATAATATGTTATAATATGTAACACTAGCAAAGCATCAAAGTTTAGTAAGCTAAAGTAACTTTAAATCGCCCGGGATAATCTCGTAGCTCCTTAATAAGGAGGTGCGCACAAAAAGTATTCTCTCCTTCATTTCTATATCTTATAACTGGATGGACCCAAGAGAGTGGACAACAAAATTGCGAATTTTTTTTCGCAACGGATGAATTAATACGACTTTTTAGAATGACGAATACGGAAAAACGCATACGAAAATTTCGGACCTTTAGCCTGGATAAATAAATTTAACACTGAAGATTGAGTAATGATGCTGAAAATTCAGTATCACAAAAATAAATCATATTTTAAAGTATATTAAAATAGGAAACTGTTAGTTTAAATTGCAACAATATGTCATAATATTACCTGTTTTTTTTGGTCAAATAAATGAAACTTTGGTGAGCACAAGAGACTTCTTTAAAAAACATCAAAAATCTTACTGATCCCAAACTTTTGAACGACAGTGTGTATGTGTATACATAAAAGTAATAATTTGTTTAAATTAAAAAAAAATTAATTACTCCAAACTTTTGGATGGGAGTGTGCATATATACAAAATATTGTAAGAATAGCATATAAAAAGTGACATGATTTTGACTAAAGAATGAAAATGATATCAGTTTAAATGAACCATTAGAGATTTACTGTTAAAAATTATTAAAATGTCTAACTAATACAAATTTGTAATGTTACTGTCTAATAATGCTGAGTGATTTGTTGGATCACACCTCTCACTCCCCTCATATACCCAAAATTATTGCCTCGGACCTTTGCGGAAACTTGGTTATGTCCAGAAAAAAAGGGGTTGGTCATTATTTGAAATTTATTATGCTGAGCTTGGTAGACATTCAGCCAAGTGCTATTTGCTCACTTCAACCTTTACCCTGTACATAGTTTGGAAATCATTAGTATTGAAGAAATATAATAAACTTGACAGTTAGTCCTTTTCATGATTTAGGTTATGGGATTATGCTCCATTATTTCTGTGCAATTACTGATGTTCTAATACCAACTCCTTTGCAAACCAGCTCTAAATTTAAGCAAATGCAAGTGGCTGGCAGTCAGGCAAACATTTCCTGACTGGAAAGTCTCCACGTTGGTTCAGACAAATAGAAATGGTTGTGCATCGTAATATGTTAAGCTCTAAATTATCCATTGTAGATTCATGCACACGCCTGTGGAATTTTAAAGTTTTTATGTGCCATGTCTTGACATAGAATATGAGTGTGCGCATATGTACAGTATGTGTGCATGCATTAAGCACAAATTAATTCTCACAGGCTGGTGTTCCCGCTATGCTTCTTTAAGGGATTTTTCACCCAAAATATTATCATTTTTACTGTATGGTTTTCTTCCCTTTGTGGAACACAAAAGAGGATGTGGCAGTTTTGGACCTCATTAAGGGTGCTTTCACATCTGTGGTTCGGTTCATTTGGTCCGGACCAAGGGCAACAAATGATACATTGTAGCATTTTTCTCCCGTTTTGGGTCCTTTTCACACCACACTGATTGCTCTGGTCCGAACCAGTTGAAACGAACCAAAATGCAGTCATGTGACAAGATCCACATCACTCGTTGGCCAGATGTGTCATTGAACGTATTTCCTAAACTGCTTTTCGATTGGTCAGAATTAACGTGCGGGAAAATTCCAATGGAACTCCCGGAAGTAAACAAAGAGAGGAGAAAAAAGCCGGCAGACAACACGCCGCTTTTTAGTATGGAGAGACGACTGTGCTGGCTGATTGTATCCCTGTAATTTCTATGATTGTAATTTCTATGAGGCTCCGCACCTTCTCACAACTCCATCTCAGCTTGTCCGCGAGCTGCCATGGGGCTGTTGCTAAAGCGCTAACTGTCAACAAATACTTGTCCTCATCACATAATGCACAGCGCAGCTGATTACGGCAGCTGGATTAGTCCAAAAAGGTGCAGTACTTTTTGCAGTTGGGTCTGTTCGAGTTCGGATCATGTTCTCACCACAAACGAACCGCTCCAGAGTTCGTTTGAAAGCGTACTGAGACCACCTCTTCAAGGAGGTCTCGGTACTCTTTTTTGGTCCGCTTTTGGTGCGCACTCGAGTGCGATTGCTACATTCACACCTGCCCAAACGAACCGCACCAAGAGGGAAAACGAACTCTAGTGCGATTCAACCGAACTAAATGAGGCAGGTGTGAAAGCACCCTAAGTTTCACTATGAGGAAAAAAAAGAATGACATGGGGTGCAAATGATGACAGTATTTTTGTTTTGGGTTTGTAGGAAGACTACAGACTGAACCAGCACTAATAACACTGAAACAGCATAAAATTTAGTAGCTGTGACCATTTTTGCTGACGCTGCTACAGTAGGATTTGAAAACACACCGGATAGGCCTATCTTCATACTACATCTACTGGTTGTGCTTTTCATATACACAAACTAAAAAGGTTGTCAGGTTGGAATCTGAAGGTCTAATCTGAATTGTCAGAGGTAGCAACCTCTTGCACACTTTTTGTTGGGCCAAAGAAAAAGTTGGTTTGGGCCAGTATTCTCAAGGGGCAGTGTGTGATTACCATAGCATAACAGTTTGAAAGAACAACTCTATTTATAGAGATGAGAATGCTGATTAGATTCCTGAAACTCTTTACCAGCACAGGTCACTACGGGCCAGCCAAGTGTGCAGGACGCCACGGAACACAGCCCTGGTAAGATCCAAATATTTTGAAGCTGAGAGCTTGTAAGTGTTCACCTGCCTGTGCATGCAATACAAGTGCAATAAACAAAGACTATGTTTGACTTTTCTGTTTTTGCACTTTAAAATAAGAAATCGAAGTGGTTAACAGGGCTGGAAAAGGGGGAGCGTTTTGCGTGACACAACCCTAATTCAACCCCAGATAGAATTAAACCAAATAGTTTGATTCCTCCCCATAGTTTCAACCATGAAAAGCATTTAAAGATCCCACTGAGAGTGAAACTATGAATGAACGCAGGAACTTATCATCAGGCTTTAGTAATAAGAATACTTTCATCATACCCGTGATATTCCCACAAACTAAATAGAACATAATGGTTTATAGTCATGCACTTCATTTATATATATATAAAAAAAAAACATAATTTTGTTTCTTTGTGTATGCACTGTAAAAAAAAACACACACAAAAAAAAACAACTTAAAAAAAAGTCGTTTCAACTTAAAAAAGTAAGTGTTCGTGCTGCCTTAAAATTTTAAGTTTACTCAACTCAAATATCCACGTTTTCCATGTAGTACAACTTAACATTTCATGTTGACTAAACTTAACATTTTAAGGCAGCACAAACACTTTTTAAGTTGAAACTTAAACACTGTGTGACACTAAAGACTGGAGTAATGGCTGTTGAAAATTCAGCTTTGTCATCAAAAGCTGTCAGGAATAAATTATACCTTAAAATATACTGAAATAAAAACCAGCTATTTTAAATTGTAATAATATTTTACAATATTACTGTTTTTACTGCATTTTTAATCAAATAAATGCAGCCTTGGTAAACAAATTCGTCTGAATCCAAAAATCAGAGTGGAACTTCATCTAAAAGCCTAAAATAAAATGTCTTCGAATGCATTGACAAGATGTGTAACTGGTTGTTGCAAAATAAAAAAGTTTCTAAACGGTTTCAATCAGTGAATAATGAGCTGTTGAGCAATATATTTTTCTATCTTATTGCATTAAAATAATAAACAGTATTCACAAAAAAATGCAGAAAGTACCTGTAATTTTGTTTTTCACTGTCTATGTGGAAACTGTCGTACTGAGAGAAGGCCTGGTGTCCGTCCCAGTCGGTCAGCTCCACACGGAGGGCAAACTGCCTCTGATTGGTCAGAATGTGCACAAACTCGTTTCCCAGCCAGTGTTCGGCCGTCACGCTCCCAAAGCCCTAGAAAAGAGGGTGGACTCTGGGTCAGTTTAAGTATCAACTTGGGTCACGGGAGGCCTTGGATAAAGCAGTGGGAAAGAAAATCCTGTCCAAGATATTTCAAGCCTAATAGATTCAACCCAGGGACAGAATTCCACAATTCATCATTTTCTTGAGATAATAATTACAGATTTCCATAAAATTTTGACACACGAAAGTATCAATGACCAGTGGTCCGTTTCTGAGCCTAAATGTTTAACGGCTGCATCAGATCTGGAAAGACTGAGAAAACACACTACTTTATGACATTTACAGTACTAATTATATACTTATTTTCTGTATAGCCAATGAGAAGTGCAGAACTGTGTATATAGTATGTAATTAAACACGTAGTGCATGACATGACATAGATGAGAAGCAGTATGCTGTCATTTCTATGCACACCAACACAGGACCAAAAAAGAAAAAAAATCTTTTAATAGTCATGTTTTTGCTTCCAAAGGATATTTTGGACGAGTTTCCATGTCTGTAATCGATCCATTCAGCTCTAAACAGCTGCAGAAAGGCTTCTGAAACATGTCATAATGCAGTGCAGGTGCTAGCGACAGTAATAATTACAGTACAGCGTAACAGAACCATATCCAAGTATGAATACAGATCCTTAATGAGCAACATCTGTAATTAGTGTACCTTTCCCTGCATCCCTCCCTGCTTAAATGAGAAAATTTCCAATCACAAGTGCTGGATGGATTTTAACAAATACACATGCTATCATGTATTATTTTAACCCTGCATGGTACAAATTGTGTTCTGTATGTGAACAACAGATGTACATAATTACAAAAGGTGTGTAAATAAATAAATAGGAAACTGTAGCTATGTTTCCATCACCCTGTTTCTATATATATGTGCATTTTGAGGTATCACATCAGGAATGAGCAACGGAAATGCCAAATTTAAAAAATAATTAGCAAAAAACACTTACTTGAGGTGGTTTTTGGCCAGTGTTAATTTTGACAGCAAATTTAGTCTTAGTCATAGTCTTCTGACTAAAATGCCATTTAGTTTTAGTCATATTTTAGTCATCTGAATTGTTTTAGTTTTAGTCTAGTTTTCTTGACTAAATATCATAAGATAGACATCATTTTATAAATAAGATATATATCATCATGATAGACACAGATTTAACTGCTGTGACACGCAACATGCCTTTATATTAAAATTAAATGAAACCCTTCTCATTAAGAAACAAGAACATGGTCTTCTTTTCAATTAAATAGCACTATATTGGGTTATAAAAGCTAATTATGCATTCTTTGTAACAACTTGTTTACCACATTCTTCATCCTTTCAGGCAGACATATTTATTTATATAAATAAATTAAAATTAATCTTTATTACAGCTACTAAGGTGATTAAGTCAAGAGCTCAAGAGCAGTGAGTGATTTTTTTTGCCTTTCTTTTGTTGATTGATTAACATCAATGCCACAGACAATAGGCTGCTGTCCCTTCAAAACCGAATGCAATGTACCGATACATGTCTGATATTCTCCCAACTGTTTACGTTCACCTAAAACGTAACCGAGTGTGTTTACATGTATACTCATCAAAACGGACAATTCAACATCATTTTGTGTGTATTCCTTCATTCATGAGACGCGGAAGAGCACCCGTGTGCTGTGTGAGAGGCGCAGCTTTGGTGTGTATGCTCAGAAAACCGGACTGAATTAAGTTTTCTTTTGCGTCGTCAAATGTATCCATATGTCAGCTCTTCTCTTACTCCTAGATATTGACATTTTTTAACGTTTTATGAGACGTGCAGCAAATGTATGTTAGCTTATGGGTCATTCTACAATTAGGGGTACATTTAAAATTTGACAAATGAAAATAAATAAATAAATAAATAAATAAAATTTGACAATGTGAAGAAAAAAAGTTTTCCTGTTTCCCAAAAAATGCAAACATGACCTTACATAGCTGCTTTGAAACAATCTATATTGTATAAAGTGCTATATAAATAAAGGTGATCTGTAGGAACATGTGCATAAAATACCATCTGTTTGCTACTGTCCACCATGTTACCTTTACTGGGTAACACAGTTGACAGGCAACTTAGTTGACATTTTTAGTGTTTAGGCCCTAGTGTAGAAATTATTTTCATAAACAAAACATAGGTTTTGGTTAAATTGTCTTGTTAAAATTTGCAGCAATAATACTTGGGTAAAACCATTGACAGTCAATTAATCCACTCTTGACACAGGTTTGCTAGTTTAACCAATATTAGGGAAAGAGAGAGAACATAAGTTCTAATGTTTCACCCATGTGCTTCTAGAGGAAATATCATCATACTGTGCAAATTATGCAAGAATGGGACAAACCATTCCTTTTTGAGAAGGGTTTTCTAGTGGGTAACTTAGTTGACAATGTTATTTTGTTATATCACAATAAACACTTATTATTTTTGAAGCACACACTCAAATGTCTTGATAACCTAATGCAATGGAAGGCAAAACTGTGAATTTAATTTATATTTGAGGAAATTTTCATGCTTAAATGCAGAGTAGAATGAGCAATGAACAAAAGATATGGCTTTTTCAGCATATAGTAGTGTGATTGGGAAAAACATAATTGTGTACTAGAAAATTAATTACATTGATGAAAATTTATATTGATGAAAATATATTAAAAATATACTTCATGGACAAGAGATGTACCCACAATTATAGAATGACCCTTATGTCCCGCCGGATATATCAATAGCGAGAATGGGACAAACCATTCCTTTTTGCGGGGGGGTTTGCTAGTGAGTAACTTAGTTGACAATGGTTTTTCAGACACATATAAAACAAGTTATATCACAATAAACACTTGTTATTTTTGAAGCACACCCAAATGTCTTGATAACCTAATGCAACTGAAGACAGTTAAAATGTACGCGTCTCCATACCACACAGCAGATTCGTTTCTTCTTCTACTTCTCGTTTTTATCCGTTTTATTACTGTCTGTGAAAAAATGTCAGCGCAAATTATGACGAAAATTATGTGTCAACGAAATTAACACTGTTTTTGACTTTTGCGGAAAAGGGTTAATACAAATAATGGGAGATGGAAACGCATTTGCCGAATAAATTCCTCCATGCACATGAAAAAACTAAAGTGACAACGAGTTATGAGATGGCATAACCTGACTGCACAGCATCTGAAATGCTATGGTCATTCTGAAATGCCTGAGCAAAGTATTTTTGTATAATTGTCCCCCAGAACCGTCTTCCTCTAAAAATAATGACCGCATTTATTGTGCTTCGTCTGCTTATACATGAAAATTATTATATTTAGTGGCTTCTCCTACTTTATCAGGAAGTGATGATTTTGTTCTCTTTGAAAAGTTGGACGGAAACGGTGCTTATTCGCAAATGTTTTATGGCTATTTTAATTTTGCACATAAGTTAAATTCACAACTTTGGATGGAAACCGTGCTAATGACAGTTGAAAACTGTGTTAAAAATGATAAATTTTTCCTTGAATTAGATTAAAATCAACTGACGTATTAGTGTACTTGAAAGCAAATCATCATCATGAGTTCTTCAATGTTTTTCCTAAAAGCATAAAAACGAACTTTCCTTTCCAAAAAGTCTTTCTCAATGTTGTAATTTGGAACAGCTAACATTTCTGTATTCACTTTTGTCTAAAAAGAAGAAATACAAATCTAATTGTGTTATTTATGCATAAACGGAATTGTATTATGGAAAGCACTTCCAAATACATTAATAAATGTAATAAAATCAATGCCAGCATCTATAAACATTCTCAAACAGCAAATACATCACACTGCGGTAAAGCGTTGTCATACATCATCAGTATTTTCTGTAAAACTGTGTCATGATGTAGAAAAAAACAATGAAATTTATTATTAACAGACTAATTTGTGGAGAACGTCCTGAGTCATGAAACAGAAAACTAAAAACATCAATATTGGATGAGAAACAAGTGAGAAAAATACACTGCCATATGGCTAAACTGTATCACAAGGTTAAATAATTAAACAACGCCTACACGAGTTTATATGCAACCAAAATGAAGTGTGCTACAGGCAGAGTGATGACGATATAACACATATTGCGTTACAGACTGACTAAAACCTTCTCCTCACTTATTAATTGCTGGCTCGTGGGAGCAGGTGATTGATGAGCAAAAGTTTTGTGCAGTAAATGTGAGACATTTGTTTCGCCTATAGCACCTCCTGAGAGGATAAAGAGGATCTGTCCTCCAAAAATCCTCATGGAACCTAATGGGTGTTTTTTCGTAACCTGTATCTGTTTATGCTGTCCAGGGGTGCTTGTTCTGTTCTGATTGGGTTTCACCTTGGAAGCCTGACCTTTGTGCATGGGATCGTCCCCGAGAAGCTTTCACGGCATGAAACCGCATCATTCCTTATGTGAGTAATACAGAGGAAAAAAACCAAGATCAATTGTTATTTTATACCCCATAACAGGGAGTTCTCCTGGGTGTGTGGTTTCCTATAGAACACAACATTGGTGTCTCAACAACTCACTCAGTTGCTATGTATCATTCCAGTAATAGCCATTCAAAGTGGCCTGTCCAAAACCCTTTCTCTTCTAGAAAAGAATTGAGAAAAGTCAGATTAACAGTGCCAAAACTTAGGAACAATCAGTGTTTCCCAACTCCAGTCTTATTCAGATAACCAGCTCGCTAGAAGAGAGCTACGTGCATGAATTGTTCCGACTGACATGATCCCTACACAGTGTTCATTGCTCCCTACTCCCTGAGCAGGGGAAATCCGTTGAAGTTTACTGACGAGGGCTGACGTCGGGAAACGCTGCTCGAAATATCTGATTCCATTCTGATGAAGAGCTTCTCCCATCTTCCTTTGGGAGACTGATTGGGAAAAAGGAAATAAAAACCTTGATGGTGCTGATAGTGACCGGCTGGAGCGGATACTCAAATGAGGAGAGGTGAAATTATTCCAATATTTCATTTGATCCAAACCAGAAAAAAGGACAAATTAAAGCTTCAGCGAGAAGTACACCAACTCTTTTGTGAGAGTCAGTGCCGATTTTATGTCCCTAAACCTCAAACAGGTCCAGGTCAAAGACGTGGCTTTTTAAAAAACATGTCTGTCGTTTATTATCATCACGTTGAATATTAAAAAACAGGCATGTCATTAGTCAACTCTTTGAGATCCAGTCAGTCAACATCTGCTATTTTGAGAGCAACTGAATTTATACTCTCGCTGCCTCTTTTACTTGAGTGAACATCAGAAATTTCGCTATTCTTAAGTCAATGCGCTCCAGCTGAGACAAATGTTTTGAGCTTTTTGCCCTAGATTTGATCTTCGCCGTTTCTGGCAAGTCCGACGCTGCGTTAGCTTCAGTTCTCAGTCTGGATCTCTTCGCCAGCTATGTTTCCATCCAAGTTGCAAATTTAATTCACGCTATGTTTGCTAGCAATCAGTGGAAGATGCCTCATGGCTGGATGTGACAGCATGTCAGAAAGTTCTGGGAGGTAATAGTAGAGCACATTATTTTTATAACAGGCTCTAGCATTTCAGAATGACCGGAGGAGTGTTGAACGATTCAAATTATTATTTTTTTAACAGAAATAAAGCTGAAGTAAAGCAAAACTGAAATATCACATAATTAACTTCAACTTGAAGTATTTGAAATGGGTGAAATAAGATAAAGACGAAATACAAAATTATTAAACTAAAAGTGAAATAAATTTATAAAATGGCAAAAGTACAAGCAAGCTTAAAATAAAATGAAAAATATAAAGCTATTTTAATGCTATTTTAAATTATTTGCTAGACCAGATCAACATTTCTTCTCTGACTGAATTATTTAGTGACAGCTTGTTGTCTTTTTAAATTAAAAATTAACCCTAATTTTAATCATGTAAAAAAATTTATATTAGAAACAATAATTAAAATAATAATAATAAAAAAAGAAAATTGCATGTTAATTTGTATGTTGCATGTACTTTTTTTTTGTATCTTGTTTTATGTGTCTTCCACCCTGTACGTAAGTACACACAAAGGAAAATGGAAAATATAAAGATAAAAGCTATTTTAATGCTTTTTTTTTTTTTTGCATCTTGGTGTTTCCACCCTGTACTTAAATACATACAAACTAAAATTAAAATGGAAAATATAAAGATAAAGGCCAGATCAACATTTCTTAATATTTAGTCACATAGCTTTTTATAAATTAAAAAAACTTAATTATATATATAATATAAAAAAGTAATACAAATTATAGTAACAACCATTATATTAAAAAAATAATAATTAAAAAAAAAAAAATTATTTAAATCTTGGTGTTTCCACCCTGTACTTATACAAACTAAAATGAAAATGAAAATGGAAAATATAAAAATAAAAGCTATTTTAATGCATTTCTTCTCTGATTTAATTAGTTACTTAGCTTGTTGTCTCATCATGAAGAAAAGAAAAATAAATCAACCTTAATTATAACCATATCAAAAAATTAAAATATTATAAACAATCATTATATATATAAAAAAATAAAAAATAAAAACATGCAGATTACATGTAAATTTGTATGCTGCATGTACTTTTTATTTTAGTTTAGTTTAATTTAATTTAGTTTATTATAATTATTACTATTTTTGCATCCTGGTGTTTTCACCATGTACTTAAGTACATACAAACTATAATTAAAATAAAAATGGAAAATATAAAGATAAAAGCTATTTTAATGCTATTGTAATATAATGCTGGACCAGATCAGCATTTCTTTTCTGATTGAATTATTTAGTCACACAGCTTGTTGTCTTTTTATTAAAACAAACAAACAAAACAAAACAAAAAACTTAATTATAAAATTATATCATAACTATATATGATTACCTAATATATAAATATAAAACTTTATAATTAAGGTTGATTTTTTAAAATAAAAATTATATAATTATACATAATTATAAAATATTACGGAAAAAACATGTAAATTGCAAGCAAATTTGTACGCTACATTTCATTTTTAATGCAACATCTCAAAACTTTCTTCTTATTCAATAGTAGCGTTAAAACTAATCAACTAATCAGATCAACGTAATGGACTATCACATCACACAGTGTTACTGTACATTTCAGCCTGTTGCCACAACGGAAAAACCAACACTGATGACCCAGTTTTGCTATGACTTTTAAATTTTCCAATAAATAATAACACTGACTACATGCAAACTATCATTCCTAAGCACCGAGAGAATCCCATCATCTCATCTGACTCATCTTTTTCCTACGCTATGGGGTGCCATGGTTATCCTTCACTCTTTAGAGTCTAAATCAAAAACAGATGATCAGAGAAGATATATCACCCATATGCTTTGCTTAAATGAGCAAGATGAACCGTTACAGAGAGAAAGGTTAATGTTTAAAAAAATTTGGCCACATACCATTTTATATTCTTTCCACGTTCTCTGAAAGTCCACGCTACCATCCTCACGTCTTTGGACTACAGTCCAGCCTCCGCCCGCAGACTCCATGTTGCAGTACACCTGTTTGAAGACAGACATGCGCATTACACACAAAGAAACATACAAGGACGGAAATACCACCATTCATTTGTCTTGACCTTATGGATCTGTATATCCTTATAACAACAACAGATACCCCCATTAGCTTAGTGACTTCTCCAAACAGTGATTAGCGGAGAGGTCAGGTAGCAGGCCTGAGATCAAAGCTGTGGCGCACAGACACACCTGGCTGTAATTGAGCACAGTGGGTAGAAAGCAGTGGCGTCACCTCACACACACCCAGCTGAACACACACAGATCAGCCTGGTTGCAATTAATCCAGCATCGGTGGCTGGAGCAACACCAAAACCAGATATTCAGGGACAGATATGTACATTCACGAATACAGGACTTTTCATACACATTCACACGGTACAAGGTGAAAATGTGCGCTTCTACTTTACCTGACTCTTAAAAATGATGGTATTGGTGTCTACATAATAGTCAGAATGATTCAATTATATTAAATAGCATTTCTGACTAACAAAATTAGTATATTTGTGTTACCACATGTACATTTTTAGGTTACTTGACAAAAACGCATTCAATGCACCCTGCCTGAAACCAATAATGTATGACCTGCAAAACACAAAACAAGATATTTTGAACTCTGTTGTCAACCAGTTTTCTCAAAATATCTTTTTTAATATGGAAGCCAGTTTCCGCCACTGAATAAAAAATAAAATAAAAATACTTTTTTTTCTCAGAATTTTGAAACTCACAATTGTGAGTAATAAAGTCAGAACTGTGAGATATAAATATAATTTTTTTTTCATAATTGCGTGATATAAATTCGCAATTGCAACTTTTTTCTCAGAATTGTGCAATATAAACTCACAACTGAGAGAAATACTACAAATACAATTCTGACATTTTTTTTTCTCTCGCAATTCTGACTTTTACTCTCTGAATTGTGAGATACAAACTCACAATTGCGAGTTATAAAGTCCAATGTTTTCGGAGAAAAAAAACGTCAGAATTGTGAGATATAAACTTGCAATTCTGAGAAAAAAGTCAGTAATTCTGACTTTATTTATCAGATTTGTGACTTTATTTCACAGAATTGTTTATATGTCACAATTCTGACTTTATATCTCATAATTGAGTTTATATCTTAATTCTGACTTAACTCGCAATTCCAGTCACAGTTGTAAGTTTATATCTCACAGTCCGTTTTTTTGACTATCTCTCAGATTTGTACCACACGATTATGAGAAAAAAGTCTGAATCGCGAGATGTAAACTGCGAGAAAAAAGTACAAATTGTAAGATAAAAAGTAGCTTCCATACTTTAATATCCCCTAAATGCTTTCGGTTGATAAAGTTGGGCAGTTGTTCAAAAATGGACTGTAGGTCTGTTCTGATAACAGGAAACAATGCTAAAAAAAATTAATAAATTAAAAACAAATTAAAATAATAAAAAAATATATATAAAAGCAGTAAAACAAACAATCAAATAAAAAATAAATACAGCTAATGTTGGAATGACTTTCGCTTCTATTAAAAATAAAATAAGCAGTAAAACTAATGCAAAATGGGAAAAAAATACCTAAAATTATAAAAATATAAAATTAAATCTAATCATAAAATAAAATACTTCTATCTAAAATTAAATAAGCAGTAAAACTAACTCAAAGCGCAAAATAAAACATTTAAATAAAATATAAAATTAAATTTAAATGAATCAAAATACAAAACTTCTTTTTAAAATAAAATAAGCAGTAAAACTAATTCAAAACGGAAAAAAAAATAAAATACAGTAATATTACATTAAAAATAAATGAAAAGAAAATACATCTGTTTAAAATAAGCAGTGAAACTAATTTAAAGTGCAAAAACAATTAGATACATAGAATAAAATATAAAATTAAATTTAAATTAAAAATAAAATAGAATAAAACATAAAGTAAAATAATCATTTAAGTGTGTGTGATCTTATGTGAAATTTTGTGGTCTTCTTGATATTATACAGGTATGATTATCTTTTCTGTGCCAAAGACAATTTTCACAGTAGAGGACTTCATGTTATCATTTTATCATTTGGGGTCACCACTTTATGACCACTGTAAAATCTCAATCCTGAAACTTCTCAAACTGTGCCGTTACGTTTACCTCTTGACGTTGTATTATTCCAGCATAGCTGATATGAAAACAGAATTCCTACCTTTTTAGTCTCTTGTGGGCTAATATTGATAGTGTAAACTCCATTCTTCTGGAATCCCGCTTGGTAGAGGTCAGCACAGTCCTGGAATTTCCTCTCCTCATCAGCTTGCTTTGTGCTGTTTGGCACCACTAAACACACGAAGAAAACCATGTTAGAAACAGCAAAAACATAAACGACCAGCGAAATAATAAATGAAGCTGTTTGCACTGGTACACATACATCAGAAAACGTCTGTGGATCTGCTCCTGATGCGTTGAATAAATAAAACAATTTCAACTCACTCTCCCGCTCAGCATGACCGAGCCTCATATTCGGCCAAACAGAACATGTCGACACCGTGACTTCCATTTCAACAAGACAAACAGCCTAATGATATTTTAACAATCCCCTCAAATCCTGGCAGGTGACAGCTATTTGTCGAGACCCACTGGGCTGTGAGACAGTTTAATCCTAAATAATTGACATCAACCTCCTTGAATTTAATAAAAGAGGCTTTAAGGTGGAATGCTCTGGAGCTGGACCAGAAACAGCTCCTAAAAAGGAATCCCACACGTATATATGTATAGAAGAGGAATATTTATAAATGAATAATTGTGATTGACAATGAATATACAGTATTTATTTCTTCAGCTTCTGTCAGCAGGCTTACACGGAGGGATGTGTATAAAACTGTCCGCACTTAATATCTGTTTCATGTTACAAACCCGTTCAAAATATGTAAGCATAGCAGAAAATGACACTGCTGTACAATATCAAAACTAATAATGTTGAAAAATATTGCACGTCTTGGAATAAATTACATCCTGAGTTAATGGAATAAATAATACACACAGTCACGGCAAATTCAAAATAGTGTATCGGTTTTCATGCAGTGTTTCAAATCTGGTTAGAATTATTTTTAAATTACAAAGGGCTTCCAAGTTCTCTTGCATTATCAACATGATCTTTTTCCATTGACTGACATATTTCTAAGTGTGAAAGTCTTTTAATCAAAGTGCTGATCTCCGGCTCTTAGAGAGGAGCGGCTCGGCTCTGACAGACCTCTCGGAGCCGACAGCTGCGTCTCTTTCCATCTGCAGACAATTACGCCGCCAATATTTTGAAACCAAGCAAGAGTCTGCGGACAAAATACTACAAGCTATAAATTTCAAGTTCCTGTTATAACAAGTGGTTTATATTTACCCACCGTGTCCTGGTTATATAGATGGAAATTCCTTCCGATTCCCCTCTCCTTTTTTTTTCCTTTCACTGCTAAAGACCGCATCTCGGTTTTCACACTATTGTTGTTTCTGTTGGGACTATTTAAGAAGAGGAGATGTCACTGCTAAGAGAGACGTGTCAGGGGTGTTTAGGCAGAACTTTGATCCCTGTCGCGGGACCGAGGGCTTGGGCGGGCAACCCTTCATTCAGGGATATTATTCCTGCCACTTCGGTAAAGGATTGAGTGTCAGCGACAAGGATCTCCCGCTGTGACAGGTTGACAGAGGGGAACTTCGCGCTGCGGCGTCTAACACAACAAAAACCCAGCTGTGTCAGACAACGGCAATTTACCGCTTATAGCCAGGAGCTGAAAATGGCAGGACTGGAGAGCAGAGTGACAGACAAGTTCAACCCGAGCAAGGACAAAACATGATGTTAATAAAAGAAAATAAAGCCTAATGCTTACTACTGTACATATAAGTAACAAATATATATATATATATATATATATATATATATAATATTTTTACAAATTTTATAAATAAAATGTATGAAATAAAATCATTTTCTGTCACTGACTGGGATCCCAGGAAAATCTAAAGTAAATTGTGTACCTTGAATGCATTGTAAGTCACTAAAATAAATAATAATAAAAACTTATAATAATAAAATTAAATAAAATTAGATTGATTTATTAGATAACTGTTCTTCCTTTAATTTAAAATAAATAAATAAATAAATAAAATAAAGCATATTATTATGCATGTCATTGCACATATAAAAAAATTATCATGATTATTCCAAGTTATTCCAAGAAATATTTGAAAAAGCCTAGGGGTTCTCTTATTTTGAATTTGGAGTTCCTAACTGATGTAAAATAAATAAATAAATAAAATATAAAATAAAAAATTATCATGATTATTCCAAGAAATATTTAAAAATGCTTAGGGTTTCTCTTATGTTGAATTTGAAGTTCCTAACTGATGCAAAAACAAAATATTAAAATAAAATAAAATAAAACTAGATTGATTTATTAGATATAACTGTTCTCCCCTTAAATAAAAAATAAAATAAAATAATAAAATAGTGCATAATATTATGCATGTTATTGGACATTCAGATAAAAAAATGATTAATTCCAAGTTACTACAAGAAATATTTTAAAATGCTTAGGGATTCTCTTATGTTGAATTTGGAGTTCCTAACGGATGGCAAGAACTACACTGCGACCTTTGCAAAACACGAACATCCGACCACGTTTGAACGCCCAGGAACAGCTTTACATGTAAATCTTAGCTAAACTGTGGTAAATTGAGCTATTAAACAGCTTGTGTCCTGGCTCATAAAATTATAATCACATTATTTATTTACATTTAAATTCTTGGTGGTTCAGTTGGGACTTTTGTTTGGAACAAGCTGATGTGAAAAGAACATCCAAGTAGGGTGATTTTATAAATCAGGATTCTCCACATGCTCACAGACACAAAATAAAGTTTAAAATAAGCATGAACTCAAAATCCCAGTGCGATGTGCTGGCGAAACGAAAACTCTACTGCACAACTGCACTGAATCTTTAAATAAACAATTAAGTCGACAAAGTCTGATTCCTTCAAATGGACTGAGAGACCGTGAGAATGATGGCCACCAGCTGAGCGAGCAGAACTGCAATAATGAGTATTTTTAAAAACATTTCCTAAGCCATAAACTATTTGAATCATAATGTGTGCCTTAAGTCAGAAATCATATTCTGACATATTACATTTTATGTGTACATGCAGCACTGAGTCATAGCTTGTCTCTAGAGAACTTAATTCGGAGACAAAAAAAATAACATTTTGCTCTTTTAATCTCTAGAAATGATTGATGCCAGTGAGTAAATAATAATTAGCAACCAGGAATTGAATACAGCCATCCAAAGGGGAGAACAGTTAAATCTAATTATGCAAAAGTTGTACTTATATTAGATTTTTCATAATAACCCTAATAATAATGCTTTAAACAATATTTTCACAAATAACAGCATTGCATTCATGAACTTACTACAATCTGGCAACATCAATGATGTTGTACAACATTTTGCAATCTCTTCTTTTGATGTAAACTACACTAGTTAACTTGCAGTGAAGTTCAAATATTTACTGCAGGTACATGAAGGTTGAACACATTAAGCAATGTCTTGAATAAGAAAAGCAGCATGATAAACAGTGCTTGCTCTTGTTTTTCCCAAAAGGGAGTTTTTACTAGAATATTATTTTGCAAATTTAGTCGAGTCATGATTTCAGACAGGCAATCTAAGAGACCTATGGTGCCTTCCTTGCCACCTATTTGGACAAGCCGTCCCACAGGAGTCATTAAGTTTGACAAATTCAGCCAGGGGTCAGGAAAATGACCTCTACAGCACGCTGGAGCTGGACAATGCAACAAAGGGCTATTCAAAATCTCCATTTATTATAATTTGTTTGGTAATGTGCACAATTATACATGCTTGTTAAAATCACCTACAAATCATGTTATGGGTCCCATCTTACCGTTACGCCAAGCCACAGTGAACCTAAACTATATTTTATACGCTCAATTGACCTACTAAATGAACCCAATTGTGAAGTTTTATTTAGGTTTCAAGTCCAGGCACAGATCAAAACCAAGCTGGAATCAAAAAATGGTCTCATTTAGCGTGATTGGCTGATGTACAAATGGGAACGTCTAAATCCAAGAAGCTTCAGGGTGTTTCAGTATGTGCTGATATTCTTTCCTATGTGTGTTCGCTTACTGGGGTACTTGAATATTTACTGTCAGATCATGAAAATAAATAAGCATTTCTTTTATAACATAAATTTGAAAGGGTGGGACCTGGGATACCTCCAAAGCAATGACTACATGTTTAACAAATAATTAAAATATAGCTGCGAGCAGCAATAAAGGGGCCAAGCACAACAGAGGTAAAATGAAGAGCTAAAGAGCTGTCTTTAATTGCGTAGTAAAGACCAGGGTTTTCCAAGCTACCTTTCAACTCTGATTCAACAAACACGTCTGTAATTAAGTAGCCCTGAACACCTTAATTAGCTGGTTCAGGTGTGTTTTATTAGGGTTGAAGCTGAACTCTGCACTATGGTAGCTCTCCAGGAGCATGGTTGGAGACCCCTGTCAACGACATGTATTGATGCAGCATTTTACCAAAAAACTCAAAATGGTCGGTGCCCAAAAAGGCTGGCATATGAAAAGAAGGTATTGTTCGATTCGATAGGCCATTCTGAATCTAACAAGACCATTCTTATGATTTCGAAGTTACAAGCAGACCAGTAGGTGGCGCTGGGACGAAACTATTCATGTGCCCTCAGGTCATGCTTGTTGTAACACATACTAAGTTTAGTTAGAATCTGCTAAAGCGTTGCGGAGATATAGGCATTTTTGCACAAACTTCGTCAAATTCGTTAACACGCTTTACGAAAACGATTTGGTATATCAAAAAGCTTTGATAAGCTTTTGCCAGAATGCTCTGAAGATGATCTGAGCCAATTTTGGTGAAAATCGGACAAAGCCATATAGGACGAGTTCAAACAGTACATTATTTGCAAAATTTTTTTTTTTTTTAATGTATGCATTCAACATGGCATGAGCCAAGGAATCAGAAGAAATTTGCTGAAGAAGTTATTCTTAGAAATATGAGTGTAAATTTGGCCTACTGGTGGCACTAGAGAGTTTGAAATAGAGACTCCAAATTTTGCTACATTGAGTCCTCTGTATGTGTGCCAAATTTCATAACTTTCCCGCTAGCAGTATGGTGGCTCTCCAGGAGCATGGTTTGAGACCCCTGTTAAAGATATTTATTGATGCAGCATTTTACCACAAAACTCAAAATGATCGGCGCCCAAAAAGGGTGGCATACGAATAATAAGTATTGTTCGATATGCCATTCTAAATCTAACAAGACCATTCTTATGATTTTGGCCAAAGTGGTCACAAGTTATAAACAGAAATGTCAATTCTTGTACGTTTTGACACTGTGCTGAAACTATTCATGTGTCCTCAGGTCATGCTTGTTATAACACATACTAAATTTGGTTAGAATCTACTAAAGTGTTGTGGAGATATAGCCATTTTTGCACAAACTTCGTCAAATTCGTTAACACGCTTTACGAAAACGGTTTTGGTATATAAAAAAAACTTTTTATAAGCTTTTGCCAGAATGCTCTAAAGATGATCTAAGCCAATTTTGGTGAAAATCGGACAAAGTCGTATAGGACGAGTTCAAAAAAGTACATTATTTGGAAAATTAAAATATATAATTTTTTTTTTTAAATGTATGCATTCAACATGGTATGAGCCAAGGAATCAGAAGAAAGAAGAAATTTGCTGAAGAAGTTATTCACAGAAATATGAGTGCACATTTGGCCTATTGGTGGCACTAGAGAGTTTGAGATAGAGACTCCAAATTTTGCTACATTGAGTCCTCTGTATGTGTGCCAAATTTTATAACTTTCCCGCTAGCAGTATGGTGGCTCTCCAGGAGCATGGTTTGAGACCCCTGTTAAAGATATTTATTGATGCAGCATTTTACCAAAAAACTCAAAATGGTCGGCGCCCAAAAAGGGCGGCATATGAACAGTAAGTTTTGTTCAATTCGATAACCATTCTGAATCTAACAAGACCTTTCTTATGATTTTGGCCAAAGTGGTCAGAAGTTATAAGCAGAAATGTCAATTCTTATACGTTTTGACCAGTAGGTGGCGCTGTGCTGAATCTATTTATGTGCCCTCGTTTGATAAGCTTTTGCCAGAATGCTCTGAAGATGATCTGAGCCAATTTTGGTGAAAATCGGACAAAGCCGTATAGGACGACTTCAAAAAGTACATTATTTGCAAAAAAAAAAAAAATTGTGAAAAATCTTGACCCATAGAAATTCAATTTTATATATATATATATATATATATATATATATATATTTAGTTTTTTTTTAATGTATGCATTCGACTCAGCATGAGCCAACGAATTAGTTAAATTCTTTCAGAAGAAAGAAGAAATTTGCTTCTAGAATGTATGGTTTATGGTTTACAAGGTATTCACAGAAATATTAGTGCAAATTCGGCCTATTGGTGGCGCTACAGAGTTTGAGATAGAGACTCCAAATTTGCTATGGTTAATATATAGACTGTCCTCTGTATGTGTGCCAAATTTCATAACTTCCCCGCTAGCTGTTCTATGGGCTGACATAAGAGGAGTAGGAGGACTTTTTGTGAGAAACACTGTAATTTAACTAATTTTTGACTGAAAATCTTGTCTTGCTTGTGTTTACCATTCATTTCCAATGAAAGCTTGCATGAATACGATCTTATACAGTAAATATTATTTTTGTATTCCAAAGAAGGAAGACAACAGGTCCCATGGGTTTCAAAAGATGTGAAGCTGAGAGGTTTTCATTTTTTGATGACCTTTAACTAGCTTACCGAGTTATCGTGGTTTAAAGAATTAGTTCACTTCCAGAACAAAAATTTATAGATAATTTACTCACCCCCTTATCATCCAAGATGTTCATGTCTTTCTTTCTTCAGTCGTAAAGAAATGATGTTTCTTGAGGAAAACATTTCAGGAATTTTCACCATATAGTAATAAATGCAGTTTAAATGAATTTTCAAAGGGCGCTAAACAATCATCTTGACAAAGTGGTGAGTAAATTATCTGTAAATTTTTGTTCTGGAAGTGACCTGATCCTTTAATAAACAAAACTGTCTGATTTTTGCTGTGTGAAATGAAACCACTGTCATTTTAGGAGCCACTCAAAACCCAAAAGAAAAAAAAGCATACAACAGGAGGCAGAGATTCTTTTGGTTCCCTCACAGCAAGACGGAAGCTCAGGAGTTGAGGCAACTTCATGACCTGTGCAGTCCCATCCCAGACATTTAAGGTAAATTTTCTGTGACCACAGAGACGTGGGGCAGACGTCGGATAGACATGGGGCCAAGAGGCCACACTTGGGTTGCAGCGGGAGGAAACAAGGGTAATGAGTTCACTACACTGACTCCTGCTGGTGTGAAGGGAACCATGAGGGTTAGAGGGAAATCGCCAATCCCAGATCACTGTGCTGGGGCTACGTTAGGCCTGGCCTGTAACTCAATCAGGGGCTGTTTGACATTTCAGTCAACTGTTAACCACAGGCAGTGTGCTGAAGCGTGATAAGCTGCATCCGTTGAGGTTCACAGCACTGTCTGGCTAAATGTGGCATTTAACCAGAAAACGGCACATTTCACACCTACCAGGAAGAAGCTTTTCTCATTGATAACATGCTGTGTAACAGGCTATTTTTACCTAAAAATGCCCTGTTCTGCCTGCTACATTTTTAATTTTGTTTCACTTCCTGTCTGATGTGTGCTTTAAGCATGTCATGCACAATTTCTTTCCTTTTTTTTTTTCTCGGGGGCGCCACTGGTGGTCCTGGCTTGCTTGGTGATACAAGTGAGACAATATATGACTAGAAAAATCCTTAATACAAAGTAAATTGACAACCAAGAAAAAGAGCATGTGATAAAACAGATGGATAGAATCAATCAATCAATCAATCAATCAATAATTAATATGAACCTGGGACCAAATCCTGACCTAACAAATACTGAATGAACGAATAAATGAATGAATCGTATTTATGAATTTCTATAAATCCATGACCACATCCTCCCCAACAAACAAACATTTATGAATTTATATGAACCAGGGACCAAATCCTGACCTAAACATACTGAATGAATGAATGAATGAATGAATTAATGAATCAATCAATGAATCAATCAATTAATGAATGAAACAATGAATCAACTGATGTATGAACTAATAATATTTATGAATTTATATGAATCCAGGACCAAATCTTCCCCTAATAAATTAGTCCAACCAATCAATAATTAATATGAACCTGGGACCAAATCCTGACCTAACAAATACTGAATAAATGAATGAATTCAATATTTATAAATTTCTATAGATCCATGACCACATCCTTTCCTAACAAACAAACAAATCATATTTATGAATTTATATGAACCTGGGACCAAATCCTGACCTAAAAAAATATTGAAAGAAAGAAAGAAAGAAAGAAAAAAAGAAAGAGAAAGAAAGAAAGAAAGAAAGAAAGAAAAAATTAATCAAATCAATCAATTGTATTTATGAATGTATGAACCTGGGACCAAATCCTGACCAAAAAATACTGAATGAACGAAAGAGAGAGATTTTTAATGTTTTTTTTTTAAAGAAGTATTTTCTGCTCATCAAGGATGCATTTATTTGATTAAAAATACAGAAAAAAAACATAATATTGTGAGATATTATTGCAATATAAAATAGTGATTTTCTGTTTTAATATACTTTAACATAGAATTTATTCCTGTGATACAATGCTGAATTTTCAGCATCATTACTCCAGTCTTCAGTGTTACATGATTCTTCAGAAATCATTCTAATAAGCTAATTTTTTATCAATGTTGAAAACAGTTGTGCTGCTTAATATTTTTCTGGATTTTCAGCATTTACTTAAAGAAATCTATTTGCAACAATATACGAACACTACCGTTCAAAGTTTGGGGTCAGTACATTTTTTTCTCTCTTTTGTTTTTTGAAAGAAATTAATAATTTTATTCAGCAAGGATGTGTTAAATTGATAAAAAGTGATAGTAAAGAATTAGTTAGAAAAGATTTCTATTTTGAATAAATGCTGTTCATTTCAACTTCTTTTTCATAAATAATTTTTAAAAAGTATCACAGCTTCCAAAAAAAAAAAAAATAAGCAGCACAACTGTTTCTGACATTGATAATAAATTAGCATATTAGAATCATACAGAAAAAATCTGTGCAAAAAAAAAAACAAATCTTTACTGTACTTACATGCTATAACTCCATCCTTGGGGCAGAGGCTGAGCAGTTTGCGTACGTTATCCATCAGGTCCTGCTGTTGTCTCTGCAGGGCGGTGCTGTTACCGGTCGCTCGACTCAGCTGGGCCTCCAGCTCCCGGATCACTGAGCTCTGCCTGCTAACCAGCGCCTGTAGACTGCTTTTCTCCTCCCGCAGGGTCTCTAACTCTTCTCTGTGCCTATCCTCCATCTCCTGCATTTTCACCTCCAAAAACCTGAGCAAAAATGAGGGAAAGCCATAATAGAGAAAAACAAGAAAAGATGGTTAAAAGTAAGAATGATGGGAAATGTAACAATCTAAGGAAAGTTCCATCAAGTATGGGTCAAATCGGGCCACATACTCATAAATTTTGGTCACAGTGTGTTGTAATAAAATGCATGCCGTGATATCAAAGATTCAGCCAAAATATCATTGTTACGGCAATAATTGTAACCAATATAAAACCCTTAAATTAATATGGGATCTCTTTCAAAGTCATTTTTATGTGTTTTTTTAAGACTGTGGTGGCCAGTTTTTGGCAGAAATTGGTTTCCATGGTAAATCTTCGTCAAGGTTTATAGAAAACAGCATCAAAGGGTCATATCACTGATAGTTTTATTCAAACTTCATCTTATTTATTGCATTTTACATGTTACAATGAAGAAATTTTAAAAATGTTTTAGTTCAAATGTTCCATGAAAAAAATAACGTTTTTTTCACTGCTATTGTTTTAGTCAAGAAGAGCAAATAAATGCATTCAGATAACAGATATAACATATTGCACAGTTTGTACATGTGGCTCACAGGTAAACAAAATATCTTTTATGTGTCATGGGCCAAAAAAGTGTAAGAATCCCTGGCTTCATCAAGGTTTGACTTTAATGATACTAGATTTATGTTTCAGTACTCAAGGATGGAAGAAATGGAGGCTGCTTCATTACAGTTGTAATAAATACTTATATAAACGCAGCCAATCTCTATAATTTACACAGCATACATACAAGCACACTTCATCATATAGCTTTGGGCATAAGTTTAAAATGGATCCAAGCTATAAATCTGCACTGTACATCTTGGAAACCTGATGGAAACCTGATGCACACTGAGCTAGATTCACCAGCTTATTAAAACAAAATTCAATCCACATAAAGAGCTTTAAAGGAATGCAGAATTAATTTTAGATTGAAAGAGGAGAATGTCATAACGTCAGGCTATATTATAGGATGAGTAATTACATCAACCATGGTAATGAAAACGCTAGACATAATGCATACTTTTTTTTAAATAAAGAGATATGAATGCTCATGTGCTTTCAACAACAGCTGGGCTAAAAGCAGAAAGATAACTGGGAATTAAACCCACGTTTTGACAGTAACATGTCCCATCAGAACAATCAATACGTAGAAAATTGGAAAGTGTTCCAAAATCTTTGTATTGCAAAATTCATCTTCACAGAGGACAAAGTTTAACGGGGGGTCAGGGGACATCATTCATGTCTTGGCAAGTTCTGTTGCACTGCACCGTATGGGACCAAGCTAATGTCTGAAAGGTTGTGTTGTCAAGAATTGAAAATCTTTTTGTGTAATGATCTGTACTGTGGTTCTGGCATAAGAATCAGCATTTCCTAAAAATTACAAGCGAGTGAGATCTGAACATCTGTATTGGCAGACTGAACAGCAGCACAGTGAGATGGCTTAAGCGGGGTCACTACTGTAGCTCCGAAATGGCTTTTTGTGGCTCAGCTTTTTGTTTCTTGTGTGCAGTGTTGGAGAGCAACAAATCAAATGTAGCAAAGCTAAAAAAAATATATATTATTGGATAAGTACATACTTTAAAAGATATTTATGGAAGCCTTTTTTCTTATAAATAAAAGTAAATATTTTGTCCAACCCCTATTTTCTATATCAGCGTGTGAGAAGTTGTGTTTGAGTGGGCGTTTACCCGTTTTTGTCGTGGATCTTGTTGATTTCATTTATCTGTATCATAA
The DNA here is from genome assembly GCA_012976165.1 of Labeo catla. Taxonomy (NCBI): domain Eukaryota; kingdom Metazoa; phylum Chordata; class Actinopteri; order Cypriniformes; family Cyprinidae; genus Labeo; species Labeo catla. Next base: position 296,905 of record VONZ01000611.1, read on the forward strand.
GTTGTTTCTCCAGCTTGTTGGTGGATAGTGAATTCTCCAGCAGCTGAATTTCCAACCTTGATGTCTGATTTAAAACCTGAAAACAATAACATTCCAATAAAAACACAGTAATCCTTCCGCAAAAACACAGACCTTAAAATCATTAAGTAAGTTAATACTAACCGAGCGGTACCTCAGGAGAAGTCATAAACAGGACCGCTGTACCGCAGTACCATACGGTAGCACTTAGGAACTGTTATTCTCAACCCCAACCTCTTATTTGACAAATCAGCAAAACACAACTTTACTGTGTCCCTCTGTGTCTCATTGAAGCACACAAGTCATAAAGAGATTCAGCAACAAAAACAAAAGCCTGATACTTAAAAAGAGACTGTATGTCTAATGCGGCACTAGTGTTTTTCTTGGCTGATTTGAGCTGTATTAAAGGGATACATAGGTTGTTGGCTTAATGGGGCATGAAATGGATCCTGGCAGGAACATACCTGTGTCTCGACATCGGTTAGCTTGCGCGTCTGCTCAGCTGTTTGGGAGAGAAGACTGGTGCCCATCTCTAACATGGCCGCCGTGTGGTTGTGAACAGCACTTTGTTGTAACTGCACTATTTCTGTCTTCATGTTGTCTTTGATGTAGTTCTCAATCTGTGGGGTCAAGCAAAAAACGATGTTAGAAAACATTACCCTGATAGCACACGTACATCCCAGAGATGTCTATTTGACATCTGCATTTACATCTGGAAGATGCATTTATTAGAGTGTTTGCTCATCTGCAATATGTCTAGCCTATAGGACGTTTCCTATCAGATGTCAAATAGCCGTCTATTAAATCTATTAAAACTGACATCATACAGACTACAGGGATGTTTGTAAACAGCAGATGCTTTCCAGATCAATCAATCTATAACAGACATCTTGCAGGCATACTTGTAATATCTGGGTAGGGTTGGGTTTTGACACAAATTTCATGATTTGATTCGATTGTGAGTCGATATTGATTATTTAGGATATATATCAGATACAGTACACGCCCAAATTGCTCAAGGTAAAAATCTCTCTAATTCTATAAAATATAGGCTACATGAGAGTCAGTTGGTAGTACATGACTATAATATTAAAGGTTAAAATTAACTGATTTGTATACAAACACTTAAATGACAATGAATATGTTATGTGATGCATATATTTAGCAAAATGCTCCTCTCCAGAGTTCACTTTTCTAGCCGAGTTTATTATGGTCACGGAGTATGTTTTTCAGAGGTAAATGTGACGTTACGTGACATGTTGTTGACAAGCTGTTATATTGACGTCTTTCCGCGGTTAAATCACTGACTGAGCGATTACATGAGGCAGGATACAGATTTCGGTGAGTCGTAAGTTGTTTTAACGTACCTTCAGACGTTTATTCATGTTTATTTCTTGCTGAAACCAGAGGAGACGATCAGTTCATGTTATTCTCTTGAACTGAAGGGCTACAGCGATCTGTCACTACACATTAAACAGCGCCAAAATGGCATTCTTTGTTTAAATACTGTAATAAAATAGACAGAATTTTAAATCTGAGACTGTTTCATATCAGCTTGTTGCGATTTATTGGATAGGAATGTTCTGTTCTAAAGGCTCAAAATGTCCTTTTTTTCTAATATGCTGATTCATTATCAGTGTTGGAAACAGTTTTTTTTTTTGTAAAACACTTCTTGTTCAGTAGTAACATTTGAGAAACATCAAAGTAAAATGTTTCAGAAAAAAAACAAAAAAAAACGTATGAATAATGTATAGACCTTTTTGCCCTTACATTTTTAGAACCTTACTAGAGGAACGTTTGTTAATAACTTTGAGAGAACCTTGCCAGGACATTCCCTGTTAGCTGTATTTGCAATATTTAACAAACTTATACATTTACCATTTATTTTAAAGAAATGCAAAGAAAAAAAAAAAATCACAGAATTTAAAATGGTCAATTTTAAATGCCATTTAAAGAGCCAAAACTAAAGTTAAAGTTAAAGGAGAAAGAATCAAGCTCAGATGTCAATGTGACCTCTGAAGCCTGACATATTCGACACTCCAGTGGCTATAAAATCCATTCAGAGGTAAAACACCCTTAACCTGACAACTCCAACAGTCCTAAAAACACTTTAACACCCAGAGCACATGGAGAGTTTGACAAACTTTTTAAGAGGCCAATAAAATGAAAGGAGACACCATTTCAGCACAAGGACACAGGGGTAACCCATCACAGTTATGACTTCCTTTTAAAAAAAAAAAAAAAGCCACGCAGTTACTCTTTAAAGAAAGGATATTTCCATGTTGGCACTATTTTAAAGTCATTTCTTATCTAAGTCTTTTCATGATGACCTGGAGCGCTCAGTTTTTAACGAACTTGAACAGGGCAGTAACACAAATTCTCGAAGAGCCAGTCTAAAAGTTAGGTGGAAGCAGATGTAGGTCGTTTGTTCAAAGAGGAAGAGATGTAGATATCTAGCTACAGGAGACACTCTGGGTTTATCATGAAGGCTTTCATTCTAATCTTCTCGCTGGAAAGATGACAAGACCAGAACAAGCTTTAGAAACACAAAGACTACTTCTGTTGATTAAACCTCAAGAGATGCCCACTGACACTGAGGTCATTAGAAATGATTAGAAATGACATCGGGGTTCGTCACTCACCATCAGTTTCCAAACCTGGTGCTTCAGCTGAAATCATCACTACTGGCTAGTTTTCGGTTTTTGTTTATTTGATGTTAGATATAATGCTCTTTTTTTCATATTCTACATGTAGATCATCTAAAACTCACTGAAAATTCACAAGCATTTGTGGTTAAAAAGTACATTTTTACTTTTAGAAAATGGATTAAGGATTAAGACTCTTATTCCTTGGCTGGAATCGTGTAGAGCTCTTTGAAGCTGCATTGAAACTGCAATCTGGACCTTGAACCCGTTGATCCCCATTGAAGTCCATTATATGGAGAAAAATCTTGGAATGTTTTCCTCAAAAACCTAAATTTCTTTTCGACTGAAGACAGAAAGACATAAACATCTTGGATGACATGGGGGCGAGTAGATTATTAGGAAATTTTTATTCTGGAAGTGAACTAATCCTTTAAACTTGTTCAAGCCATGTGGTGCCAACTGGTTCATATGTACATCAGTACACGTTACCAAGTGAAATCTATACACCCTGATGTGTGACGGAAAATATCTGGCAGCAAGACACTTTAGCAAATTGACAGTGACAGTCGGCTACTTCATTTTTTCCACAATACCATTGGCCCGCGTTGCTCCACTTATTACATCATGAATGATCCCTTGTGAATCCAATGAAGAGAGCAGACCTACAGGGAGCCAAATTTGAACAGGACCCCATGACTTGTCAGACCCCTTGTCTTGTTCAATTGCAGTTCAAGGACTTGATTGTCACCATGCTGTTTTTTCAATGGAATTTCAATGAACAGCTTTATCACATTTATTGCTGCTTTAGTCATTCCATCAAGTTGGTTTCATAGTTCAAATTGAAGTGCTCAGCAAGCACTATAAGTCCACGAATCACTTGGAGCACTCCAGTCTATGACTCTATCCAGAGGCGAAAAATGTTGGGATTGAGATATGAAGTCATTGTGATATAGATATTAGAATATGAAAAACAAGAAGGGAGAAACCAAATGAAAGGGTGTGGAAACCTATCTCTTCACTTGCCAACATAAAAAATGATATCCGTACGCCAAACAGCTGTCAGAAACACAAAATTCAACCTGTTACTGCTTTAGCCACTAGCAACCTGTCATGTAGAGTTAAGATTGCAGACTAATATTCCTTCTTGGCAGCGATTATAAAGCCAACGCTGTTGTTCCAATTACTTCAGTATGATAGGTGATTGTGAAGCAAGTCATACAGATACAAGTGTCTCTTTACAATAAACAGCCATGAAAATTGATTGGATTCTTGATGAAATTGATTGGAAGGAATACTATAACACTGCAGGCGATTAGGCATGTTTTAGCTGCAATTCGATCAGGAGTTTTGCCGAGACATTTGAACTATGTCTCTAAAATGACATTAAGCTTCGCAATCTGGGTCTGTGTCTTTCATTAAACGCTCTCTGTGGATAAAGTGTTTGACTCTAATCCAGTTTAAGAGGCAACAGAGGTTTGGCCTCTGAAACAATGTTGGCCGAAGCTTTGAAAGCGAGTTAAGTCACCTTCAGAAGGGTGTGGGTGCTATTCTGGTGGCCTGGAGAAACATTAGTCCAGAGATTCTTTGCTTTGACTTTCTGAGGGAATTTCGCTTGTGTCATGCTCTGAAGTAGCGGGTGTCCTGCACGGAACAAAGGAAGGAGAATCAAGATTACACAAACAAAAACTCTGTGTAAAAATACTGGAGGAAGCTGTAAAGGGCTTTAGTGGGTGTATGGTTATTTCCCACTTCCATTCACACAAATAAACGTGCCTACCCAAAGACAACAGATGAGGTATAGAAAGAGAAATAATCATGTTTTTCAATTGGCTTGAGTCATTTATGAGCATGACAAAAAAAAATTAGGACTGCCTTGCTTCCTCAATTCAATTTGAGTACTCGATTTAAAAAATCCTTGCCTGTCTTGAGTAACCAGCAAAATACCCAAGTTGCCAGGTATTCACAACAAAGCCTGCCCAATTGCTACCAAAACTAGCCCAAATGTAGCCGAATCGCGTTTTGAGGTGGGTTCCGCCATTAAAAATTTGCATTTGGGTTGGTAACCCTGATAGCACACGTACGTCTTTTTGAGGTCTGCATTTACATCTGCAAGACGTATTTTTTCCGATTATACGTCTATACGTCTTACGTCTATATGGTGTTTCTTATCAGATGTCAAACAGACATCTATTAGATGTCTTTAAGATGTTTATGATTTAGAATGTATGTAAAACTGACATCTTACAGATGTCTGTCAGATGTTTGTACACAGCAGATGCTTACCAGATCAAGTGATCTTTAACAGACATCTTGCAGACGTACGTGTGCTATCTGGGGAAATACATGTTTTTTGGTAGGGTTCCCCTGGTAAAATTAGCATTCCAGGGGCTAAATATTACGTTACTGGGGTCACTTCAACCACCAGACCAACCCGCGGCAACAATGTTAAAGTAGCCCAATTACGCAGGAAAACCACGGACTTGGCAACACTGAAAATACCGGAAGTGGCACATTCCACGGACGAGAATTCATGAAACGCATTATTAGATCATTTTCCACGGCTGCATTATATAATAAACCCATTTAAAAATCATAATAAAGCATAATATTGTGAATTCACAAACGCTATGATTCAGTTAAATAAATATATGCATTGCAAGCTTTAATTGTTTAAATGCATGTAAATAAACATAAGTGCATCTCAGAGCAGCTCCTTTCACAGTAAATGCTGCTCTGTGGAGAATCTCAGACTTCATCTCTGCATATTGCTGTGAGCATGGGTTTATTATAACGTTCATATGGGAACGTAACATGCTCCATTTCATCAGATTTCTAAGGTAAATCATTTATAAACCTTCGCAAACGCAAAAAAGTACATCATATCTTTCTCCTATGCTAACTGGGGCCCGTTCTTCATGCGTCGCTTATTACATCCGAGATCAAATGACACATCCAAGATCATATCATTGCGCTAATCATGACTTGGCTAATTCAGTTCTTCGAACGCACCTGTTGTTGATGATTAGTATGGCTGGATTTAGTTATTTGAGTCATTGAGTTACTGTTAATTTTTTTTACATGATTCCAAATGATTTATATTCATGATTTTTAATAATTGTACAGGCTTTACATTTTTTTATTTCGATGTAATAATTAGCAATTCATTTTATTTTATCTTTGAAACAAATTTGTTACGTGACAGCATTAATTACATTTTCTTAAAGGTCAAGATCTCACGTTATCTGCATCTCATGTGCTCATGTGCTCTGTAAAGCCACTCCAATAATAGCTGTCATCACTCAAATTAAAGCACGACTCTACATTCATCTGTATAGCATGTGTGTAAGATTCTAATACATTTATAAAGTAATTATTTTATAACGAATAAATCTTTTTAATGAGAAAACCTGGCTGTGTCTATTATAGACTACACAACATTATTATATTATTTTCCAATTAATTTTTTAATTATTATTATTTTTAATTATTGTCCCTGGATCAATAGTACTCTTAATAAAGTAATAGTGCTTGGGACAGATTTTAAGTATCAATTCTGCTTAAATGCAATCTGCTTGGAAGCAATCTAATCCTGTTTACATGAAATAAGCCTGTTCCTGAGCAGATTCAAGTTTAAGGACCTGTTGCGATGACAGCAAGTCATAACCAAATAATCCAAGATCATGCCAAATTATCAACAGTTAAATCCAGCTGAGTTAGCGACTTATGAAGAATTGCGATTTCAAAATAAAAGCTCAAACCCACACTCTGAGTTTACACGTTTTGATGTCCATATATTCAAGAAATTACAGTGGCTGTAGCATTTCTGTCATAAAGAAAAGGAAAAAATATTAAATATTAAATGGACATTTCAATTAAATATTGTTTGGTCAATATTAAACAAGGATTAGATCGTGCTTTGATGTGTAAAAACAATCGTCATACCGTTAGCGCCCTCTGCAGTCATTTGTTATAATGCACCATGTACATTAGTTCTATTGTTTGTAATACATTATTTATTTTAACAGTTTTGTTCATTGATACTTTATTTCAACTAATTATTATTGCCTCATTGTGATTATATATGTATTTTAAGTAATTCTAAAGGCTATTGTTTGCTTAGGTCTATTTTTATTACCACAAAAAAAAAAAATTATAATTTTCTGATTACTTAATTATCAGAAAAATCAACAATTACTTTATTAATAATTACTAATGACAGCCCTAAATACAATCAAATGTAATAATGAAAATGAACCTGTGTTGAGCTAAAGATAAATAATAAAAGAAAAACACTGTGTCTAACTGAGACAGAATGAGACATGTCACCTGCACTTTGTCTCAAAGACACATTCACACAAGCAGGAGTTTGATAGAACAGAATACGATCAAGTGTAGCACCCCGTCGAACCCGTTGCACCTGGGGGATTGGCTTACATCTCACAGCTGCCCACCAGCAGAGGGTCATGCCAAATGAGTCAAGGTCAGCCATATCAGCACTCAAAAATCTGACCCGAGAGCAGCCACGTCTATATCGATATCACTATGCCGTTTAAAGCCAGCGAAGTTTACCGCTTGACTTGCAGATTGATTGTGTTTATTTGCAAAGTGCACTGATGTGAGAAGGTGAGTGGGGCAGCTCTACTGAGTGATGTTCAAGAGGCCCAAATTTAGGAGGTCAAAATGTCCCATTGCACCCAAGATCCTGTTAGACTTTTATTTTGTTATTCTATTCAAAACTTTCAAAACATTCTCCAAAACTCCAGCAAATATGTGGAACATTAAAAAACGTAACTAAACTGTATTAGTACTGTTTGCCACATTTTCAAAATAATAGTTAAAACAAACTATGAATTAGAAGTACAGCAAGAATGACTAAGAATGTCTTTTTTTCCCCCAATAGCATTATGGTAGCAATATTTTTGTTTGCAAGTACTGTATTAATAATAATATTACTGCATTCATTGTGCGTAATGATACTGGAAAATAAAACTGTGATTCCCACTGGATCTAACATTAAGGATATTAATAATAATACTAAAGGACAAATCATAATGATTAATTTAATTTTAGTTTGTAGAAGTAAGAAAAAACATGTTAACTTAGTCTATTATGGTACACATTTGGCATATGGCAATTTTTTAGTTGTATTTATTTTTTGTGAAAAAAAAGTTTTATTTTTGTTATTGATTTCACTTAATGTAATAATAACAAATCTAATGAGTAGAAGTTTCCAGTTAACTTGTGCAATAGAGGGTTAAACTATGTTTGCTTTGGAAGACTGTTATTTCATCAAATTAAATATCCCTGCTTCCATGCAAAAAATAAAAATAAAAATAAAAAAAGAAAGAAAAATATACAGGTTTCACAATTTAAGTCCTTTAGAAAAAAAGGAAACACTCCTTCCCAGAATCATAAAAACACACATTACTCAAGCTGTGGAGGTGACAAAGGGGTTTTACCCATTTAGAGAGCCATAACACCCGGCTTGCTTAAAGAGCCACTAAATCACCCTTCTGTGTGCTGAAGAAAATCACCCAACAGGAGAGAATATCTCCCTAACTGCTAGTTGACACAGGACTGTAAATGTTTAGGAGTCTGTGAATTACAGGTCGGGTCACATGATGAACACTGAGGTCAGTGATAATGACTATGGCTGGTACTGTGACGCCAACCTCTGGTCCTCTTACTGCTGTAGTGATGTGATCAGCGCTGCTTCTGTCCAACATGGTTTATGGGAGTACGTTATGAGAGTTTAAAGCACTGTTATGAGTCTGTTAATGCTAAAACAATCTGTTTAAATAGATAACTATAATAAGCTTTTATAAACCATACTGGACAAATGTGTTCTATGATAGAGAAATGATAAACTGTACACTCAAGTATCTTGCAGGACAATTCATTTTTAGATACATTTCTTTTTGAAATGAAGAGAAATATATTGAAAAATATGGCAAGGTAAAGGGTGATGCATCACAGCACTTGGGGTGAAGCTCAACCTGGTCAAGTGAGGTCTCACAGGGAAAAAGACTGGGACCTGGTTTGTCTCGTGTCTTGAGTGGTATAGCAAGACCCTCTTACGCTTGTGGCTACTGGGAAGAGCAATTGCTGCATGTGCAAATTAGCATCTATTACCACTGCATCTATATTTAGGGTTAAATTAGCAGCACACTCTGATTGTTATGTACAGTACAGTAAGACCAAGTTATTGCAAAGCTAGAATTGACTTGGTGACCATATAGACAGTTTGTGCTGTTGGATGTAACTTGCACTAAATGATGCTAGATTGCTCTACACCAAACCACACAGGTTTTGTTTTGCGGAGGGTCTATATGATCTTGTGTAGCAGTGAGTTATATAATGCAGTGTGAGTGTTAGACAGATGTTGTGCTGTAATAGCTAAAGCCGGGCTCACAGTTAACCTTTACAACCTCTGTCCCCAGGGCTAGTTTACAGAAGTTCACTCAATCACAAACACTCCTTTAAGGAACACTCTTTCTCCCACACACACACAAATATACTCAAGTACACCATGTGAAACTTTCACAGTGAAATATATAGCCTGTTCTCTCTCGCAATGTGAAAGCCACATTCTTGCTCCTTGCAATTCAATATCATCTTCTAAAGCTCAAAGAGTCAGAAGACACCTACTGTAAATATTGAGATACTGTACACTACTGTTCAAAAGCTGGAGTCAGTAAGTTCCACAGGAATTTTCAGTGAATAGCGAGTTAAATTTCAGTGTGTTTCTCACACAAAGATATCAAAAGAACAGAGAAAATATTGTGCATGAGTTGCATGGAATACTTGTATAACGTTTTTAAAGGGCACCTATTATTGAAAATCTACTTTTACATGGAAATAAATTCATGATGGCAGTGTGTGAACACAACCACCCGGTCCTTATTCGTGACCCTGGACCACAAAACCAGTCATAAGTAGCACAGGTATATTTGTAGCAATAGTAATCATTTTCTTTTATGCCAAAACCATTAGGATATTAAGATCATGTTCCATGAAGATATTTTGTAAATTTCCTACTGTAAATATATCATAACTTAATTTTTTATTAGTGATATGCATTGCTAAGAACTTCATCTGAACAACTTTAAAGGCGAGTTTCTAATTTTTTTTTTTTTTTTTTGCACCCTCAGATTCCAGATATTCAAATAGTTGTATCTCAGCCAAATATTGTTCTATCATAACACACCATACATCAATGGAAAGCTTTCAAATGATATATAATTCAATAAATTCAAAAAACTTACCCTTATGACTGGTTTTGTCCAGGTTCACATTTTTGAATCCCCATTAAACCAAACCTGTCTCATTAGGCATGCGATTTTGATTCTTAAGACAGTGTGATGCCACATTGTTTAGGTCCCGCCCACATTCACTCACTGACAGTCCTGTATTACCACCCTTAGTGAATTAGCATCGTTTGTACAGCTGTTCTCTATTTTCTCTGTGCTCGAGAAGCTGTAACGTCAACAATGTCTCGTAAGCAATCCCGGTGTTCTGCATTTGGTAGTAAGACTAAACATAATAGTCTTAATTTTCTCCCAACATCAGAGCCACTGAGGACGCAATGGATTACTTTTATTTTTGAACGTAATGTGCCTCAAAATCTACCTAAATATGTCTTTGAAATCATTTCACTCCAGACTGCTTTGTGAATGTCGTGTGGTTATATCCAAAGATGGGGTGGGAATATGCAGCTCATTTGCATTTAAAGTGATACCCACCAAAACGGCTTTTTAGAAACACCCCAAAAATGTAATTTTCCAGATGTTATAATAAATGACCTATGGGGTATTTTGTGCGGAAAGTTCAAAGACACATTCTGGGTAACCTGGTCTCATGGCGAATTTTTTTGTGAGACGCGAAATCACTGCAGTTTCCAACAGAAATGTCCACTGAGTAGTGCTAAAATAATGTTCGGTTCCTTCCCCTGGAACAGATGAACATACATATGATATGTTTTCTGGTAAAGACTAGATGGTATACAGATGTACTGTACAATAATTACTGTTTCTGTAATATTGTAAGGGGTAGGTTTAGGGTTGGTAGGTTTAAAACACAATCTAATTGGTAGAAAATGTAATTTATTTGCCGTTTTAAAATGACGTACTATCTGCACTACACCTAAACCTACCTAATAGTATGAACAACAGCAAATGTGACGTAAAAACGTAAATGCAAGCATGGCGTTTTTGCGATCTCTCATATTTTAGCTCTTTCATCGTGAGTCATGTTTTTCACTAGATTCTTACCCATGGACTCCGCATCCTAAATCCAACTCCATGCTGCCTGAGGTACCGAGCAAGCTTGTTAGCTCCGGTGTTGTGTCCATTTGTGCTATCCTGTTGTGTACACCTACCCTAACCCTAAACCTACCCTTACTGTATTAAAAATACAGTGTTGGTAGCATAATCTGATGGTTGATTGAAACTGCAGTGATATGTACTTACTGGTACGTATTTTGGGTCTTGTAAAAAAGCTCCCCCAGGTACGTTTTTGTCATGAGACCACATTGCTTTTTGGAGTCTGACAGGCCCAAGTAACAATTTAGGTCGCTATTAACATCAGCCAGAACATTCTTTGAAACTCTTCCTTCAGTGTTATATGGAAAAAGATGGACAGATGGACAGTTTGCCTATGGCTTGGTTCTAAGTTTGATTCATCATCACTGGAAAGTGTGACTACCATCAGCCAATGAGAACAAACCAATCAATTTGCCACAGATGGCAAATGGATCTAGAGTGAACTATAATCATTTTACTAAATTGCATTTATCTGCATACTTCGAAGGCTGCAGTTTATATACGCAATGTAAATCTAAACCAACCATCTCCCAAACAATTTAAAGCAGTGCCCGGGTGCCATGGCTTATTCAAGCCATTTGTAATTTCAGTTTGTCAGCGGCAATAAAACATAACATTTTGAGAACTGGCATATTCCCAGCTGGAGTTGTTTTCTATTACAAAGCTCTGAGATATTTGGGGTATATTTGGGTCCCTGGTTGCAGATCTCCAGCCAGGCTTGATATTTCAATTCCAATAAAAAAGCTCTCGTTTTATTGTGTGATGGTGGAAACCTTTGATTGTTATGTAAGTAGCCTACTAATTTCTGTGTCAGATGTGGTTTGAAACTTTAGATAGAAATCTAAAATACAATATAGCTGTTTTAAAACAATGCAGAGGTTATATTAAAGTCTGTGGAGGGTATTGAAGAGCAAAACGTTTAAGTAAAATCCAACGAGAAGTAAATGTATATGCTAACTGGATGCACAGAAACACAATATCAAAACAAAATCAACACTGGTCACAGCAGCCATCACAATCTAAACATAGGACTTGAAATAAAGGGAAAAACAAAAGTTAAAAAATACAAATCACACTTTACAGAAACAAAATGAGGTTTAGGAAAATATGACTACGTGTCTCAGTGACAGTTGTAGCACAATGTTATATGTCAGAACCACGCTTTACAACAAAATTGTTAACATTTAAAATAAATAAATATATATAATATCCACCTTATTCTTTAGGGCAGAAGTAAGCTTATGGGTGAGACTTACGGTTCATTAGCTGCTGCAGGGAAATAATAAGAACAACAACAAAGTGCAGTAAACAGTAAAACTGTTTGCACTACAAACCAGTGTGTTCATAATTAAGATAATATATTATAATATTATGGTAAGACACACCAATTTGCAATATCAAGCATCAAAACGAGCTGTTTTGTACAGCTAAAAATAGCTGGACGCGGATGAGACAAAAAGCCAGACCCATAAACTTTACAAATGGCCATGCCCACACTTACAGGAAAAATAAGGTGGATACAAATGTATAGAAAATTTTCAAAAACCACACAAATCTTACAATATTAGCAGTGATCATGGAAAACGTATCCATCCGATGCTAACGCATTAAAATGCATTGATATAATGAAGATTGCATTGCTTACCAAAACACAGCATGAACAAACAATGATGCCAAGAGTGCTGGTAACTCTATCCAAGCAAACTCATTGCCAGCTGAGGTTTTGTGGGGAGGACAGATCTCCTACTAGCACATAGGCTGAACTTTAAACACTGAAGCAACTCATAAATCCATAATATCTTAATCATTGATCACCTTTTGGAAAGCATGAGCCCTGTGTTCTTTCAGCTCATCCATTTTCATCTGTCCTGACACCAAAGGCCATTGTAATTGATATGTTCTGTTCTATAAATACTGCAAACACAGAACAAGAGCCCATCTGATGAGAGCGCTGATGTGGTGCACAAAACCCAATAAAACAGAGAAGGCACTGGAGGTTAACGAAAGCAAAAAGGAATTAATTTTCGATATCCTGTCTTCAAAACATGAAGTTACGTGTGGGACTGAAAGAAGATGGAAAGGCTGTTTGCTTTGACTCAGTGAGAGATGAGAAGACAGCTTCCAAGAGAAATGTTTGGTTTTGTTCTTTTTTGATTTTGGTAGCGTGAAGGGGACATGTGCTTGTTATTATTATCAATAAACTGTAAATGGATTTTAAGTGTTCGTCTAGACAATCTGTAGAAGAATTATTTGGTCTTTGTTAGGTGTTTCTTCAACAACAGCCACTTTTATGCCCAAAGCATTGATTTTATTATTATTAATTTTGATTATAGGAATAACAGTATATTTTTAATTTTCTCTGATATTTTTTATTACTTTATCCCAGACTTTCAATTATGAATTCATCATATACAAATTAAAATGTGAAATGTTATACTTAGTATAATTAGTGCACTAATTATTGTAATTTTTTGGAACCTGTGATACTTTTTTCAGGATTCCTTGATGAATAAAAGGTTAAAAAAACAGCATTTATTTTAAATAGATATCTTTTGTAACAATATACAATACTGTTTAAAGTTTGGGGTCAGTAATTTTTTCTTTCTTTCTTTCTATGAAAGAAATTAATACTTTTATTCAGCAATGATGTGGTAAATTGATAAAAAGGTGATGGCAAAGATTTCTATTTTGAATAAATGCTGTTATTATTATTAACTTGTTGTTCATCAAAGAATCCTCAAAAACATATCACAGGTTCCAAAAAATAAAAATATTAAGCAGCACAACTGTTTTCAACACTGATAATAAATCAGAATATTAGAATGCTTTCTAAAGGATCACTAAACACTGGAGTAATGGCTAATGAAAATTCAGCTTTAAATCACAGAAATAAATTATATTTTAAAGTATATTAAAATAGAAAACTGTTATTTTAAATTGCAATACTATTTCATAATATTAGCTTTTTCTGTATTTTTGATCAAATAAATGGGACTTTGATGAACATTACAGACTAAAAACTTTTGAATGGCAGTGTATACATATACACATAAACTGACCTAAAAAAAAAAATAATAATAAACTTACAGGAACGGCACGTTGTCCTCACTTAATGAAAATATAATTTTTTTTTTACAGCGAGTTCATACGTTGTTAGATATTGTTAAACTATTTAAATAAACTAGTGACTGTAAGAAAAATGTTTTAAAGGAGTCAGAGTCAGAAGTGCTCATATTTTTAAAAACAACCTCAAAAATGTTTAAACTGTGCAAACTCTGATAACCCTGCAACAGTTTTTAAATAGATAAATCTCTTTATCTGTTTGCAGACACATATGCTGTACAGGGAATATATAGCATAAACTGGATTTATGTTCACTCTGCATTTCTCATGTGAAATCACGTTGACAGCGGAGACATATTTTCCAAATGAGATTGTGTATGACTGTATATTTGCTCAAATCCTCAAATTACAAGACCCCACTCATATCTCTTTTGCCCAAGTTGGTTTTTCAAATTACAGTGATTTCCTTGAATTACCCTGATTAATTATGTGTATCTGGACATATGGGAGAGGAAATGTCAGCATTTACCCGACCCTCGAAAAAACGAAGGAAACAACAAACAAACGGTACTGGAAACCAGTGATTTGCCCTATACCAGCCCTAGAGCAGACCTCAGATTTCCAAAAATGAGATCTGATCATGGGAACTTCTTTGCCATGATGGATCACAGGAGGAATGTGTCCTTCAATGGCCTGGTAATCCCCTTGGACACGTTCTACCCAGTATGGAATCACACAGGGACCTTGAGGAACATTATCTCAAAAATGTTTGGAGAGAGGTGTCTATTCCAGAATCTATTTTGGGGGAGAACCTTCCCAAAGAATCATTTCCTTTCAAGGGTATCCATGCCTATAGAAAATTCTGAATGTGGTGCGTTTGATAAAGACCTCATAAATAATCCGCCGAGGCTGTCAGGACAATATATGTCAACCGCAGTTACAATGATGTCACTTAGCTATATGAAGGAATTACAACTGCAAGCTCTCGTTCTGCATGGCCCATTTGCACGTAGTCTGGACGCTCCTTGGCCAGAACAACAGTCTCTCACATTAAAAACTTGGCCATGGGGCACTGATTGCCTTATTCCAAACAGTGGGCAAGGGTGAGGCATGCATCACTGTTGCCATGGCGCGTCTGTCCTGGTGCTTTTTTAAAAAAACGTCTCCAAAGCACACAGCAGAACGTCCCAGTGGGGAATTGCACAGACGGCTAGTGCAGAACTCAAAACAGCAAGCTAGCAGTGTTGTGTATAGTGTGATTGACTGGCATTTTATCTGCCCTGTTGAGCTTGGCATGATGGATTTGACCTATAACAGATGTGTTTGCTGTGGAAATACTGTATGTATGTGCTCACTGCAACTTATCACACGGCAGACCAAGAAAATACAGCATTTTAACGCAATGTACTGGCAGCTCTATGGGGCTTTATATGGCTGCCAAGGCATTTGGACAAATGTGAAAGAAGACATGCTGGACTGGATGTCTGTTTGTAATTCCAAACATGACCAAGCTAATCACAAAAAACCCCAAACAGACAGTCCCCTGCTGTCTTATCCGAGTATGGACATATTTTAGTAAATAAAACAGAGACAACATGCTGGAATTTATTTTAAGCAGAAAGCATAATTCTGAAGATAGATAGATAGATAGACAGATAGATAGATGGATAACTGAATAAAGTAAATATAATAATAATAAAAACAACAACAACAACAACAATAATAATAATAATAATAATTATTATTATTATTAAAATTAATAATAATAATTAAAATAAATAAATAAATGCATTAGTAGTATTGGAAGAAGAAAGAGAGAAAGAAAGAAAGAAAGAAAGAATAAAGTAAATATACTAATAATAACAATAATTATAATTATTATTATTAAATAAATAAATAAAGCATTAGTAGTATTGGATTATTATTATTATTGTTATTATTAAATTATCAAAATTATAAAGTATTATAAAATTATTAAAATTGGATAAAGAAAGAAAGAAAGAAAGGAAGAAAGAAAGAAAGAATGAATTAATGAAATCCAGCATTAGTAGCATTGGATAACTGAATAAAGTAAATATACAAATAATTATAGGTAATAATAATAATAATAATAATTATAAATAAACAAATAAATAAATGAATAAGTAAAATGCAGCATTAGTTGTACTGGATAAGGTAAATAATAATAATAATAATAATAATATAAATTTCATTTACATATTTATTTTACTTTTATTATATACTTTTAGTAATATGATATACTCTTTATTTTAACTATATAATTACCATATGATGTACATAATAAAAATTTTAATAAAATCAGATCTTTTTTCAAGATATACAAATACATGGAGATTTATTTAAGAAACAAAAAAATTAAATTATAAATTAAAATATGTCAATAAAAATACTAATGTCCCTTTCTTTTCCCCAGGATTTTCTTCTTCTTCTTCTTCTTCTTCTTCTTCTTCTTTTTGGAGTCTCAAGGCATCAATATGTTTCCAATGCAATGCTCTGATGATTTATTATTTTTCTCTGTAAAAGTGTTTAAAATTGTGTATGCATATACGTTGCATACACAGAAGGACATCAAAAGAGAGAAATCAGCCTAGAGATGGCAGGCTCTAACATCTTTTCTGAACTCTATATGGGCAGCACGGCACAGACGGGAACTTGCTGCCTCACTTGTGGCATTGTGTTGTCACACTATTCAACACTGTATAATTTAGAGGCCCCTTTAGTGTCTGTGCAAGTTGTTTTGTGGCTGAACAGAGGGAGGGAAGAGGGGAGAAAAAAGGAATACAAAAATAAAGTGACTAGAGGAAAGTGTGAGGGAGTAGAAGAAAGACTTTTTACATTGGTAGACAAGACCATAAATAACCCGTATAAGAGAAAACGATTAAACCAGGTCTATCCATGCAAGCCCGCACTCTCTTAAACAGCTATTAGTGTGGCTCTATGCATGTTGCATGTATTCCACCTCACAGGAACAGATCTGTAAATGACACACGGGTGTCAAAACACTGATATGCACGAGATCAATCTTATAGACACAAGCCAGAGATCCATTCACACACACTCTTTACTCAGTAATGCACTTTCCTCGTGCATTTTCTCAGCATTTTAAGAGGAGTGCGGAACAAGATGTGGCTTCCTGCCAATGCCTGATGGTTGACATCCATGCTTTTAATACTCCTTTATCTGCTCTGCGCTTTTAGCTTTATATTATGTTGAATTACAGACCTCATTGTTGAAGTGTTGAATTTGCTGCAGCAGTGTTTTGAAAAACTGTTTAGAAGCAAATCATTACCTTCACAATTCCATTCAGTGCAGAAATCGGCACTAATATCTCTTTCGCCTCAAGAGGCGATTAAAATACACCGTGAACTTTAACTGCATCTGAGTCAAGACCTTACCTGTGCAGTTAATACTTTAAAGTGCCTCCATCACAAGGGTAATTGAATGTAAATTACACACAGTTACTACTTATTGAAGCCATAGCCGTTTCCACCTCTGATGGCATAATGTGGAACGATCTTTGACCCGCTACTATTAACCACCGGTTCAGGTTGCTTTCAGATTGATGAGAGCGAGGGAGGAGGTGAGGGGCTTATATCGCCGTCTTCAGAAATTATACGCAGTCCTTCCTGACAGCCACACCCCTGGTACGAGGTGGAATGTGAGAAGCCTGGACGAGGGCCCAGACAAGGCAAACATGATGCTGGCCAAGGTTCAGACGGAGCCCAGAGGGGTGCAGGGGCGGGGGATGTGAGGGGCTGTGGGTGTCACATCGTTTGCGGCCGAAAACCGCTAAACCGCAACGCAGACATAATATCCAACCACAGGCCGCTTAGGAATGAAGCACGCGATTGTTTCTCGTTCCTCCGTTAAAACTTAAGAAAACAGTTATTGAAAATCAGAACATGACGACTAAGCCTCCTCTAATGGAAAACGGCTGCAAACATCCTGAAAAGGTACCACATAATAGTTTATAGGACTACTCAAACAAAACCGAAAATTCTGTTATCAGTTAATCACATTCATGTTGTTACAAACCTGTATGACTTTCTTTCTTCTATGGAACACAAAAAGAGAAATGTAAAGAATTCTGCTGGTTGCTTTTTGCATGAAAACGCTTGAATGGGAAGTGAACCTTTCAAGTTTCAAAAACGGATATACAGTGAATGCACCACTGAAGTATCGTGAAACTGGTCCGTACAATTTACACAGTAAGATTTTAATATTTTGAAATGAATTCTCTTTTGCTCACCGAGCCTGCATTTATTTGATCCAAAATACAGCAAAATTAGTAATATTGGGAAATATTTCTACTACTACTTCTTTCTATTTAAATATATATTTTCAAATGTAATTTATTCCTGTGATCAAATCTATGATCACATGATCCTTCTGAAATCATTCTAATTTGCTAATGTAGAAATTAATACTTTTATTCAGCAAGGATGCATTAAATTGATCGAAAGAGATTATTAAGACATTTATGATGTTACAAAAGATTTTTATTTCATATAAATGCTGTTCTTCTGAACTTTCTATTCATCAAAGAAACCTAAAAAATCTGTAACATAATAATAATAATAATAATCCAAATATTAGAATAATGTCTGAAGGATCATGTGACTGGAGAAATGATGCTAAAAATTCAGCTTTGAAATCACAGGAATAAATTATATTTTCAAATATATTATAATAGAAAACTGGTATTTTAAATAGTAAAAATATTTTCAAATTTCACTGTTTTTGTTGTACTTTGGATTTT
Organism: Labeo catla; assembly: GCA_012976165.1. Lineage (NCBI taxonomy): Eukaryota > Metazoa > Chordata > Actinopteri > Cypriniformes > Cyprinidae > Labeo > Labeo catla. The sequence goes on from VONZ01000611.1 coordinate 315,732, forward strand.
GTTGGCTCGGTGAGCAGAAGAAAAAAAACATTAAAAAACTTACTGTTCAAAAACATTTGACTGGTAGTGTATGCTCTATATCTTCTGAAGCCATCTGATAGCTTTGTGTCAGGAACAGACTAAAATTTAAGTTGATATTATCTCTAATTTATCTGTTCAAGTAGAGAGAAAGTCCTTTTTTAAGTCAGATCAATTTATTCAGTACACAAAATGGATTTTAATGATTCATTTAAGAATTGGACTGATTCAATATTCAAGTTTAACTCACACAAAGCTCATACATACAGCAAACAAATCATATGAACAAATATACTTTTTTGAAACTTTACTTTTTATGTTTAAAAGAATGTTCCCATGGGGAATAACTGCATGTAAAAAAACTATTGGTTCAATTCTCACACAGGTATAGAATCGGACTGTTACTAACAACTATTTTGGTAATCGAATAATCCGATGATTATTCTAACGATTAATCGAGTAATCGGATAAGTTTTATCTTTTGAGGTCATAAAAACAGACCTAAGCTGATATTAGTCTTTAAAATGACTTAAATAGCATTTGTCATTACCAACACTAGTATTCTCTTAAATGACTCAAGCCAATTGAAAAACATGATTATTAGCAATCAAACTGAATCAAGAAATTATGACAGTCCAAGTTTAGAACATAAGCAAATAATGACAGAATAAAATCCCCAAAGGTTTGAAGACAAGTTCTCCACAACTATCTTGCACCCTTACTTGAAAGCTGTGACAGTTTAATACCAGTTGAAAACATGGGTTAAGCCTACAGACCAATTTATCTTTTTAATGGATATGATAATGTAAGATTGGCGTCAGTTAACTTAATATACGCTTTCACCCCATTGCAGAACTTACAAAAAATATTAAAAAGAAAAGAAAACTGATAAAACAAGCAACTCCCTGAGATCTGGCAGGGATGCGTCTAAATAAGAAGCAAGACCTGTGGCTCGGATACAGCACAAGTGTTACAAAAACCTTAATGTGGGAATGATAAGAGCAAATATAATTCATCCAAATACTCTGTCCCACACAATTGCACACACACACACACACACACACACACACATTTTTGATTTCCTGTTCTTTCTTGACTCAGTCTTCTTTCCATTTCCCACAGGGAGGGTTACATTATTGCTCATTACTTGTCTGCCTCTCTTTGTTCAACAATTTTGCAGTTTGGCCCAAGAGTCATCCATAGCACTCTCACCCACTGATCTGATGTTTTGAATTGATTTCATGGAAAAGCTGATGTATTTAAACACTAGATAAACTGAAATATTGATCTTGAGACCTCAGGCCAACAGGGACCAATGAAGACAGTCATTTCTAAAGCAACATCTTTAGGACAGCTGCAATCGGACCCCACTCAGAAGTAGCACATAACGGGTCACGCAGGAAATCCCATCCTATGAAGACCTTCTTTTCTCTTGGGTTTATTAGCGTCACGCAGTTGTAGTTGTAATGAACTACAGAACAGTAGTGGACACACACACACACACACACACACATACATACATACATATATATATATATATATATATATATATATATAAATATAAATATAAATATAAATATAAACTTGTGTATGTGTATTTAGTCAAGCTATAAAAAAATCTCATCTGCTTTAAGGATAATAGGCATGTTTACACTTTCTCAGAGCATTTCTATTTATTCAAACTATTGAATTACGTTTCTAAACAAGATGAGGAGCCAAACCAAAAATCCTGACTGCACAAGGAATATGTAAAAACATCTGACAATCTCTAAAATCAATGGCACGCTTGCACGGTTTCAAAATGTTAATAATTAATGTCAAATACTAATTTAACAAGACCCAAGAATAACCTATGTTAATCACACAAAGTTAAAAAAAAGAAAAAAAAAGAAACTCACATACAGAGGGAAAAGTAAAAGTTCAGGTTTAAAAAATATCCATGTCTAATCAAGAAATTATGACAGTCCAAGTTTAGAACATAAGCAAATAATGACAGAATAAAATCCCCAAAGGTTTGAAGACAAGTTCTCCGCAACTATCTTGTGTTTGTTTGTTTTATTCGTTACGTCTCATCATGTCTATCACACAAAGTTTAAAAAAAAAAAAAAGAAAAGAAAAAGAAACTCACATACAGATGGAAAAGTAAAAGTTCAGGTTTGAAAAATATCCATGTCTAATTCTTGTCCTAAACAATTTTAACAAAAATTACCATATTTTAATACAAAAATTATAGGGGTGTTTTTAATGCCAACAGTAACACCATTTTCCAAAGAAAATACTCTAGGGCTAATAATAAACACTAATGCCAAAAGATATAACAAAATATTCCCATTTTTATTCAGGACGCATTAACATTTAGCCTGAGGCCATTTTTTGGAAAACCAAAAGCCCCAAACACCTAACGTAAATAAAATGACAATTAAATTCACATTAATCCTAAAGCGAGTCTGCACCAGAGGGCGATTTATTAAAGTCACAGATGGAAATTTGACCTCATACATACATTAAGCGGCCTACAATGAAGCGGCAGAGAGTTAGGTCCATTTACAAAATTAGAAAGACATTAGGTGGCCAATTCATTTGGGTTTAAGGTATAGATTTCAGCAGGTTTTCTCTGCTCTTTATCAAATAGACATGTCTGAATTAGTTTAACCACCCAGGTGAAATACAGTTGGGGAAAATTACTTCGAAAAAGCAGCATAAAATAAGAAATAATTAAAAAAAAAAATAAGATGTTCAGTGCTGGCTGTAGTTTTCAAAATCGTTATGAAATGGTGACAGCAGTGTATTGATTTTTTTGTATTTATTCACCCCAGTTTTGATTTCACCTCTCACGAGTATTACATTTGGAGTAGTAACATCTCTCCGTGGTGCTCAGACAAAAGTGGCACTGTTCTGGTGCGTGTAAAAGTTATGAAACAGGAAGGAAGAGCTTTTTAGCCGGTTAAGTGAACGTTTACTTCGCTTCACCCAGCTTGTTGCTTTTGGCTGCTTCTATCAGCAAAATAAACTCTGATACAAAGGAAGTCACCCCTAAAATAGCTCAGTCCTTCTTTGGCTTTTTAGACATGCTGTGTGGCCGAGTGAGGGTCCCCAGTCTTCATGAATACCCTCAGTGAAGGAAGCCCTCTTGAGCGCTGGGATTAACCTTTTCGTTTCACTCTAGTCACCAATATCCAAACTGAGGGTCGAGCAGAACAATGGGAATTTCACAGGGCCAGGGTTCGAATGTGTGCTTTTAAATCTAAAGTGCTACTTGGCAAGACGCGCTATCCCCAGAAACATGAAGCGTTTTCTTTGAACAACGAGTGTGAAGATCTATCACTTCCAGGCCCCTGACGGCTCCCACATGTGACATGGCAGAAGCTTGAGCTTTGCCCAAAATGGACCTCAGGCCCTACTGACAGACTGAATTCCTTCGGCTTTAGACACACTTTAAGACATTTATAGTCTCAGATAGGACATTTATGTAACATTTATGCTTAAAGGATTAGTTCACTCCAGAATTAAAACTTCCTGATAATTTACTCACTCCAATGTCATCCAAGATGTTCATGTTTTTCTTTCTTCTTTCTCGAAAAGAAAGTAAAGGTTTTTGAGTAAAACATTCCAAGATTTTTCTCCATATAGTGGACTTCAATGGGGATTAATAAGTTGAAGGTCTCAATGCAGCTTCAAATGGCTCAACACGATCCCAGCGGAAGAATAAGGGTCTGATCTAGTGAAATGATCATCATTTTCTTAAAAAAAAAAAAAATACAAATGTATGTACTTTTAACCTCAAATGCTCATCTTGCACTAGCTCTACGTCCACGACTTCACATCACTTAGTCACTTTGGAAAAGTCACGTGTGATGTAAGCAGAAGTACTGATTTAGGGCCCACAAAACCAGTCATAAGTGTCAGTTTTTCCAAATTGAGCTTTATATATCATCTGAAAGCTGAATAAATAAGTTTTCCATTGATGTATGGTTTGTTAGGATAGAACAATATTTGGCCGAGATACAACTATTTCAGTATATGGAATCTGAGGGTGCAAAAACGTCAAAATATTGAGGAACTCACCTTTAAAGTTTACCAGAATAAGTTCTTTGCAATGCATATTACTAACCAAACCATGTTATTACTAACCATGTTTTGATATATTTATAGTAGGAAATTTACAAAATATCTTCATGGAACATGATCATACGTAATTTCCTAATGATTTTTGGCATAAAAGAAAAATCTAGAATTTTGACCCATACAATGCATTTTTGGCTATTGCTACAAATATACCCCAGCAACTTAAGACTGGTTTTGTGGTCCAGGGTCACAAATATGCATTTGGAAGAGTTTCCCTTTCAGAAGCAAAATTTAATGGAGAGTGTTCAAATGAAACACGTAGCACGTTTTACTAACGTTTGTGCTAGCCATATATATAACTGGCATTTGCGCAATTATTTAACTCCCAAAAAAAGCATGTCTTAAACTATTTTGTGCTTGACCCTCAACTAGGAGTCATGTAATACCAGCAAACCTTCATTTTTTGGCCTCCAATTCTTTTTAATGTACTGTGGCTTCTTTGTTTATTCTTTATTTGCGACTATGCTAATTTGCACTGTGCTTGGTATATTGCGTTGGTCGATATATAAATGAGATGTTGCATCTGTGTTAATAAATCACCCGCAGAAATTTCCCCTACCATCAGCATTTTTTTGGAATTGCTAATTTGTCCTGTTTAGCAAAACTGGCACTTACAGTGTTTACAAAGCAAATGTGCAAAGAAAGTCAAATGCCATTTGCAAAAAAGGTAAAACAACGATGTCGGATGATTTTGAAGTTGGAGGAGAAAATGAGATTGACTTTTTCACCCTACCCTACCTTTTTAAACCAAAGTACACAAACAAAACACACATGACCTTTCCAACGTGATTACAGATATGTAATGCGTGAAGTCGTACACGCACATTGTAGAGCTAGTGCAAGACAACCATTTGTGGTTAAAAAGTATATACATTTTTTTTTTTTTTTTTTTAGAAAATGTTAGATAAGACCCTTATTCCTCATCTGGGATCATGTAGAGCCCTTTGAAGCTGCATTGAAACTGCAATTTGGACCTTCAACCCACTGGCTCCCATTGAACTCCACTATAATAGAAAAAAATCCTGAAAAGTTTTCCTCAGAAAACTTAATAACTGAAGAAAGAAAAAACATCTTAGATGACATGGGGTGAGTAAATTATCAATACATTTTTATTCTGAAAGTGAACTAATATTTAAATATTTTTGTTGAACCTGTGAAACATTTTTAAAAAAAACAGCATTTATTTGAAATGTCATTACTGTCTACTGTTTATAAATCTTATGCATCTTTCCTGACTAAAAGTATTACCATTTCACTTTTATTATATAAAAACAAACAGTCAGGACATTGTGTTCCACAGAAAAAAAATAAAGCATGGGATTGGAACAACATGAGGCTGACTAAATGATGAACTATCACTGATTAGATATCCAAGGAACTGGATAATACCGTTCTTTGACCTACTCTCATGTTTAAAAGCATCCCTTCATTAAACAGCTGATAGTTTAAGCATTTGAGATTAGCAGAGGTTAGCTAGCTACGTCCACAAGTGGTCCGTTTCCTGTAAGAAATGATAAAAGATCACAGTCAATCCACAAAAGTCCCTCTTCGGACCATGCCTGCTTCTGGGATAATCCTTGGACAAACAGAAGCCACCTTTGACTGGACAAGAATGTTATCGGGATACGCTCTTCCCCCGGCACAGCAGAATTCCACAGTGAACGTGTATATCGACCCCACACAGACCCCTCCGCACCTCCAACAACAGACCAGTCACTATCTGCAGTCTTTCATCAGCCTACGGCTTGAGTGGTATTAAGAATTACTCCGCAGTCACGGCTCACTTGATTAAGACAGATAGACCAGCGCAGGACACTTCATCTTCTGTCCGATGAAATATGTTAACTGCATCCTCATGTGCCTTTAGCACAATTAGCCTGAATTAGGCCTCATAGCTCATTCCACTAAAACAAGCTTTCTTGTGCTATCCGTCCTGGTATATTTCAAATGCAAAAAATATGACTTAACTCCTTAAGTAGAGCTACTGAACTAGACAACGTTTCTCTGTCAAGATCTATTAACGTCGTCTAATTGAAGTAAGGTATGTTTTTTCCAGTAAGGAGGAAAAGTAACATCACTAACGTTAACAGATGTGCATATACTCCTTTCACTATATTTCATGATAAGCCACTTACTCACTGGTGTAGAATTCAGACTGCGTGCCCTGCCAAACTGCTTTTTATGAACTCTGACATGCTGAAAGTAGTACATCTTTTGAAAGCATGCATGTCCTAGTAAAAAGGCTTCAATTTTTTTTTTCATTCTTTTGTTTTTAACCATAGCACCATAATATTATTTTAGACGACTCCGTCTAAAATGGAGCCAAATCAGATTTGTTTTTTTTCCATACAAGTGGTCTGCAAATACTAATCTGTAGCTGTTTTATATCCGTCAGCATAATTCAGACGGCATTACAAAATGAAGACGAAAATGGAAATGCTGACAAAAGCAAGTGGGATTTGACCATTTGAAATGAACCCTTTAGATCAAGTAGAATGCCGTTCATATTGCAGCCATGACTTTAACTTAAAAACATCAAGTAAGATTATTTTTAAAAAACAGACAGGGGCCACCCGTTCCATCATTGCATAACACTGAGTCTTCATGTCTATTCAACAAAAACAAACTAGCATGAAATAGGTTACACTATTGAAACCATCCAGTTTGCATTCAGTGTACACTGAAAAAAAGACGTAATGAGAAATTTGAGTTTGAGAAATATATGACATTGTTAAGGACAATTAGTTCTACACTCTTTATGTAATCCATCATGCATGTTAAAAGTTCACATTATGTTTAATAAAAATAAACACATCTTAGACTACTCACCAAGATCAAAAAATGGATAAATAAGAGTGTGTTTTAGATAAATATGGCTTGTTTGTCTAATGAAAGTGACAAAGTCAATGTTAGATGAGCTTTCCATGCCAAGAACCCTTTGGTTGTTTCTGTAGGTGTTTTTGTTTGAGAAGCAATTATCATTAACTACTTGGTGAATGACCAGCAGAGTACAACCATTATAATTGAACTAAAATAATTATAGTGAAACAAAAATTTAATTATGTTGTAATATAAATGATCATAAGCACTTTTATATTACATTGAAACAAATAAAATTGCTGCGCAAATGCATGCACCTATCTAAACAAATGACACTAATGTCTGAGACCACTAATGGGAAAAAATTCTATTTTGCTTTAAAAAAAAAAGCCAGATTTTTAGGTTGAAAAAAAACTAATATTTTATGTTTGCTACATACATTTAATTCTCATCAACTTTGCTTAAGGCTACAAAAAAAAACAACAAACTCTCAATCATCTAGGGTGGCTTGTACATGAAACTGGTGCAAAGGGAACAAGCTGATGCTGTTAGAAACCATTAGAAAGCCATGCTGATATCTGCCAGGACATTTAAAGCTTAGCCCATAATAGAAAGAGAGATCCTCCTCGCTCTTCCTTCAAGCACTCCCGGGGGTCCGCCTGACTTCCTGTCATTAAAGAGACAGCACGCCCGACTACCATCTGGGTGACTGACAACCCGCCATCAGCACAACGTGTGGAGTCCACCTGAACATCTGCAAAATCAGCCAGACACTGCTTGAGCGAGACTCCCCTGCCAGGCGGTTACGTCGTGCAGCGAGAGCAGACAGCGGCAGAACAGAGCGATCAGTGTTGATGTAAATCACGTTCCTGACAGCTAAAGTGGCCAACGTAATGCTTTTAATAAGACAGGTCTGTTATTGTAAAGCTCGTGCTCTGCCTTGTTGCAAAACTCGTAGTGCAGTGACCATAAAACACGTCCTTACAATCAGGCATCTGAACATCAGCCAAGAACGCAGTTAGGAAAAAACATCTGAGATGTTTCACTGTTGTCTAAACAGTTTTAGATGACAAGCGAACAGCAGAAGTGCTCAGCGTCAAGAACAGTGCTGATCCCTGTTGGCTTTAGACTCGTAAACAGTTCTGACGTGCGTATCCAAGTCTTAGTTTTCACACACCAAACTTTGGACTTCAGACTTTTAGAACACTGTTATCTTTCCTCTCTGCTGCCCTACTGAAGAACAGCTGTTCATTCGCTCCTCTCAGCTTACGCAAACTACAACTACCATATAGTTGTGTATACAGAAATTGCAATTATCCATTAACAGGACTCACCTTTTGTAACCACTGCGTATAGTTCTCCATGACGTGCTCCAGCTGCTGGATCTTCTGGTTGGAGAAGTCCGCTTCAGGTTGAGGAGCATCCCGTTGAAGCGCGTTGGCATTGTGCGGCGTGCCGGCTTTGAAATCTCGACAAGTGCCTCCATCACCTTCCGGAAGGATGAAAGTGTAGCTACACTGTCCGTGTTGGATCCGGTGATATTTCCGACCACTGCTGCTGTTGGCTTTTGCCGTGGAGCTTCTGAGTCCTTCTTCTGCTGTTCTTCGTTGCTCAGCCCCTCCGCAGTCTGCTACCACCAGCAGCGCTGCCAGGGACAAGCAGCGGCACATGAACCAACCCCACCACATGGCAGGAGCTGGAGGGGAGGGTGAGGTCACAAATATCAAAGTTCGCTTGAGGGTGCCCCTGGTTCCTTTAGTCCAAAGTCAGGTGGAATCAGTATGAGCAGAGATGTACGGATGGCCTGGGGCACGTGGTGGTCACGTCCGTACTGGACCGTTGCCTGGAGGTCATTATTGATCCTGTCACCGACTCACAAGACACTTCCTGTCTTTATATCAAGTTGGTCTTCTGGGGAAAAGCTGAAGCCTTGAGAAACTGGTTGGAAGTGCATGTGAAATGCAGCTGTGCAGTTATGAAGAAAGCAAGACAGCGTCCATGAAGATGTAGTCTGGAGTGTTGTCAGACCTCCCCTGGCGCTCTCTCTCTCTCTTTCTCTGTTTCTCTCTCTATGTTTCCTCTGTGTGTGACCGTGCGACTGAATGACTTTGCTCTGGGCTTCTAGCATGCTCTGAGCCTGCCCCTCACAGTGACTAGAGAGGAATGCGTGTGCGTATGTGTGTGTGTGTGTGTGTGTGTGTGTGTGAGAGAGAGAGAGAGAGAGAGAGAGAGAAGGAGAGAGAGTGAAAAGGAAAGTGAAGCGTAGCGGGACCCCAGCAAAGAGGATGTTCTCAGTGCTCAAGGATCATTTTACAAGCTTTCTGACCCTATGTTTGTGTAGTAGCCCTGCCTCCAGTACACTGAACCTTCAGTAACGTACACACATATTTAATCTACACATGGACACATGCACCTGATGAACTTTCACTACTGTACATTTGTTGGCATAAATGAAAGAAGAGTTGCCACAAAAGTTATATCTTGGCATCATACATAACCATATGGCCTTCTTCATTCTGTGGAACACAAAAAAAAGATGTTCAGCAGAATGTCAGTGCTGTACTGTGCCTTAAAATAAAAGTAAATCCATGGCTATCATGGTATTTTCAGAGAATAAAAATTTTCTTTTTATTCTGAACTCATATAGAACTAAAACATGGCAGCCTCAGAAGACTTGGAATATAAAGCATAGGTCACACAAGGATTGTTTATTTCATGGTGATTTTATACCAAATCTGTATAGCTTGACATCATCCAATTTTATTGCAGAACACTTTTCAAACATACATTTTGTGTATTATAGAAAATAAATGGCAACACTTTACAAAATGATTCCATTAGTTAATGTCAGTTAATGTATTAACTAAAATGAAAAATGAACAATACATTTATTACAGTATATATTAATCGTTAATATTAGTTAATGAAAATACAGTTGTTCATTGCTAGTTCATGTTAATTCACAGTGCATTAACTAATGTTAACAAGCACAACTTTTGATTTTAATAATGCTTATTAAAAATAAGCATTATAAATGCTTATTGATTTTAGTAAATGCTGAAATGAACATTAAGTTTAAGAAATTCTGTAGAAGTGTTGTTCATATTTAGTTCATGTTAACTAAACTAGTTAACCAATGTTAACTAATGAACCCTTATTGTAAAGTGTAACCAAAAAATAAGTCTAATGGTTTTCATTAAAAATACTGTAACAATGATAGATAGATAGATAGATAGACTGACTACCTTACTAACTATTAATAAGCAGCAAATTAGGAATTTATTGAGGGAAAAGTCATAGTTAATAGTAAATAAAGTGTTACCTCGAAAACGTGTTTATAAAATGGTAATAATAATATGGGTGAACTATCTCTTTAAAACTCAGCAGAACTTTAAAAGGCTAGTCACCAAAGAAAAATATTAGTAACAGCTTTTCAGCCTCCCCAGAAATGTGTGAAACAACACATGGAATGTGACATTGTGAAACTCTGCTCCCATCAAAAACACAAGCCTGGAAATCACAGCATCTCCTTCTTGTTTTCATAAAAACCAAACTGAAATCCAGCACTGGCCTGATGGAGGAGCTGCATCATCAGAGGAGACAGTGCTATGCTGGAACAGGCATCCTATTTACACTGATCTTGGACCAGCCTTGTCAACCCAGAATCCAACTAACTATTGTGAGATCAAAACAAAGAGCTGGTCTCAAACCGAAACCCATCAGTTGCCAGAATGCTACGTTTGGAGACGTGAGGTCAAAGGTCAAGTTCCAGTTAAAGCCCCCAGCGTTTTTTCTCACCCCCTGCTATGGCAACCTAGCTGGCAGATGAAGACTGAACGGTTCTTAGTACACTGACTATGAGACAATGACTCAGTAATCCTAATAACAGCCCTCCTCCTCGCGGTTTCTAACTTGGATGTAGGCGCCCCAAGATAACGAGCCCAGAATAACCCTGAGCAGTCTTAACTTTTAAAGCATGAGTAAACATTTCTCTCGAAATCTGACGCCACACCCCCATATCTAAAATATAGGCGTCTGTCTCAGCTCCTTATAATTAGCAAAATATGTGAATTTCGGATTAGAATGATAACTGTTACATGACAAAAATGATCAAACAGAGTAAATTTAGAACAACTTTTCTCTGGTGGGCTGTGGACCAAAAATGGACCGCAGGTTTGTTCCGACTCTCAATTCTGACTCACAGCAAGAAAAACAATGATACATTTATTATTTAAGAAATTGTTGTCACCACTTGATGTCCTATTTAAAATCCTGAAGTAAAGCCAGCTGAAAACCACTGATTTAGAAGACAAGCGACTCTAGCTTTAGTTTCCCACTGAATCAGAGCCTCTACATTATGTTTACAGTGTAGTAGGTCAGAACTTCAAAGACCAACATGGTGAACATTATGTGACTTGGCGTTTACTCAAGTTTTCAGGGAAATGCACAAACCATGGATATTTACACGTCATAATTGATCTGTGTAATCTACACACCAAAGTCTTTGCTGGAATGTAAACAAAGAACATGCTGCGAGAAAACAAACATCTTATTCATGCTCCCGGTTTTTAACTGCTTGGACTCCCAACGTTTTAAATCTTAGACCACAGACTACCATCACACTTTTGACAAAAATACTGTATATATAATATTGTTCTTTAAGCTTTTATTGCAGAAGATGCTTCAAATGGTAAAGGTCAACTATGTACAAGAAAACAAATAAGTACTTGAAAGATTAGTGTGCAAAGAAAGCCAAACGGCCTTTACAAAAAAGGTAAAACAACGATGCTGGATCATTTTGAAGTTGGAGGAAAAAATGAGATTGAGTTTTTTGCCCTACCCTACCTTATTGAACCAAAGTACACAGACAAAGAACTAACCATGCATGACCTTTCAAAAGTGACTACGTAATGTGTGAAATGCAAAGCTAGTACAAGATGAGCATTTGTGGTGAAAAAGTATCTAAATTTTGTTTTTTTTTAGAAAATGGCCGATCGTTTTGCTAGATAAGAACTTTGTTCCTCAGCTGGGATTGTGTAGAGCCCTTTAAAGCTGCACTGAAAGTGCAATTTGGACCTTCAGCCCATTGGCTCCCATTGAAGTCCACTATATGGAGAAAAATCCTGGAACGTTTCCTCAAAAATCTTAATTTCGTTCGACTGAAGAAAGAAAGACATGAACATCTTCGATGACATGGGAGTGAATTATCAGGAAATTTTTATTCTGGATGTGAACTAATACTTAAATGCAATAAAAGTGCAACTGTAGCAGTTTTACTAAATAATCTGTAGCTTGCAGACGACTCGAGCCCAAAGGCATAAAGAAGCCTGTACAAAAAACGCCAAAGATAACAATGGCAATTTGAACGTGATGAGCTCTTCATTGTCTCAATTATTCTCCTGCGGCTAGAGTCTGGCAAAACATTTACTCACAGGGGGCTTTTCTGGCGATGATGGAGCTGAACCAGTGCCAGCGGACTTATTCATCCATTTCAATGGATAATTACCAAGCACTAATATGTCACACAGCCGCATTCTTCCGCCTTCAATGGACCAGTTCATCCCATCCATAACTGAGGCCTCTCAGTTCATCGGTTCCCCAAGGGGGAAAACAGCCTCATTCAAATTTGTCACACTAAAGGCTCTCGACATCTCATTTGATAGCATATCAAGCCTGGCGAGCTCAACACATCCAATTGAAAGTGGCATTTCAATGGCTGGTGCAAGTTTTGAATAATTTGTGGTGACTATGCAAACCATCTTCCTTCAGAAATCCAACGAAGTTCAAAGTGGCTATAAAGTGCTTTAAGTGGATGCACAGAGAACCGAATTGGATTGCTAAAAGGATAAAAGAAAAGACAGAAATAAAAGAGGAAGAGAAAAAGAGTGCATAGCACTCATGACGTCTGAAAGAGAAAGAAAAGTGAAGAGAAAGACATGTTTAGTCTGCATTGTTGCACCTTAGTCTAATTCTTTAGGACAGACGGTTTGATTGATTCTTTAAACAGCCTGGTGTGGCACATGCTGACCGGAATGATGTCATGAACTGCAGACTGTTGGGAGAATGACACCAGCAGCTATTAGGCTCCTGCCGTAGACAGCTCATCTCAGACCGGTTCTCCTGGGCAAAACCAGCAGAGCACACTGAGGTCTAGGCATGTCAAAGCAACCCTCTGTCTTCCTTACTGATGCTAAAGTTCATGTCAAGTTTATGGAATGTGCACTCTTTTACCTGTCCATCAAAGGCTATACAGCACATCTATGTTTATAGTCTTGATTACAGTGCCCAGATGTGTTGAGGTCACAGAGACAGATGCAACCAACTGTAGCATTATTAATATTAGTGCAATAATTTAACATAATATTTAGTTAATTTAGACCATGGTCCTGTATTTGAGTCCTTAATACGATTCCGTTCACACACAGTACGGTTATTTATGGGTGTGACAACCGCATTCTATAACTGAACTGACACCTGTAAATTTTCAGGACTCACAACCGCATTCTCGGAACGCCCGTGCTGTGTTCTGTGGACTAGTTGTCTGTCACGTCATTCAGTGCGAGAGAGCCGCTCTGCTGCACAAACGCGTGTCTACCGTGTGTTGCCTGCTTTCATGTGTGGTTCCGGTAACTTACAGTGACGGAGAAACAGCTGTGAGTCATCTGAAAGTTTTATATCCAATCTCCACCGGAGCCATTCCCGTCAATTTTGTGTCCTGTGCATGACTCAAATGCTTCGCACCCAAATATAAAAGCTGCTGTCGGTTAATGAAGATTTGATGAATTAACTCGCGGCTCGATTAGACTCTTGTCGTGCCAGAAAAAGGTTCAGTTTTATGGACGTCGCCATCTTTGATATTACTTTGGTCACTGTTATGGTTACTGGTAAGGAATACAGGCTTGACTTTCGTTGCACGTTCATACAGACAGTTTGAGGCGCTACTGTGCTGCTGTGTGAACGGGACATTTCGAAAATGTGGTTGTCAATCCCAAAAACTGCCAGTGTGAACGTAATCATGTAAGAATTTGTTAATTTATTTTTGTCCAGTTGTTATTTTATTTTCATAAGCATGTTCTATTGTCTTACAGTATGTGTTTTAGCTGCCTCTCATTCGTTAACAACAGCCTCTTTGCAAAGTTTCCATCTCATTGTGATATTCAAAAAAGATGAAATGTGTCATAAACAGCTAAAATCAGACTGAAATGATCAGAGGCTTTTGTTTTTACAATAAAAATTAATTAAAGTACATTATGTTTGCCATCAGAAAGTTACAGAAATAAATGTCTTTCATCCTTTTTTTAATGATTTGACTTTAACAAATTAAATTACCAATAAAAAACACAATTTGCTTGGCTTTCTCACAGTTGCAAACTCTTAATAACTCATAATAACCACAGTGCAAACTCAGTGTTGTTTTGGAAATTATACATATTTAATTTGTAAAAATGTTTTCGTATTTGTTTAGTCAATTCAGTCAATCAGTCATAAGCATTGAACTTTGTTTCCATTTATACATAGCAAAATAATGTGATTTATACTATATTTTTTCACAAATTTAAGTTCTTATATCTATAGCTATAATGAAATAAAATGTTTTGCAAATAAATAACATTCATCTCAAAACTATTTTTTGCCATATTTGATAGAAGAAATTTTAAAGATGTAGTCCCCTCCTCCAAATAAATAAATAAATAAATAAATAAATCAAAGTCACAATTTACTCTTCTGCACATGACATGCAGAAAAAAGAAATTGTGGCTACAAATTAAGAATTTATTATTTTGTTCTCTCATGGCTATGATTTAACTAAATTAAAATGAGGAAATTAAGTATAACAACAGGCCCACAATTTCTTTTTTTTTTTTTTTAATTTAAAATACAGGAAACAAATTAATCAAGTACACAAAATCAATCAAATTTAATCAAAATTAATCAAATTAATTTTGAATGATACGAGGGTGATTAAATAATAATTTGTGGTTATTTGGTGATCCGTCCCGTCAATATATAGTAATCAGTAAAGTGGCATAAAAGTTTCTGAGTGGATAATACAGAGATATCAGCATCTAGTTCATGTATTTCTGGACTGCATGTGCCATCCACTGCCGTTGGTATAAATGGGAATGCTAAGAGGTAATTTACTGCCAATGAATGAATAAAAGCTAAGACTAGGATTCCCATCTTTACTGCAGCAATAAATCTTGACATTTCCTCAAAACATACTTGTACAGGAGATCTGTCTTGTTGTGTGCTGCGTGTGTAGGCTTCATCCCAGGTGCTTGCTGATGTATGATGTCTATGATAATTGCACATTCAAAGCCAGAATGTTTAAGTTCTCAGCTCTGTTAGTGCTCGTAATCTCTCTGATCAAGGCTGTTCTAAAACAAGTGCTGGCTGCTGTTGGTCTCTTATCTCTCCAGGCCACGGGAGAAGCTGCTCATAAGAGTGTTTACAAAGAATCTGGAACCATACCTCATCTGACTCCCTCCCTTAGGTTAACATGCATTTCCCGTTCCTCATCAGAACCGCACGCTACAATGACATGGACTGGGAAAAGGAGGGAAAAGAAAAACTTCATAGTGACTCATTTTCCATTTATACTATTTTAAATTTTTCGTTTATACTATTAATTTTGTTAAGAGTATAGCTGCGTTTAGCCGCTAAACTTGCTAACTAGCACATTATTAGGAAAGGCGATCGCAAAGATTAATAAGAAAACCCTTGTACTCACTTCTGCTTTAAGTGAAGCTGGATCATGAATGATTTGCGTGAACATAGACAAATATATGTAGATCGGGAGGCGCATTCCCTTCACAAACAAACGTAATCATCTTCAGCAGCTCAGATGTCGGGAGTAAATGACGACCACTATGTTCATTATTACATCCAGCAACACAACACTTCAATCGCTCAATCAGAGATATTCTTGTCTAACTTACATCCCTGCTCCGGCATCAAAACAATGGAGGTGGGACTGTTACAACTGATCTGAGGTAAGACACACATCAATTAACTATCATGGGAGCGGCCTCTGTGGGTGTGACGCAACAACGACAAGCATCTGAAAATGGCTCGATTTGAAAAAGGGAATATTATTTTTACAGATTAATTAATAACCACTGCATGGATTTTTATCATTATAGGGTAGATTTGTACATACACTGCCAACACACATTAATGTTCAAACAACATGTAAAAGTGAACTTAGCATCCGATGACCCCTTTAAACATGGTGCATCAGAAAACAGGACTATTAACTCTTAACAGTAAAACTAGAGATAAGTCAAGAAAAATGAGATGAACAGCATCAGGACAGATTCAAACCTGCATTTCCCACATGAGCACCAAGAACTGAAAAAGTTGAGAAAGTGAGAAAGTGTCAGGAGCATTATGTGCTAACCGCTAAACTACAAAACCAGAACTTCATTACAAATCAAGCCTGCAGTGAACGGAGGTGCCACTTGGTGAAACCACCTTGCCATCTCTCTTCCCACACTCCTGCAGTCACCAAGGAATTTTCATTGTGTAATTAAGGAAACATGCTGTACTGTCTTCTGTGGTTTGAGGCAGTTCTATGCATTGGATTTCCCTGATTACACGCATTACCCGCTAATCAGAGCACTCAGATCTCTGTGTGTGATACTCTGCTGTTGGGGTTGGAGGTCTGTCACTTTTCCACTTCACCCCTATGGTAATTTGATCCTCTGTGAGGACAGATGGGAAAGTAGCAGCACACTTAAGTGGCTCTGGACCACAGGTTGACACACATTTGTCTCCAAGCGCACTAACCAAAGACCTTTTCTGTGGTTATCCTGTGTGGATCAGCTGAGATCATACAAGAGTTCAATGTCTTCTGATTCCCGGCTATCTTCTTACTCAGCTAATTTCATGTTGGCTTGCATTTTTGCAGTCAGTTTGGTTGCTACTCTAAACATGATGCCATTTGTCAAGGTGGATTTTCTGTGCCTGGAACACCGCTTGTCATTTTATACAAGGGAGGGTCATGACTTCATGCTGAAATGCTTTATACACTTTTTCCTATTACTTGAAAACTGCATGTACAACATTTTCAATATCAGATCAAACATGAGTGTGTGAGATCACACACACGCAGTTGTTGAGAGCACAATGACTTCAGGTCACACATACTCTGTGGATATTACTCATGCAATATGAAACACCCCAAAATGATACACCCATATTGTCCACCATGACTGTGTGCTATTCAAGATTAAACTTAAAATGAGTTTTTAATCAATTACTGAACTTAATTTGAAGGTAGCAAACAGACAGATTTGAGAATTTAAGGGGGAAAAAGATATATTTTTTTCATATTATGTTTTTGTTTAATTAAGTGTGTGTGTGTGTGTGTGTGTGTTATTGTAATTATTAGCATTATAAAAGTATAATATAACAGTATAATATATGATCAATATTTAATTAAGTACTTAAAAAAATATGTTACATATCAGGCATAATTAAGACAAAATTGATGATGTTATTTATGTTGTGTGCCTGTGTGGAATTTATTTTAACTGCTATTCAGTGCAGCTGATTCTAATTCCCAATACATGATCCAAAGTTTTGTCCACCCTGCTGTTTGGCCCAAAAACTTATGATGTGCTAATTGCATATTACTTGGAACATCTATATTACCATGAAGACATGCAGTGTGTTTTGTCAGAGCTTGGATAATGCACTGGGAAAACGAATGCTAAGGTCTTCACATACTACCAAGAACATAAAGGTTCTTTAGATCTTTCACATGAAAAATGGACATATAGTAAGGAGTCTGATAAAGCTCTAAGACAAGGCCATTTCTGTCCCATCCCTGCATCAGCGGGCTGTAAGTGCATCATTAAGAATTACATACCCTACAGAAGACAGAACATGGTTTTGTCAGTTCTGTCAACATTATAATCTTTTAATGGTAAAGCTAGTAGTTTGGGTGGCCTATAAAGTTCAAAAGAACACAGTTACTTGAAATCTTTTGTAACATTATAAATGTGTTAACTGTAACTTCTGAAAATATACATTTCTTTAAAAAACAAATGTACTAACCCCAATCTGTTGATCAGTTGTGTAAATTTACAAATCTTTGGTCCCTGTATAGCAGTGTGTTTTTACATAGGCCTGCATAATTGGTCAAGTCATTCAGTCAAATTTGATTGTTGTAAATTGTGGTAATTATCTGGCAAGGTTTACAAAACTTGGTTGGGTTTCACTGAAACAGGCACACTGAAAGGCTGTGTGTTTACCCAAACATTCATTATGCCATAGAATATGAATGGAGCCAAATGAAAAATAGTGGAAAGTCAAAGAACACACTCAAGTTAAACATTATAAAACAAGGGTTTAAGAGTTTCACCTACTCTAAAAATCATTAAGCAAGGATCATTTCAAACCTAAACACCTGCACTGTCAGAGCCTGAAAACAGTCTAGACAAATGGCTTCCTAAACCCTTAAACTTGCATTACATCTTCATAAGATTTAAAGGTAAATATTTGGTTTTGAAAACCCTAACTGTGCCCTATCTGGAGAGCAGCATGAAAGCCACACAGCCTTTCATTATCCACAGACGTGAACGGTGTCTTGATGAAACATTTGTGACACTCGTATTCATTCATATTCCTTACACTCAAAGGGCCACTTGATACCTTGTTAGCTAACGAAAAGTGAGGCATTGTGGGAACTGGGAACATGGTGATATGTCCAGGTCAGAGACTTTGTTTAGTTTCTTGCAACGTCATTTTTTCCCAATTTCCTTTATAAGTGCAAAGGTCCCAATATCAAGGTGTGACAAGATGGAAGAAAGAGTAAAGCAAAGCTGTAATGGGACTTCAGTGTGGTTGTAACAAATCACAACTTTTCATATTCTAATTCTATGCTCTGACATATGCTTTCTGTAAAACATACATTCATGTTCAGTGTCAAATGATCTCAGATTGTTTTACAATAAAATATGTGGCTAAAATGTGATCATATCAAAGTATCATGCAGCACTATTTAATTGAACAGGAATTATTTCATTTGATTCCAGATGAAAAGTCAGATTCTTTGTGAAATGTTTTTTAATTCAGTGCCCTGGAATGTCAAGCAAAAGTAAACCATTGGACAAATCACTTTCACACACTCTCTCTGTATTTTGACATGTCCTTGACACGGTAAGCTCCATTGCGCATTCTTCCAGGAAACCAAGATGATTCAATTGTTTTGTTTTTCGTTTCATTATTCCCCCACCCAGATATTGACCCCACTGATAGAATGAGCAGGCTAAAGTTTGCGTTAAAGGAATTTGTTTCATTTGCATGTTTTCGCCAATTGCAATTCACTTTGTTAGTGTCCACTGATTCCCACCAGCAGCAGAAGAAAACATGGGCCCCCTTTAAAGATGGCATTAACGTGTGCGAGTGTGACCCAAAAAAGATACACACTTACCCGCATAAAATGGAAAACGGCACTTCGATTTGTTGCGATATCCAAAGATTTTCCACTGTTTATGCATTTTTAAAAATAATTAGTAAAAACAAAAAAGTAAACAAGGAGTCTGATGCCCATCTTCACTGTAAAGATGCTAATATAAATGTGAAAAGGTGGAAATTAACAAATAGAGTGACCCCGAGAAATTAGAAGAAGACAGGATGAGAAGTAAACATCAAGAACTTGCAAAAAATTGTTTAGTATACTAAAAATAAAGATTCTACAAGTGTGTTTGGAAATAAAAACACTCTTTTTGGACAAAGAAGTCCAAGTCCTGGAAGGAGTTATGCTTGATAAACCTAGAAGCAAAGAGAAGTCATGATGAAGTGCTGGGTTGGCTGAGACCACAAGCAGTTCTGTCTTGGCAAGGTTGAGTTGAAGATAATGGTCCTTCCCCCAGCCAGAAATGTCTGTCAGACAGGCTGCAATGTGAACTGCTACCGTCAGATCATCTGGTTGGAAAGAGAAGTAGAGTTCAGTGTCATCAGCATAGCAAGGAAAAGCCATGTTTCTGAATGACAGATCCTAATGATGATATGTAAATGGAGAAGAGAAGTGGTCCAAGCACTGAGCCCTGAGGAACCCCGGTAGCAAGAAGTTATGACTTAAAAACCTTTACACATCCAAGACACCCTGATGAACCTACCTGAGGTAAGACTTGAACCACTAGTGTGTGGTTGTTGAATTGCCCAGGGTGGACAGGAGGATCTGGTGGTTAACTGTGTCAAAAGCAGTAGACAGATCTAGCAAGATGAGTACTGAGGATTTGGAAGCTGCTCTTAACAGACTCAGGACTGGTCATGGGTTTGATTTCCCCCCCAAAAAAAGAGTCTGGTGCCCGTCTCCACTGTAAATATGGTAATATAAATCTGGAGAGGTTGAAATTAACATTAAACATTAAAGTGACTCTGAGAAATTAGAATAAAACAGGATAAGAAGCAAATGTCAAGAATTTGCAAAACATTGTTTAGAATACTAAAAATAAAGCATCTACAAGTGGGATTGAAAATAAAAACTCTTGTTGGACAAGGAGTTTTCTGGCCTGCTCTGATAGAAGGGTCCGATCTTCCTAATGTTGTATAAGGCAAATCTACAGGACTGTGTCGTTGTAGCAATATGGTCATCTGATCATCAATCACAGCTCCAAGGTTCCTGGCTGTCCTGGAAGGAGAAATGGTTGATGAACCTAGCTGCATGGAGAAGTTGTGATGAAGTGCTGGGTTGGCTGACACCACAAGCAGTTTTGTCTTGGCAAGGATGAGCTGATAGTGACAGTCCTTCATCTAGCCAGAAATGTCTGTCAGACAAGCTGCAGTGTGAACAGCTACCGTCAGATCATCCGGTTGGAAAGAGAAGTAGAGTTGAGTGTCATCAGCATAGCTAGGAAAAGCCATGTTTCTGAATGACAGATTCTAATGATGACATGCAAATGGAGAAGAGAAGTGGTCCAAGCACTGAGCCCTGAGGAACCCCAGTAGCAGGAAGTTGTGACTTAGAAGACTTTACACATCCAAGAGACCCTGAAGAACCTACCTGAGAGGTAAGACTTGAACTACTGGAGTGTGGTTGCTGAGATGCCCGTCTTCATGAGGGTGGACAGGAGGATCTGGTGGTTAACTGTGTCAACAGCAGCAGATCCAGCAGTCTCAGGACTGGTCATGGGTTTGATTTCCACAGAGTGCATGTACTGATAAATATATGCAATATAAGTTGCTCTGGATAAATGATGCATTAAAAATGTATATATATATATAAATAAAATCAATGTGAATTTCCATGGTTCCATAGTGAAGTAGAAACGGAAAACTGACATTTTGATAAACCTTTGATAAACCCACATTATGAGCAAAGATGAGGACATGTGGTGATAAGTACACAAATAAAAAGTTTTTTATATGACATCCACTAAAACTCTGAGTCTCTAAGTTTCTGAGATGAAACAATGCATGTCAAAGCCACCTGCTCCATATTGCTGAGTTTTATATCCTGAAACCCACAAATGGGACTGAGCCAAGCGAACCTTTCGAACACAATCCAACACAAAAGTCGTTAATCAAAAAGACATTTTATGAAGAGGCGGCCATACATTATGCTTTGCATTATACAGCATTTCATTGCACTACAAGGTATTCTTAGAAACAAAATCAGAGCCAAGAAAACATGCTTTGTTACTGGTCAAAAGGTGAAATCCCCTTAACAAAAGCTATGACTAACGTCAGTGGGAAAATAAATAAATTTTTCAGTGGACGTTGCGTTGAGAGCTGGTTCATCCCTTGAGCCGTCTTTCTTATTACTGTAGACATTTATAGGCCCTTGCAAACTTGATGGAGACGAATGATTATGAAATAGAGCCCAAGTGAATTCTGAGCACCTCCGAAAGAAGTCATGGGGCAGCTCCTCAGAATATGATGGCGATCTATTAAAAGAGTCATTGCGTCAGTGTTGGGGATGCTTTTTATTGCTCAAACACAATAAGGTCAGAGAGCTGACACCTTTTTGTGAGGCTCTTATAACACATTGGAGACTTAAACCATTAACCGCATTGCAAAACATGCATTGCATGACAGATCAACACATCTTTGCTAGAAGGCTACGAATTTGTTTTATGACTCAAGCCATATATCAGCCATCACACATCTGAAATATTAATGCTGCTAAAAACCAGAACTGCTTGATGCCCATAGCTTTGGGTAAATATGAGATATTTTATTTTAAAGCAATGGTTTCTCAAACCTTTTCAGATGGTGGACCACTGCTTGAAAGAAAAGTCATCTTACCAAAATTTCACCATTAATTTAATTTCTACAAGATGAGTAATTCTATAAATAAAAAAATATTTTTTTTATTCTATTTTTGTTTTTAATTTGCCAGTTTGGTCCACATTTCCATTCATTTTTGAGATAAATTTTTGTTTGTTTGTTTAGAAGAGACTAAAATAACCTAAAAACAACTGATTTAACACATATGCTGGTGTGGTACTAGAAACTGTCACGATACATTGTTCAGCACATTTTTTACAAGACAAGTTGTAAATAAACTACTGTAGCGCGGGCTGCCTCCAGGTTAAATGCCCATCTGTGGTTACTCACAAATATGTTATATACACTATGTATGCAAAGTCTTTTAGCCTGAAAAAATAAATACAATCTAATTTGCAGGGGAAAAAAGCACAAATGCCCCAACACATGGTGCATAACCCTGTGACCCTGGGTCAGGCAATCAAACAGGCTTGTATTTGTTGATCTTAGTTTTCTGACAGTTTACCAAAGTAGGAGCTTGTTAGAGAGAACATTTCCTAGTTTGCACAGATGGGCAACTATGTTACTTGTTTTAAAAAAATTCAAATCGACAGGTTTTCAAAACTAGCTGGAGCCCAAATGTTTACTTATAGTCTGTCAAAAGGGAAGTGTTTTATTGCTTTAATTTGTGCCTAGTTATGATAGTGAGCACACATTAGTGAATAACACAAAATGTATTAAATTACTTAAAAGTTTTGGAGAGAAAACCTCTCAGGACATTTTTTTTTTTTTAATTAAAATACCATATAAAGAGCAAAACAATTATGTGCACCTCAGTGATATTTAGATTTTAGAGACTTTGCAAGATCTTGTTCTTTCACACACAGTTTTCTAATATGTTGAGATTCTTGGTTTAAAATTCTACATTTCTTATGAATATGCTCTATAATTTTCTTTTCAATTCAGTAAAAAACACAAAAGCATAAAAAGTAGCAAAAATATAGATGAAAAGTGATTCATGCGATTCATTTTCTATATTCTATTCTAAGTTTTGTAATGCCATAAATTGGGAAGAAACTAAAATTGTTATTAAAAGAATAATAAATCTGTTGAATTTCAATGTAAATATTACTGATCTCATTAGTATTAGTATCTCATTAGTATTCATATGTAAAATGTACACTTTAAATTATAATACATTTGTATAAAAAAGTTTTAGACATACTGACAGCATCTAAAAAGTATTTACGTATCCATAGCTTTAGAAATGTAATCAAACTATGAAAAGCAAAAATATAAATAAAAATTAAATAAATTAATGACTAAAGGTAACACTTTACAATTAATTAATGTTAGTTCCTGTATTAACTAACATGAACAAAAAATTAACAATACATTTATTACAGTATTTATTAAACTTTGTTAATGTTATTTAATGAAAATACAGTTGTTCATTGTTAGTTCATGTTAAATTACAGTGCATTAACTAATGTTAATAAACACAACTTTTGATTTTAATAAAGCATTAGTAAATGCTGAAGTTAACATTAACTAATTAATAAATACTGTAGAAGAATTGTTCATTCTTAGTTAAACTACAGCAGTTAACTTGTTAACTAATAAACCTTACAGTAAAGTATTACTTGATTAAATGACAGAATTTGGTCATTTTAATATATTATATAATTTTCTCTTCAATAACTAACTGCACTTAGAAAAAACTGGTGCAAAACCATTGTAACTACTATTTTAAGAAATGCCAAATAACATACAGAATGCAATGTGAAATTAGGAAGACTGAAATAGTATTTTCTTTAAAAATATATATATATTTTTCCATTAAACTTTTTACTTTTTAACCCATTTAGAAGATTTAGTAGGCTTGTTTAACCCTAACAAGGCTTCTTTTTTAATTTTACACAATTAAGTTTGTGCAGCACAAATAATTAAAAGCTATTTTCAAAGATTTGCGTGCAATCACACATATTAGATATGCACTAATGAATTTGCAAACAAAATCTACACTTTCGATTCAAGGGTCAAAGGCTGCAATGAAAAAAAAAGAAGGGAAGTTTTTCAAACATCATTCATATGACATCCCTTCAAAACTTGAAACAGATCATATCCTGCAAGAGGAAATAAAACAAAGAATAGAATTCATATTTTCCAGAGAGAGATTTGGATCTGAGCACCAACATTTTAAATACATCAGTCACGAAAGAAAACGGTGATTGATAGAAACATTTTGGAGACCGATCAGGGATATCATGGAGTGAGATGTTTTGACCCATTCTGAGCAGACTGAATGCCAAGAACCAGGTAAAGAACAGACAAGCAAAGGAAGTGGAATTATAATTCTAATATTTCCGAACCTCTCTCAAAGCCGGCCAAAAGCAAAGTGTGTTACCAATACAGCCCAGATATGCTTTATCGATATTCCCCAAAGTACTAATGTTGCATTTGCACAGTCCAACACTTTGTTTCCAATTGTTATGAATTCAAGCTCAAACTTTCATTATTCACTTTCATTGTGAAGCTTACACTGGCCGTATCGCTTGCTGTATAATACAATAATCAGAACAGTTTAAAATGTGTTGAATTAAAATATTTTTATGGAAGTATCATATTAAGATGAATGTCAAACAGCCAGTTTATTGCAAGAGCAGAGATCTCAAAGTAATGTGTCTGTGGGTCAGAAGGAACCTCTCTCAAAATAACAGTGCACATTAAAAGGATGAGAGGTCACCACTACTGTCTCTTTCTGTTTATTACTTCAGACAGCATCAGTTTCGAAACACTAAGACGTCTTTGATGTGCGGGAAGCACTCGAGTCAGGCTGGAATCTGAAATATGCCAGACAAGACACTCTCTCTGTTTTTCTCACAGAGCCACAGTCCACAGTCTGAGGGGGCCAAAGGGTCGCGGTGGACACACTGTTGAAGCAGGTTTGGTTTTGGTTTTGCTTGTCCTGATTCATGTGCAAATATTTGTGCACATTGTCAGTGAGCAGGACCAGCAGCTGCTTTACGGGTCCATTAAATGTAGTAAAAGAAAAAAAACATGAGAAGGACAAGTGAGAAAATGTGATCAAGTGAGCCAACAACCTTGAACTCAGTTATGGTATGCTTGTTGACCGTGCCAGAGTTTCAGTGAGAGCCCCACTGAGCATATTCAGATTCATTTAATGTAAAGAAAAATTAGGTTTAAAAGTTATCATGTAACTGCATCCCAACCTTTCAAGGAGAACATTATATATCGCTCTTGAAAGTCCTCTGACTGATTCGCCAGAGAGAAAGGAAGAAAGAAAGAAAAAAAAAATAAGAGTCAGTTCTGGCATAATTTACTCAACCTCATGTTGTTCCAAAACTGACTTTCTGTCTTCAATCAAACACAAAAGGAGATGTTTGGCATTTTGCAAGTTTATGCTGTGAATGACCAAAGGATTTCCATAGATATATCTCTCATGTCTGAGTATTCGCTGAGCTTCAGTTTATTTTAGTATTTGCTTTAGTTTACAAAAGCACAATGTTTTGTTGATATTGTGAGTGTACACAAATAAAAGTTGACCCTTCACAGATTTCAATGATGTATTACTCTTAAATGTACAATAAAAAATGATGGAATATTTTAAGTTATTTTCGCTGTTATCATTAAAAATGCAAGAGGCGGCGCCGGCTGTTCTAAGTTCTGTAAGGCCATAGTTTTATGAGAAACTAAAATTTAAGTTGCCATTAAAAGAAAATCTTTCGTTCAATTTGAATATGCATATTCCTGATCAAATTAGTATTCACAGGTTTTAGTATGTAAAATTTGCACTTAAATTTGGATATACGCACATACAATAAAAATACAATATGGACATACAGACAGCATCTAAAGCAAAGCATTCATGTTATTATATCTTTAGAAATGTAATCAAACTATGAAAAAATATTGAAGTAATGATTAAATCACAGAATTGGCATTTTATTTTATACAGCAGCACAAATGACACAGAATAAAATAATACCATTATAGTGTGAAAGTAAATGTTAAATATTTGTGATGGCAGTGAAGATATTCAAATCATTCAATTAATCTGCTAAAACAAAAGAAACTTAATTCCATTAAGCAACTGATTTTTTAATTAAACAATTCATAACTATGTATTCTAAACTTGTTAATACAAAAAAAATGAAATAAAAAATTCTCTAAACATAAAAAAATGAAAAAAACTCTCTACAAATGGTAAACTCTCTAGAATCTCTACAAATGGTCACAACTTTGATTCAACAGATTTGATTCAGCAGTAACAATAACCACAAGAACCTGTTATATGTGTAAAAATGTTTGGTACAAAATATTTGTATTTTTTAGTACAAAAAAGTCAAATGAGACTAGTTATATTTGTACTAGTCTCTCTGCAAATACAAAAATACATGTGCAACAACTTCATTTCAATAATGAGACCACATCACAAAGGCTATGTTCCCACTCAATTACGATTTTTGCTCAGAACTGCTGTTGACATTTTTGTTTTAAATATATGGCCAATATCAGATTTCCAGTGCGAACAGATCATAAACTGATCCAGATGTGCAAAAAAACAAAACAAAAAAAAACCCAATAAAATACGAACAGGGTTGCCATGTTTTCACAAGAAAATCCACCCAATTGCTTAATACTAGTGCAACACTAGCCCAGTTGCGTTCCGGGGGTAAATATCATGTTAGTGGGGTCACTTCAACCAACGGAGTTGAAAAACGAAAAACAACCCACGGCAACAGTGAAAAAGTAGCCCAGTTCCGCAGGAAAACTGTGGACCTGGCAACACTTGTGCAGAGCACCATCATATTTCATTTCATTTTACCTTTATTTAACCAGGAAAGAAAACTCACTGAGATTAAAACCTCTTTTCCAGGAGTGTCCTGGCCAAGATAGGCAGCCAATTTTACATAAAACACAGTTACAACAACCATTACAAAAACAAGTAACACATTAAAAACAATCACACCCCGATAAGTTACTCTCTAAATTACCTAATAGAGACTTAAAATAATTATATGGTACCAGGTTTTGTAACTTTAACTCCTTTTGGAGAAAATTCCAATCTGAGGTGGCAGCATATTTAAAAGAGGTTTTACCAAGTTTAGTCCTGACAAAAGGCACACAAAGAATAGAATTTGATTGAGAACGTAGAGAATAATTTCCAAATGGAATCCTTTGTATGAGACAACAAAGATAAAATGGTAAACGTCCCAAAATTGCCTTATATATCAACAGATACCAATGCATTTTTCTGCGGATACTCAAAGAAGGCCAAGCAACTTTTTTGTATAATTCACAATGATGAGTTGAAAATTTACATCCAGTTATAAATCTAAGGGCACCATGGTACAAAGCATCCAATGAGGAGAGAAGGTATGAAGGGGCATGTTGATAAACTACATCCCCATAATCAAGAACTGGCAAAAATGTAGCAGACACTAATTTTTGTTTCACCTTGGATGAAAAACATGACCTATGTCTAAAATAAAAACCAAGCTGCTGCTTTAATTTTTTTTGCAAATACTTAATATGTGAAATAAAACTTAATGTGTTATGGACATATGGACATAAAGTAACCGATTCTGTGTTTATTTATAGTGTGATCTGCTGCAGAAGCCAGTGAAATTATGCGCAGGCAATATGAAAAATAATGACAAGCATGTGACAGAAGTGAGCAGAGTTTTGAAACTTTTATGATACAAACCCTCATGTTTTGCTTGTATATAGTGTTGTCACTACAACACTTATAAATTCTGACAGATCACACTTCCACTGACTACCTTTCACAACTGTCTTGATAACTTTGTGTATGTAAAATCTTTATAAGTAACTCCCATGCGTGCAGAATCGTGATAAATGACGTAAAAGCTATATATGACTGTTCACGCTGCGGTCGCATTGCAAAACATCTAACCTGTATCGGATTTAGTACCACATATGGAAGTGGCACAAATTAGAATTGAAAAGATCAGATTCCATGTGGTTTACGCTGTTCACACTGTCATGAGCAAAAACATCAGATTTGGGCCACATTTTGTGTAAACATAGCCATATTGAGGTTTATCACATTGCATTTGGTTGCAAACACATCAACCAATGACATCTGGCAGTGCTGTAGTAAGCAAAGCGGAAAATAAGTCATACATGTTTGGAACGGCATGAGAATGAATAAAGAATGACAATTTTCATTTTTTGGGTGAACTATCCCTTTAGCATAAATCTAAGCTATTTAGGCTAGACATCTTCGCTTTAAGCACCTTCATATGTTCTTTACACGTTGCCAGGAAAGCTATCAATATGAGGCAGCTGGCCCACAGAGATGAATTCCATGGGACCAGGCCTAGCTTGTTTGTCACTGCCACTCTGAGCACAGTCACACAACTGTGTTGCTCATTAGCACAGACCAAAGGTTAGAGACACACCTGACTGACCCGTCGTATACTAGAGTCTTCAAGGGAACACAGAGAGGAGCTGTCAACTGGAACAGCTAGTGCATGCGGCCGGTCTTCCACAGCGACGGCCAAGCAGGGAGACATCACAAGGCATGATGAATCACTGCTTCTCTGGCATACGCTGTGAAGGGCTTTTGATTACAGCAATAAAGTGCTCTCTGGGGAATTACAGCACCAAATTGCCATAAATCCAAAGGGAACATACTGTCAGCAATGGCTAAAATTGGTTCTAATGATTCCCTGACTTGCTGTGTACAGTACCTTCGATGACAAATTAAGGAAGGAACAGCAAGCACAGATGCCATAGTGGTACTTCAACATAAGGAAGCTGTTTACTAACACCCTTAACATCCATGAGACAATTCATGATATATCTTCAAATATAAATACATACACAAATACATACCAGGGGCAACGGAGGCAGTGTCTCCTCAAAATACTGGATGAAGAAAACAAGTAAAAAGGTAAGTAAACAACCCACACATATAACCACTATATTACATAAAAATTAGACTTGAAATAGCATGAAAACATTATCCGTAGGAATTTTTAATTAGTAATTAACTTGGTGAAATTTAAAGTAATTCTCACTGTCTGTGACCAATATTTACTGAGCTTTTTGACTGAAATTCAAAAATAGTTAAAAGTTAATTATTAATAAGAACATAAGGTCACAAATAAAATGTATTGTTCAAGTTGTTACTGCCTTGAGTTATTATTTTAATAAATGTAAAATGCTTAAAAACACTAACTTGGTGAGATTCATACGTGGCTTAAATAAACAGAATACTGATTCCATTGTTAATGTAAAAATATAAAATAGATTTTTTTTTTTTGCTGATACAGTAAGTTTAATTAATCAAGACAATGTGACTGGGATCTGATTTTACATTTAATAATAATAATTATAATAATAACAATAATAATAATAAAAAAAAAACTTTGAGGGCTTTGCATCCTCATTTGTGACCCTGCACTGCAAAACCAGTCATAAGTAGCACAGGTATATTTGTAGCAATAGCCAACAATACATTGTATGAATCAAAATTATCGATTTTTCTTTTATGCCAAAAATCATTAGGATATCAAGTAAAGATCATGTTCCTTGAAGATATTTTGTACATTTCCTACCATAAATATATCAAAAGTTAATTTCTGATTAGTAATATGCATTGCTAAAAACTCAATCTGGACAACTTTAAAGGCGATTTTCTAAATATTTAGATGTTTTTACACCCTCAGATTCCAGATTTTAAATAGCTGTATCTCGACCAAATATTAACCTATCATAACAAACCATACATCAATGGAAATCTTTTTTATTCATCTTCCAGATGACTGGTTTTGTGGTCCAGGGTCACATTTCATAGCACCACTGATGCATACACACATACTTTTAATCACATTTAAAAGAGAACAAAAACAAACTTTCCACTAGAGAGTTTCAGGAAATCTTCACATGGATGTGTTTCATTGCTATATTCAATGCCAAAATCAGTTGTAGGACATTTACTGTCTAAATCAAACACAATCAAACACCCCCTAGTGGTTACAGAGGCATTCGCATCAACAACCTCTAAAAAAAAAAAACAGATTGTGAATATGGTGGGGTCCAAATGCCTGAGACTGGACTGAGAATGTGGAATTTAATACACCATCTAACCCATTAAGCTTGTCAAAATTTAAAACACAAAGAAACTATATGACATTAAAAAAAAAGGATTACATTTCTCCCAATAGTCTCAGACTAGACTCCACTGTATGTATGGGTTAATGTCAAATATTTGTGCACCAACGTGTGTGTCTTTCTTTGTATGTTAGGTTGGAGTCATTTGACCTTTTTAAATTTATGACAGTATAGGCTTCACACACAATCATACACTCGCAGGCATTTCCTGACCGGCACTAGCAGATATCTATAGACATACTGCTTCACTTATAGCTGAAGACTGAACCCGTCAATCAGCTTCAACAGAACAAAACAGCAACAATCTTTTAATTTCAGTTGCCTGTTTGTATGCATGCTAGTTAAAGTATAAAATATGTATATGTAAAGTAATATGGCTTTGATTAACCTAAATCATAAAAACATGCAACAAATGTGTTTTGCATCCAGCTGTCATCACTCAGTTGCTATGAGTTGAAGGGCAGATAAGTGCCACTGACAGTAATATGTTATGAGAGTAATGGGCCTTTGGTCTATTAATAGAGCTATGAAAGGTTTGGCATCAATAGTCAGTATGTAGTTCATCAGCCCATGCAAACACGTGATTTTCATTTTCATCTTTTTGTGTCAAACAACCATGCATTACAGTAGAGTGCGCTTTTGCTTGTCTAATTATCAAGACTGCATGGGGTTAAATCAGAGATGATGGTTGAAAAGCAGGGGTTGCTGGGAGCCAGTGTTTATCTGCTCTTTTGTGTCGGGGTCATGAGGCCTTATGGACGCTCACCCAGTTGGCAGTGAACCCTAGCTGTAATTCCCAGCATCCAGTGTGCCTCCTCCATTCAAACAAGAGCTAGAAGGGGGGAAAAAAAACTCTAAATGGCCGTTGGGAGTCGTGCAATGCTCTGAATTTAGATGACTCGAACAAAAGCCTAGATTCACATAACCAAATTCCTATTTGAGCTTGGTTTATCATAACAATGTGCGTGCGGAGTGCCACTAGAACTTGATTTATAAAGATTTGTGGGTTTTCTTTAGCTTATTCTTCTGGACAGTATCACCACAAATGTATAATTAAAAACATTTTTCATTGCTTGCTTCAGTGTATGAACACAAAAGAAAGATTAAGATAAATTTGTTGATAGTTTGGCAAATTGTCATTTGTGACAATCATTAATCACTAAAGTACTGATAAAACAGGATGCAGTGCATTTTTATTTTGATCAGTGATTTTATCAAACAAAGTGACCAATATCAGGTTTCCTGCCAATCATTCTCAAAGAAATCTAAATCTGGAACGAAATATCTTGGATCAAGCCAGTTTCGCGAGCATGTTTGCAAATCATAAAGTAAAGTCTTTAGATTAAGTGACTGCAGGGGATTTATTCACTTTTTCTAATCATATGAACCAGGCATACATTTTTCAAAACAAATCCTATTAAGAAGTTGGCACTGAAATTGCATTATTTTTAACTGTTGGACTTGTCCTTTGTCTAAAGTCATGGCTCATATATGGCAACTGGGGTCCATCACAGGGGGTTGTCCTAAAAAAGCTTTCTCAGCGAAATTGTGGAATACTGAGAACAAAAATTTGACTGTTAAATCAAGCCAATATGCAAACTAAGAAATATGATCATTAGAAACAGTGATGTACATTTTTCCTGGTTTCTAAAAGTGTTTTCTAATATAGGTTAAAGGGTCAGTTACCCAAAAATTACTCACCGTTATTGCACATTGCATTTCTGTCTATACAGGGTCAGAAAGCTCTCAGATTTCATCAAAAATATCTTTAATTAATATAATTTATGTTCCGAAGATGAACAAAGGTCTTACAGGTTTAAAACGACATGACGGTGAGTAATTAATGACAGAATTATTATTTATCAAGCTATTAAATCAAACATCAACGTATAAAAGATTTTAGAAAAAAAAAACACTTAAGTTTAAAAGTTTACATTAGTTATTACATGATGCAACAGGAACAATTAACTTTTGTTCAAACTTCAAAACGACGTTGATTTATACATATACTATTATTGATTGTTAACGTTAATTAATAATAGACAACTAATGCTAAAAATGTTTTTTTATATAGCACTTCATGCAAATGTGTTTTTTTGTTGTTAGTTCAATTCAACATTATAGTATGTCATCACAATATATTAAAATATACACTGATTCAATTATGCTTTATGCACATGAAAAGATCCGCAAACAATTGAGTGGCATGAACGAGTTAAAGAAACTGATGAAGTCATATAAAAAGGACTAGATAAGAACTTCAAATCAAATGCTTTGATTATACATGTGCTAGATAACACTATTCAGCTCACTTTGGAGAAAATAAAAGCCTTGAATAACATCAAGGGCAAGACTGAGAAAGAGAGAAACAGACTCAAAGAGGCAGATAAGATAAATCAAAAATAGGTTTACAGTACATGGATAGAGATTACCAGTAAAACATGCACTTTACCAGTAAAACATCCCCTTTAAAGACTGGACGTGCCGGTAAAACAACACACTGCCTATTCTCGCAAAGGTTAATTCCAATATCGACATAACACTCTTTTAATTGTGAGTGTCACCAAGTGGCTTAAAGATGTCAGATAAGTGTTATTTTTTTCTCTCTCTCCCTTTCTTTCCCAATTTTGGCCCAGGGACATTTTTACTTCCTCTATTTTGGTCACACAGACAGCTGTGTGAAGCCATGTACTGCACAGGACCTTTATTCAACAGGTTGGAATGACAGCCTGCGGTAATGTGAAACCCCAAACCAAATTATTTTCAAATATTGGTACAAGTCAGATTAATTCTGCCAGGCGTTAACCGCTTTTCAGATTTGCTGTGATTCCTGATTGGGCTCCTGGGAGCTGAACCTATTTACTATATAAAATATAATTGCATCCACAGCGAATGAGGTGTGATCGAGGCCCGCCTTCTAGCGAAAACTCAATAACCGATTTATTGCAATTAATGGTCGACTGTGTTAACAAAACTTGAGTCTGACAAGCACTGTGCAAATCCAGGAAATGATACATCCTCATTTATTTGTAATTATGCTGTATTGCTCCCAGATGCAGTGCATTATGGGCAATCCATCAGGGGTTCTCCAACTGAGCTGGGGTTTGTTGTCCACCAGTGACACGTTCACCTATGGTTACTCACTGTTTACCTTGGCCTCGGCGAGCGCACAACTGTCTGTGTGACATCACTAATGCAGGACAAATCCTGACCATGGGCCACCACTGGTTGCTATGAGTGTCAATGGATGTATTTTTGCAATATCAATGGGGAGATGCGAGTTTCTCCCTCTTGGAAATCTAAACTCACCATTTCAACATCAGCATGAAGACAGGCATGCCATATCTGAAATAATCTGTTAAAATACAATCAAACTTGAGCAATTATCATGCAACTGGACTTACAAGTCAGGGACTTTCCTTACCTAACCAGACGACGAGCGCTCTTTCGTTCTCTGACCGGCGCTGATGGCATCTGCTCAGAATCTGTATTTTCATTCCAGCTGTGAATGGAGGCTTTGTGTGGTTTGGGGGAACCTGTTCTCTGGGAAGTGTCAGAAGGGTAGTACTTACATTGTTATCTGAAGATAGAGGCCAGAAATGGCTTCCAGACTCCTGCAGTTCTTTAGCAGGAACACTAGACTGATCTGCAGGCACGTGCAGAGCTCGAGAAGTTTATGTATTAATAAAGACTTTCCAATTGTTTGGCACTATTTCAAGTTGTAGGGCTTGTCGTTTCACGAATAGAAATGAAACCTATATTGGCATGTTCACACCAGCCAAGTTCCTTCCATTAAATGTTTGTTTGAATCTAAGCTGGTTCAGAATGTCACTCTAATAGAGTAGGGCTCAGATTGCCAGCATATGTTAGCAGCCCTGGCACATGTTCAGTTCTTTTAACCTTTACCTTAGAAGCACAACTGCTCTCAGAGCACTTAGTTGAGCAAGCAAATACTTTCCCTCCAGTTTGGGACAAATGAAGCTGAGATCAGCAGTGATAGCAAGCTCTTTCTTACATGTCTTCAAGTACAGGGCATTACATGAGTTTACACATTTTGATGTCTACATATTCAAGAAATTACAGTGGCTGTAGCTTTTATACCATAAAATGGACAAACATTAAAGATTAAGTAAATTTTAATTAAATGTTGTTGAGTCAATATTAAACACGGATTAGATTTTTGCTATTATATTTGTATTTTAAGTCATTTTAAAGGCTATTGTGCACTATTTTATAACTGCAAAAAAAATGTATTATTATTATTATCTGATTAATCGATTAATCGTCAGGATAATCGACAGATTACTCGATTACCAAAATAACCGTTGGTGACTGCCCTATATCATTAAACTGATTAAAAGTGACAGTAAAGACCTACATGGTTACAACATAATAGGGGTGCACGATATACTGGTAGACACGATTAACCAGTAGAAATTTTTCAGCACAGTAGACATTTTCACGGTCGCACAAACACGTGGCGTTGCTGTGCTACGTATTCACAAAAACGTATTGTATGCACACGTTTTTAAGCATTGTGGTTTAAAAACAAGTGATTTTAAGCCGTTCACAACCTGCAGCAAAAAAGACACACGTACATGTCAAAATGCCCATTTTGCAAGTATCCTTGTAAACATAGTAATTTAGGTCTTATGTGAAAGCAAACAGCTGAGAAAGAAAACACGTCTAACAGTATATTGGTTCCGGGCAGCTCTTAAAATGACAGCAGTCTAATATTCCTGCTGTCTGTCATTCATGTTAATCAAACAACAAAAGAGAAAATCTGTCACTGCTCTTAACTAAATCACTTTTGTAATTTTAATAAGATAAAAAATATATGTATATTGAATTTACACAGTGGAAATGTGCAGTGTTTTTATACATTTGATTACTTCGTACAATGTATGTAGCATTTCTTATTTGCTCTACTGTAGTTTTTTTTGTCCTATTGCTTGTAATTAGTTTCTCATTCTTATTTAATCACTGACTGTCTGTCTTCAGTAAGCCTTTTTTTTTTTAATTTAGGCTAGTATTAGGGGTTTTTTTATGATACTGACACTGGTGCCACAAATTATTACATTTAGATGGTTTTAAAAATATTTATATGATAAAAACCATAATTAAAGCCAAAACAATTATATCATGATATATATTGCTATAGTGAAATACAATTACTCATATCATGATATCAGATTTTAGTCATATCGCCCACTCCTACAACATAATATTTTACAAAATTACTTTTTATGGTATTTTTGTTCAAATAAATGCCATCATGGTGAGCATGTCTATGTATTCGTTTGAGACAAACGAAGCATTCTGGGCACTTCTGCAACAGGAAACTAGTGTTAGGCTTACATGTAAACTGTGCCAGATTGTTTTTGTTTGGTTTGGTTCAGTTTTCTTTTTAGGTGTAGAATACTAAACAAATTGGCCGGTCCTAAACTCTCAGAAACACTTGCAGTAGCTAAAAAATAATTCAAATAAACAGTTGTATATAACTTTTTACAAACAAAAGTGAAAATGACGTCTATGAACGGTCCCTACAGACTGCTTGGAAGTTCTTCTACCAGCCCCAGGAAGAAGCTTGAAATGGTTTTCACAGAATTTCTTTAGCCGAGACCCCTAGGGACCCTCTAATAGCACTTCTTAAAAACATTCAAAGAGATTTTTCATCACTGTCCAATTCAAAAACAAAAAAATTTTGACCTTCAAAAGTGAATTTATTTCATTCTTATACAGTCATAGTAAGTGTACTCATCTCTCCTTGACTATTGACAGGAATGTGCAGCTGATAGCAGGTTCATAGGTTCAGTGTGCACAGGCACAGCTCGCACTTGAGCCTGAAGAGCCCCATTTATGTGGTAACACATGTAAAGAATGCCACAGCGTACCATGATAACTACAAAGCTAGCAGAGTAACCTTTCGATTAATTCCCTTATTAACCCACCGATTATGGAACCTTGCCCTTTTCTGACAGCTGTAACGGGAATAAATGTTTGTCTTGCTTCATCTGCGAATCCCAGTGGTTTGTAATTTGACTGCTCATTGTTGATTTTACGATCTAACTCAATGATTTAGATCAAAATTATGCATGTTTGACCCCTCAACTGAAGATTTCACGTTCTTGTTATCTGGCGTGTCGCAGAAGTGTCAGATTTGACCCTTGCAGCAGACACCACAGGTTTGAATTAGAGCTGAGAATGCAAAACACTCCAGTCTAGACTTACAGTGATGGAATGTCTCTGGACTCACACACACCATCTCCACAAACACACACACACATACACAGACAGAAAAAGTGAGCAAACAGTGAGCTGACGCTGTGATGAATCCTGGGATTTCATGCTTATTCACTCTCACTCCGCATGTCTGTCTTCAACTAACGAAAGGCCTCAGAATACAGCCCGGGCAAGATCGTTTTATGGACTACAGTCAAGATGTCTTTCCTTCATCAAGAAACAAATCTCTGCAATCAACATTTAATGCTTTGACACTAATTCTTGCTCAACTCTTTAGAAATTTTGCGTCAATCCCTCAGAGGAGCGTTAAAAACCTGAAACTCATATTTAACTCCAACTTTCAGATAACCTAGAAATCATAGCCTTTGCTATCTCAGTCATACTGGATCGTCAAGACCACAAATGAGCTTGAGCATCGAAACGCCAGTGCCGCAGACGTGAAACTGACTCTGATTAAAGACTCTCGAGATTAGGGATTAAGGCTTTGTGTTTTGGGCCTGACGTAATGGGCCAAACGATCTTCTTTATCAGTCCTGCGGTGTCCAGCGTGCTAGCTCAACTCATCTCGAGGGGTAATTTAAACCTGCGGCTTTGAAAGCCCATTCATCAGAGAGGCACGCGAACCGTCCGGAGCAGGGCCAGATAGGGGGCCTGCATGCTAAAAGCACTTTACGACTCCCTCAAATGCCACCAGATCGCTCTGCAAATAGTTTGACTAAATTATGCAAATGGAAGGGGTATCTAATCTCGCAGGAGTGACCGTGTAGAAGTGCCGTGATGGGATGATCAAAGTTGAGAGTGTATTCCTCTCTTCTCCAGTGAGTGATTGGCCAAAGAAGGCAGATAGCCTCCTCTGACCCCCCAGGAGAACAATCGATCAGCCGCTGGTTTATCTGGGCCGAGGTGACGGTGAAGATGAGCAAGGCAGCCAAACCCCAAAGAGGTAGATAAGAATGAGAGATTCAGAAATCCTTCTAACTGAGTAGTCAAGACTAAACTCAGTACCAATACCAGACTGTTGAAGATCCAGACCAAAATCAGCTAAGCAAACACAGCTTTGGAATATACAGTGACATTTTTCAGAGCAATCACAAAATCTCTTCTTAAATCCCTTCTGGTGTGTTCACACCAAACGCAAAGCGAATATGCGTATAGCGTGACTCGTGCGATGTTTTTCGAGTCACTCGCATGAATAACAGCAAGGCATGACCACCCATGGCAGAGTGATAACTACGATCGCTGCGTTGTACCTGTTGTGGAAATCCCAAATATGCCCTAAAGCCAAACGCTGGTGTGTCTGGGTTCACAGCAGCATCCAGAGGCAGATGAGTATTAATCCTGCATTATGTGTGTTACATTCTACTGCTGTGCTTACACTGACATTATTTTTATTATTTATTGACAGCAGCATCTCTGTAACCATGCTAATAAAATACTACCACTATAACTGATTTTAATTGTTCTCTATGCTCCAGATACCTATATCAAAAATTTCAGGCTACAATAATTGCTCTCTTATGTTTTCTGATTCAACAAGAATTGTCAATAAGCTCTTCGCTGATTGTCTTGCATAATGGTGCGTTCACACCAGATGCGAATGAAGCGTTAAGTGCGAGTGATTTACATGTTAAGTCAATGCAAAGACGCGAATAGACATCCTGTGGCGCGAATTGAGCATTTCGGGCGTTTGACGCACACAACGCATGATTCGCGCAATTCGCACAAGTTGAAAAATCTGAACTTTGGCGAAAATTCGCGCCGCGTTAACCAATCAGGAGCTTGCTCTAGTACTGACGTGATTACGGGCTAGCTAGCGGAGGCAGAATTCCCAAACAACAATGGAGGACAAAATCATCATCGCTGTATGTGGACACCCGGAGCTGTACGATACATCTTCGTACTTTTATAGAAACAGGAATAAAAAGGATCTTGCTTGGAAGAAAGTGAGTGAGGAGGTTGGACAATCTGGTAAGTTGTAAAAAAAACACTCTTTACTCAGTTTGAGCTATATATACAGTATATACAAGTATATATATATATATATATATATATATATATATACACACATACATACATACATACATACATATTGAGACTACAACCTAGCTAAAGCCGGCAAATTGAGCTTATTCACCGTATTTTACAACTTCTTTTCCGCTGACAAAATTCATGTCAGCCATTTTGCAAAGAGACTGGAGCCGCCTGGCAGAAGCCCCTCCGATGACGCGATTTCGTGTCTGTTGTGAAGTGAATTTCACGCGCGAATGAAGTGAGTAAATTCAAAATGTTCAAGCATCCAACTACGTGCAAATAGCGTGATTTATTTGCGCAATTCGCGTCTGGTGTGAACGCACAGTAAGAACGCGTCATGCGATTTTTCCGCTTGAGTTGAATTTTTTAAACTTGTGCGTAACACGATTGATCCTGCATTAATGTGTGTGTTATATTTTACTGCTGTATATACACGGACATTATTATTATTATTATTATTATTATTATTATTTATTGAGAGCAGCATGTAGCCATGCTAATAAAATACAACTACAACTGATTTGAATTGTTTTCTATACTCCAAATAGCTATATCATAAATTTAAAGCTACAATAATGCTTTCTTCTGTTTTCTGATTCAATCGGACTTGTCAATAAGCTCTAGCTGATTGGCTGGCATGAGAACGCGTTGTGAATTTTCCCCTCTAATTTACATTTTTGAACTTGCCCCGAAGATGCGATTAAGGCGAATAAAGTGCGTCGCCCAGTGCGAATTTACCTCTATTCGCGTCTTTGCATTGACTTTGTATGTAATCTACTCGCGCAAATAATTAAATTCATGTTTGGTGTGAACACACCATAAATTCATAGACCGTATATTCTGGTTTATATCTTTACGATAACTGTTTTATGTACAATGTGCATCATCTTCTGCTGGTAAACAAGGCGCAGCACGTCCAGGTTTATGTCAGAACCCCGGCTCTCGTGCCTACGCATGGCGACGACTGACACAGAAGAGAAGAAATTGTTGAATAAAGTCATTATTTTTGTTTTCTTTGCACACAAATAATTCTCGTAGCCTCATAACATTAAGGTTGAACCAACTTGAACTATTGTAACACTGTCTTTACTACCTTTCTTGGCCTTCAACGTATCGGATGTGTTGCTGTCTATGCAGGGTCTGAAACCTCTCAGATTTCATCAAAAATAATGAATAAGAATGAAGGTCTTACGGGTTTGGAACGACATGACGGTGAGTAATTAAAGACAGAATTTTCTTTTCATTTTTGGTTAAATATCCCTTTAAGTATCATTATGGACCACTGTTGTACAAGTAACTGTAACATGAATCTGTTCACTGAAGACAGGTTCATTTTCCCCCAAAGATCTTCCCTAATTTCCACTTCAATTTTGACACCTTTGCAAGGGGAGAAAAGCGATTCAATCTCATACAAGCGTACTGACAGTTCTCTTCTGCTGTCTCTGTCTACACTAACCAGCTTCATTACCCACAAATCCCTCAACCCTCCCGCTCTCTCTATGAAGAGGTAATGGATTGCAGCATCGGGAATAGTTGAAGGATAAAACGTAATAGAAGGGACAAGGTTCTGACATGTACTTGAGAAAAGGATTTCAACAGGTCAGAACAGAAGCAGACCTTGAGCAAAAAGTCAGTTTTATATGAGAGAGAACATTTAAAGTTATTTCTTGCAAATAGTTTTTTTAACTGGCTAAAACTGTAAATGTTATAACTTGTCAAAAAAATTATTACTTGACCACATATTCAAATATTTTTGGAATATATTGTAAAGGTCAAAAAATAATCAGTGGGATGTACATAAATAAGTTAAACTTGATACACAAGTGCCCTCTACTGTTAAAATGAGAAACCACATCGTCTGTACTTCATCAACAGCTTTTGTTTTTAACACTTGTTTCATATTGTGAAAACAAAACAATGGCACATGGCACAATGACTACATTAAAACACGCTCAATTGGCAAGATCAAATCAGAAAACTAAACCTATCACATCTGAGAGCTAATGACAACAGTGGAGTCGAGATGGTATGTTGTGTTGTAAAGATGAGCTATGTGTGGCCCTTAAGGGCCCTAAAGGCCTGGGGGAATACGGATGCAGACGTCCTGTCTGCTGGGGAAGTTTACCGTCAGTCAGATCCAGGAGACTGACGGTGGGGACTGAAACCCCAAGGGGGTGTGAAAGTGTGGGGGTACGTCCACTGAGCCCAACTCAAACATAAAAAGCTGTTTCACAAGCACATTTGAATCTAATTTTTCTCTCCTTTCCTTTGAAAGGAAATGAATGATATGAAAGTATTAAAACTATGAGCCAAATCTAATGAACTGGCACAACTAATGCATCTTCTGAATATTTCAAGTGACTTAATGTATTTTTATCCACAGAAACCCAAAGCCTGAGAAAGATATAAACTAAAATAATCAATCAACATTTGATGGGATCAACTCCAACAGCTCCCAGCTTCAGCCTCTACGCCTTTACAGCTATCATGGCTCAGTTTGAGTCACCTCTTAATGCTGTTAACACCATTAAAATGTTTTTTTCCTTTTTCTGAGTCATAGATGTCTGGATTTTTTTTAGTGGGGCGTGTTTAGAACAGCAATTATCAAATGGTTATGCTTTTAGTGCTGGGCAACGATTAATCATGATTAATCGCATCCAAACAAAGTTTTTGTGTACATAATATATGTGTGTCCTGTGTATATTTATTTATATTTATTTATGTATATATAAATAAACACACATACGTGTATATATTTGAGTAAAAATCTGTTTATATATTAAATATATTTATATATAAATTGTATGAATATAAATATATACATGTAAATATTTTCTAAATATATACTGCATGTGTGTGTCTTTATATATACATAATAAATACACACAGTACACACACATATTATATAAACAAAAACTTATTTTGGATGCGATTAATCTCAATTAATCGTTTGAACAGCACTACTTATATATTTTACATTTTTAAACTTCTTTTATAAAAGGATTTTATTATTTTAAAGATATTATTTAATTTATATTAATATTAACAACAATATCAATATTAAAAATAAAATATATAGACATTTTAACTATTATCAATTTATAATTTACAGTAATTTATTTAAAAAATGCTTTAGCTATCAATTACTATAAAATACATATAGAATGTAGTATGTATTACACACCCACACATACATACATACGCATGTGTATATTATATATATATATATGTGTGTGTGTGTGTGTGTGTGTAAAAATACATACAGAATATACTATTTATATACATACATACATACACATGTATATTATATATATATATATATATATATGTGTGTGTGTGTGTGTGTGTGTGTATAGTAATAATATTAATATATAAAATTAAATGCAATATTTTACATATAACTTTGTTTAAATTAATTTGTAAGACTTTTTATTTATTTACTTTTTTTTTTAAAATTTTTTACGTTTATTTAGTATTAACATGATCAATGTACAATGTGATTTCCTTTAG
The DNA here is from genome assembly GCA_012976165.1 of Labeo catla. NCBI lineage: Eukaryota > Metazoa > Chordata > Actinopteri > Cypriniformes > Cyprinidae > Labeo > Labeo catla. The sequence goes on from VONZ01000611.1 coordinate 357,864, forward strand.
GAAACAGAAATACAATCATTTAACAGCTAGTCTTTAAAATATTGCGTGACACGAGTTTTGCTTCAAATAAACTACATAAACAACTCAAGAGATGATAAATACACATGCATAAACAAACCCAGAATAAATGTTAAAAATAAGGAAAAAGGAAACAAACGTAACAACAACAACAACATTTCTAAATATTTTGGTGACTGGATAGTCACAAAGTTTAACAGTCTTTTTATCTTCAATCTTAACTTTTTAATTGAATTGTGATCAAAACTACTGCACTCCTCCACTAATGGTACTACAGCTTTTACCAGCAGATGGCATCATTACCAAAGACAAATTGTGATGCTGTTTCCCAAAGTGCTCCACATTATTCTCTTTGTGGTGACTGGGACAAATACCTGGCAACCTATCAGTGCAGCTCCTTTATTAGCACAATTGAATGAGAATACAGGGGTATGAGCTGTTCAAACGCAAACAATTAAGAAAACATCAGCCCATTTAAAAAAAGACTCCCTGTTCTATCTTTTAAAAGCTTTGAGTGGGAGGAAAGAGGCAATATAGTGCTTGATCACAGCAGAGACGAGTCTTGCCTTGGGCAGCGCGTTTATGACGGTGTATATATGTGGGCGAGCGGATAATTGGAAGTGTGTGATCTTGAATTGCGCTCCTGTAGCACGCAGACCCTAAAGAACCACTTAAACGAATCTCTAATATGCTTAACAGCACCGCACGGGCTTTCTGTCAATGTACATAGCGGATGTTTCATGAACCACACAAGACTGGTCTAATACTGAGAATGAGATGGCTCAAAGAAAACAGCACGCTTTAATAAATTACTGTGGAAATCTGGAGCTTTATTAATAAGTAAAAAGAAAATATGCATTGGTATGATGCCCGGTGCCTTTGTTGTTTAATGAAAGTGTATGTTTCATTATGAATGTCAGTTCCCCCTCTGGCTTGTGCCTGGAGACAGTATGATGATGATGATATTATTCCAGAAGACTGCCTTCAAATGAGACAAGATGAAAGGAAAAAGAACCATTAAACAAAAGCTCAGCATTCTATTGTTTTACGAGCTCTGAACAAGACAGATCGAGTGTGAGGCAAGCGGCAATCTATTCCATTGCTCCTTCAGAGAACAGAACACACCTAAAACAGTTCCAGAATCCATAAGAATCAATTTAATCAAGATTTAACAAGGTTAAACAGAGGAAAATTCCTAAACATTCCAAAAATGCATCATCAAATACGTGTGTGTATGCATACGGCTCCTTGTTGTGTATTGTGGCCGAGCCAGTAGAAGCTCCACGCTGAAAATGTTCTCTGAAAATATTTGTGCTCGATTGCTGCCAAGCTGATTTAGCCCAGAGCCCAGACAGAATTCCCAGAGTTCTGTTTGGGCTACACAAGCTCGAATTTCATTGGCTTGAGGCTGCATCTTATGCCAGCTTATGAGAGACGTTCTACACACCCATCAGCCTCAGACATTCCTCATTTTGGACAGTCCAACTTCCCTGGTCTGATACAGTCAAACAGCTACAGTAACTTGGCTCCGGGGCTCTGGCCATTTATACTGTATCTCAGAGCAACAAAGCTCATTTTAGAGCAGAACATTGAGGTAATACAGAGGTAATGACATTTAATGTAAAATCAAGACATGCTCTAGGACGACGAAGTGTGGGACGTGTGTAAAATGGGGACCAAACAGAAGACTCTGCCAAACGGTTGCTTTGGCAGTGAACGGTAATCCCACTACGGCTGTGTCCGAAATCTAAAGCAGATGCCTTCTTCTCAGTGCCCAGTCGATGACTACATCATAACATTGCATCTAATTAATCAGATATTAATGTTTATATTTCACCAGAAATTAATAATAAAGTATTAATATATATTATATAGCAATATCCATTATGCCACATTAACGAGTGCCAAACGGTATTTATTGCTTGATTTTCCTAATGAAATGGACATAATTTGAAATCTGAGACAAAAGTAACACAAAGCATTGTGATTTATTGTATGGGAGGTGCACTGAAAACAGCATAGACCAAAAGATCGATTGGGATTTACGAATCGATATTGGTTCATAAATAATAAATTAAGAATAAATTAAAATCGCTGTCACCGTGGGGTGTTGAACATGAAAAGTTACGCAGTCTCATCTGTTCTCTTCAAAATAAATGCATAAGCTTATAGTCCTGTAGGTTCATAATTAAAAATGAAAATGTGAACAAAAATAAAAGCAATTAAATGTATTATAATTAAAATATGAAAATTTAAATGACGGGTAATAATAGAATATAACAGAATTTTTACAACCCTGTCCATAAAAATGATGGACAATGTTAAAGTCTAACGCAACCTCTGATATATGCGTTTATATATTTATATATTAATTTACACAACAGTTCTTTCTGGTTCTCGAATCTAGTAAGAGTGCGAAATTAGACAGCCGTTTCACTATTTGTAATTGTATCACTCCGCCTGCAGTACATCTTACAGAGCCTTTACAGGGAGTGTCATGAAATAGCTCTTATTTGAAAATTTACGTCTATGTTTTCGGACATGTGAGCTCCAGGGCGTGAGCGACTGTTCTGTGCTCATGAACCTGCCCGAGAAGCCTCAACTCAACCAGACCTTCTGGAATTTGCCACTGACTCTAATGTCTCTACAGTGGTTAAGCATAAGATATAATTCGTTTTGGGCAAATCTAACAGGCAGTCTTTGGTCTCATTAATCTAATATTTGTTCCACAGCAAATCATTTTGGCAAAATCTCATCATGTTTATGTAAATTCAATGCTGTATATCAGAGCGCTGCCTGTGTACATGTGACCAAATTGCCTAGCAACTTTTATGATGGCTGTTGTTGTTGTTTATTAAATATTATTATTTTATATAAATAACAGAAGTATTTACTACTGTTTTGTATTGAGAAACAGTGTGTGTGTTCGTGATGGTGATTATTTTGCCATTAGATGTCAACAAGAGAAGTTTTCACGAGTAAGCAATAAAGACTTTTACGTTGAAAAAACAAACGTCATAAGCGGAAGCTGTTTTTAGTTTCAACATCGGCTTAAGGCAGCGAACAAATGCACTGAGCAGTGCTGTCATTAGAAATCACCCTTAACAGATGAAAGGATATTAACGGTATGACACAGATGATGCTTTCCTCAGCGGATAATCAAACTAATGTTTTTATGAGCTGAAGAATGAATGCTGTATCAGATGCAGGTAATCATGATCGCTCAGTCCATCTCTTTCTCATAATACTCTACTACACATAATACTTTGCTTTTAGTACAGCAATACAAGAAGTTTTTAATGAAGTAACTCAACATTACTCCGTTGCTAGTTCTAAAGTGACATTTTGAATTTAGTAACGGAGGCTTGGGCTCAGCTGTTAAACAGTCAACTTTTGATTTGAATCTGTGGTGGAAGGAAGTAGTTCTGCACAAAAGAGGGCTTTTAAAAACACTCCGTTGTTATTTTGTTTATGTAATTGCACACTTGTGCTGTTGAACTGTTGTATAAACGCAATATCACACTTGTAGATATGAGACATGGCTGTATATCGGCATGCTGTGATTACCTACGGCTGAATCACAGCAGTGCCGATATACAGCCATATCTCTTATTAATGATCTTTCAACTGCTGCTTTAGATGAGACATTTATATTTTCTACCAAGAAAAACTGCAGACACAGGATTATGACGTATTATACCCTGTGAAGGATACATAAATGCTGCTTTCAAAAATTGACCAAATGGTATCTTGACAGACAAGGATGTTACGCAGAGACTGGATTTGGGTGCGTCTTGTTGTACATGTGCAACATTTTTCAGCTTTTGTACATAGCCAAGGGCTAGAGCTCATCTATCAACATGGATTATTAAAAAGATAGTCCCAAAAATGAAAATTACCCCATGATTTACTAACTCTAAAGCTATTCTAGGTGTATACGACTTTCTTTCAGATAAATACAATCAGAGTTATATTAGGGGAATCGGATGCCCATTTTCCACAAGTTGATATGATTTGTTAGGGTCTTAATGAGAAGTCCATAACATACTTTGGGTAAAATTTCTCAGTGGTAGTGTAAAAAACACCCTTTTTACCTTGTCAAATTCAGCCCTTTTCAGAGCAAGACCTTTTTTTGCATTCACCTTTAAATGCTAATGAGCTCGGCTCATCGCACTCCTCTCTTCTGTGGGGTGATGAGCAGTAATTTTTACTTTAGCCGCATTTAGCTGCAAAACTTGCTAACTAGCACAATATTAGGAAAGGCGATTTGCAAAGATGCATAAAAACACTTATACTCCCTTCTGCTGTAAAGCTGGATCACGAATGATACACGCAAACATAGACGCATTTATATAGATCACCCAGCGCATTTCCTTCAAAAACAAAAGTAACGTTAATCCTCTGCGTCTTCAGCGGCTCAGATGTCGGGAGTAAATGACAACTGCTATGTTCAGTATTACATCCAACAACTGAACACCTCAATCGCTTAGAATCCATTCTTGTCTTCCCCTGCACTGGCGTCGAAACAAGGTAAGACGGCTGCGTCAATCAACAATCGTGGGAGCGGCATTGGTCGGTGTGACGTCATACAGACAAGATGCTGAGAATGGCTTGATTTGGGGAAAAAAGGGGATATTACTTATAAAGATTTTAAAAAATACTACTGGGTGGATTTTTATCATTATAGGGTGGTCGTGTACACACACTGCCAAAACACATTTATGTTCAAACAACATGTAAAAGTGAGTTTTGCATTCAATGACCCCCTTTAAAAAAAAGTCCTGGATCTTCCAAGCTTTATAATGGCAGTGAATGGGTGTTGAAATTTTGAAGTCCAATAAAGTGCATCCATCTATTATATAAAGTACTCCACATGGCTTCTGAAACGTAGCAATGTGTTTGTAAAAGATAAATATATACATTTACAACTTTAGAAATCGTAATCTCTAGCTTCCACTAATGCAGGCAAATGCAGAAGTGACAAACGAGAAGAGAGCAAAACAAAACATAGAAGTACAAAACAAGGATTTGTAAAGAAAAATGTTGAAGGATTTTGATATAAGCTAAGAGAAGACTGGTTTTCATTTGCTGTCAACAAAACTTGGTTCTTGTGAGACTAGCATATTCTCACCAGAGCTCATGCTACGCCTACGTCATGCATCTCTCATGAACGTGTACGACAGTTAGTGGAAACTAGAGATTACAGTTTATTAAGTTGTAAATATGGATATTTGTCTTATACAAATGCATTACTTCGCTTCAGAAGGCTTTATTAACCCCCAGGGGATGTGGAGTAATTTTTATGATAGATGGATGCACTTTAATTTGCTTCAACACCTCAATACCCATTCACTGGTACTATAAAGCTGGGAAGAACCAGGACATTTGTTTTTATACCTCTGATTATTCGTCTGAAAGAAGAAGGTCATATACACCTAGGATAGTTTGAGTGTGAGTAAATCATGAGGTAATTTTCATTTTTGGGTGAACTATCCCTATAAATTCATTAAGTGGAAATGCCTGAACAACCAGTGTCTAAGGAAAGTTAAATCTGTTTATAAGCTTTGCCACTGTCACTGCCACAATTTTCAGAATATCAAAACAATCTCAGCATCTGTAGCTTTGTGCGTCATCAGACCGCCCGTTACACTCTCTTTATCTTTACCTCATCTTCATCCTCATCTGCTATCTTTTTAATGAGAAATGTTTGCTTGCAAATGTGACCACGATCAAATGAAGGTCAGCCAAAGGCCACAACTTCTCTTCCTTGAGCAAAAGAAGGTTCTGCAGTTTCCAGCTGCTTCAGAGAGCTGTGATCTTGAGATGAAACCAACAAAGGAAGAGGTTTTGGCAGGGGAGCACGACAGCAGGGATCCATATTGCGCATTCCAGTCGGGGAAGCTTTATGTTTGTCTATAAAACCTCCTGGAGCGTTTGAGGAGGAAGGGAGACTGAGCGAGCAACGAGGGAATTTCCTATACAGTGCCACAGTGAAAGAAAAGTAGGAAAAAAAGACACCCTCATTCTCTTTCACTTGCTGTCTCACTGGTTGTCTATTCTGTAAAACGACAAATCTAAATATTAACTCGTATGGGGAAAACCCCACATACTCAAATTCGTCCTTTATCATAGACGGGTTACTCATTTTTCCTAAAAAGTGTTGAGAATAGCTGCAATTGTCCATAGGGAACTCTCTATACAGGATTAAGCGGTATGCACTACTGAGCCACAAAGTGAACGGGCCAAATTAGCAGCTAACTGAAGTTTCTGTGGCACAACTGAGTTGCTATAGTATTTTAATTAGTTTGCAAGGATCTAGAACTCTCGAGACCAGAAGAAGGTCAAGCAATCCATCACGGCGAGGACAAAAAAAACACATTTGCCAATAGCAATTCTCAATTTCACTTCAGTGACTTAGGCATGACTTCATCAAACCAAAACATCAGCACAAAATGGCCCCAGGGAGACGTTTAAATGTGAGCGTTTAAAACCGTGTGATGGCATGTGACCCAACTGGCCTAAATGAAACTTTTTTCCCCCCAAGTGTTTTCCTCTCGTCACAATTCCTGAGGCTGGTCCAACCCTACTTCTCCGTCTCCGTTGATATCTCCATCTCTGTTTTACAGTCTAGACGTTGATTAGAGCCCTTGGCTATGACAAAGAAAAATGATGTATTACAAGTGATACTTTTTGGCCTAACTTGGGACTTTGGAGGCCTCAGTACATCAGTTTAGCCCACAACATTTTACACCTCTCTTTCAAGGATAAAGCTTGGCAGTTTGGTCAGTTTTAATGCTGCTGCTCTGTGAACTTTTGTCAAGATGACTCTGTCAGAGCTTTTCCGTTAAAATGGCATGAGAAGAGAAGGTGTTATATGTGCAGTACTTGGGCTGAAACAATCACTTTTCACATGATTTGTGGTACCATTCATGTCTGTTACGTGCTTGTTAGAACCTTGTATGTGAGCAATTTTTAACAGTTGCTCATGCATCTGTAGCGGTCTTCATTTTTGACACATTGTGAATGGCTCAAATGCAATTAATATAGCAGTGTTAATGACTCATATTGCCTGATGTGTTTTAATGGTTAGATGCTAACAGTGTCCCGTTGATTAGTGCAAGGATTATGTTTGGTAGATGTATGGAGCTCATTGGCCATCTGCTTTATGTGGGTTTTTAATCCTTGTGTGGGTGATCACATTGATTTGTGAAAATGGCGGTACAGGATGCAGGCAGCTGAATGTTAATAATGAATCTCAAGAAGCCTCTTATTAAAATAATAGAAAGAAAGGACTGTTTTTCTGCAGCATCTTACATTGCTTGTTTTGAAATTTTAAAACTTATCATCCTCTGATGTCAAGGTTATTTCTAAGCTTTTTATCTATTCTCACACACATACTATATATATATTTATATACATGCTCACATTTTGCAGGATTTTTAACCCAGAAATTCACACATAGATTGGCTCCCTGAAGAATTCAGCCTTCAAAACAACCTCTGAAAGCAGCACCTTTAGAAACTTGATTTAGTGGCTTGGTTAAAAAAACCCATCATGCACAAACAAAATTGTCACTGCAAACAAACACACACACAGGTCATTCTGACACAGACTGTGATCACCCTGTAACTTACAGCAGTGTTAGATGCCACTGTACTGTACTTGCAGCACATTCAGAGGATATGACAGAGACAAGTCGAGCAAGAGAAAGGACAAAAAGGAGGAAAAATAAAAAGGATGAATAAATGGACAAAAGGAAGAGAAGAAAGGAAAGCATAAAAATGGAAGAAAAAGGACAAAATAAATCACAATGGTATGGAAACCCGTTTCTGCCACTGAATAAAAATATAATTAAAAAAGTAATTGCGTCTTTTTATCTCACAGTTCTGGAATTGTGGAATATAAACTTGCAATTGCAAGAAATAAAGTCAGAATTGTGAGATATACACTGCCCTCCAAAAGTTTGGAAACGCCCTAGAAAAGTAAGGTTTTGGACAATATTGGCATGAATCCTTTTTAATTTGTGATAATTTTGCACTGATAAGGGACAACACAAACTACGAAAACATATTTTATTACATAAACAGTTTAGACATAGAAAAAACGTAAATTTTCGTTCCATCAAAATATACGTCATTAGCAGCTATTACAGCTCTGCATAATCTGGGCCTAAATTCAGTGTATTCTAAACTTAACTGGCAATCAATTGTTGAAGCTATTAAGGTGTGCTGACCCAAAAATCTTTTAAAAACCTGGGCCAAGTTTAAACCAGTAACCAGGCATCACAGCTGGCAAAGTAGCATGTCGGATTTTGACACGTATTGCCATTATTATGTAATCAAAATGAAAATTATTTTTGCTGGTCTTCAATGATAATGTCAAGTTACTTTAATGTATTTGCACCAAAAAATGATAAGGATTTATGCTGATATCGTCCAAAACCACACTTTGCCAGGGGTGTTTCCAAACTTTTGGAGGGCAGTGTAAAGTCAAAATTGTGGGATTAAAACTCGCAAATGCAAGAAGTAAAGTCAGAATTGTGAGATTTAAAGTCAGAATTGTGTGATTTCAACTTTTCAAACAATTGCAAGTTTATATTCCACAATTCTGACTTTATATCTTGCCATTATTACTTTATTTCTCACAATCCTGACTTTATATCTCGCAAAACTGACTTTATGTCTCGCTATTGCATGTTTATATGCCACAACTCTGACTTTATATCTTACAATTCCGACTTTATAGCTTACAATTGCGATCTTATATCTTACAGTTCAGACTTTATTTCTCAAAATTCTGACTTGACTTTCTGCAATTGTGAGTTTAGATCCCACAATTCTTACTTTATATCTCACAATTCTGACTTTATTTCTCACAATTGGAAGTTTATATTTCGCAATTCTGACTTTATATCTTACAATTTCAACTTTATAGCTTACAATTGCGAGCTTATTTCTCACAATTCAGACTTTATTTCTCACAATTGTGACTTTATATCTTACAATTCTGACTTTATTTCTTACAATTCAGACTTTATTTCTCGCAATTCTGTCTTTATTATAGACTTTTATTGCAAGTTTAAATTTATATAATTCTTTAATACTGCAAGTTTATATTTATATAATTCTTTAATATTGCAAGTTTTGCAACTTTTTTTCTCAGAATTGAGCAGCCGAAAAACCTTTTCATTTTTTATTCAGTGGCGAAAATGGGCTTCCATACAATGGTCTTACACATGATGCTAAAATTAAAAATTAAAGCCCTTCTGCCTTAAAAATAAATAAAAGCTAGTGAGAATGCACTGGGAAAATGACAGCAAGAATTATTAAGTCATTGGGTCTTAATAACACAGCATGATCTGGCAGAATCTCTCTTCACCATCCGAGATACAGAACAGAGATCCTCACAAAACACAGGCTCAAAGACCGCAGACACAAACAAACTCAGCTTCCAAAGGAGACTGTGGTCACTGTGACACTTATGAGGTACAGACCAAGGCACACTTTCTCCTTCACTCTGATACATCTAGAAAAGCGAGAAACGGCTCACATTTTCCATGCTTTTGTGTTTCGATGATTTGGCAATGGAAGACAAGAAGAAAGGATTTGTAAGAGCGCTCTCTGGAAACATTAAGAGAGACACATAGTCTGAATTGCAAAATATCATACTACCATATTCTACTTTATATATTTATATTTCTCTTTATATAGAAGAAACGGTCAAAGTAAAATACTAGTATACTGTTTCAAATTAAGTCAAACACATCCCATCAACTAATATGCCTACTTTCCATCTATGTAGTATGCATGTCAAGTTAGCAGTGTGACCATGGATTCATAAAAGAGTTGGCAAAAAATACTACCTTACTACCTTCAACCATTTTTGTCTATATAATAAAAAAAATGGGATCCCAAATAACACTGGAACAATGAAACAGTCTTCAAAATATTCAAGAGTTCCACAGAAGAAAGTCATATAGGTTATTTAGGGTAAATAAATTGTCATTTTACACTGAACTATCCCATTAATACAGAACAAAATTTATTTACAATTGTAGTACATATTTTCATTGATCATCTAGATGTACAACTTCTGCAGGGCCACAAACATGTATATGGATCTGTTCACCACAGAAGTAATGCTTCAAATCAACTGCGAAAGCACCATCAACAGTTTGAATGAGCAAAACCATCTTTAAAAAAAAAAATCTCCCAGAAAAAGATAGTGAACATTTGTGTGACAGGTGGAAAACACTACTATCAGGAGAGCTCCAAACAAGCCATCCAATCACATCTCTCCACCAACTAAATGATTGCCCAGAATGATCCTCAATGACCAAAAAAAACAGCATCAAAACCAGCTGGACGGTTCTTGTCATGTAGCTATATTTGATCAACAGCTCTTTTGATCCTGTTATTGTATATGAGTAAGGTAGCGTATCTCTCAAAGAGAGATGGACCACAGGTGTGAAGAGGCCATTTGCTTTCAGCTCCATTGCTGTGGAGAGTCTGTAGAAGCACCTGGACCTTCTCACCAGAGCTTTCCAAACAATCATTTCTCAAACCACACAGCAATTACCAGCGCAACAGCAGGGTTTAGAAAAAGACAAATAAGAGCACATACAGACGTGCACGTGCACACACACACAACTCTCCAACAACTAAAAACGAGCTGAGAGAATACAGTAATTGAAGTTCAGTCTTGGCAGGTGGGTATGTTTGGACGACCTTTGTGTGAGTAAGGGTCTGCTTACCACCCGAGCCAGCTGTGTTGTTATTTTATCATCCAGGAAGGTGACCGGTTTCTTTCATAACTAACTATGTCACCATAGACACAGCGGTTTGTTTTCCCAAGGCACACCTGCAGGAAAAGTTTTGCTTGTAAGTCAGCAACATTTTCTTGGCTTAAGGCAAACACAAATATTTGGAAAGAATATTTTGAACTTGTATTTTCTGAATGAATTAAAAAAATCTATATATTTTTAAAAATGTTATATAAGTTTAAAGGAAGACTGCTGTAATGTGGTTGGTTCAGTTGGGTGGGACTGGAAAAAGGAGACAAAAACATTCCTCTGAATCCACGCACACACACAGAGAGAGAGAGCCTACCTAATTTTCTATGAATTTTATATCAGTTAACGGTGGGATCTAATTCTATCCATTTTCTTCTGCATTGATTTACTGAAATTCATAATAAAGTTGTCTCTTGAGCTGTGCCAAATCGATAAAACCCTATTAGATGCAGTTGTGATCACTGGAGAAAGAAAATTGTCATTAGTTCTTGATGAAAAAAGACCTTGAAAATTGGATTAGATGTTTCACAAGTTCACAGTGCAAAAGAGCAGTAAGAAAAAAAGGCAGACAGTTGTAGATTTCTGTCTGTAATACAGATTATGAGAAGGAGGAGCAGCTCGGGGGAGAAAATTGATAGTTAGCATGGAAATTGTGGGTAAACATTCCTCGTGATTTAGCTTTAAAAATCCATAAAATGTTATCAAATCAAAAAATTTTATCTGTTACATAATTTAAATCATGGCACAAATAAGAAAACTTCCTATTGACAAACAGGAAGCCCAAGCGTCCATTATTAAATCAAAAACATCACTTAACTAGGAGCGAAAGAACTGCGAGTTGCTTCATTGAAAGCTTATTCTATTACTATATTAAAAGCTCTCTGTATTATGGGGAAGAGATTGACTGAGCAAGTGTGATTACCTGCATCTAATACAGCATTCATTCTTCAGCTCAACCTCACATGCACAATAAAACATTAGTTTGAATGCCCGCTGAGGAAAGCGATATTTTTGTCGTACTAGCCTTTCAATCTGCTATGGGTGATTTATTGACTGCGTCTTACAATGCCTGCAATTCCAAAGTGCATACTATCCATCCTAAATTCTATGTGATAGTAGTAATTTTCAATACTATTTAGGACAGATAGGGTGGATAGGATGCACATTGGGACGCAGGGAATGTGTTGTTGAAAGTAAAAATAACTTCCTTGTTTACAACAGCGTTTTAGTCTCTTTCAATAGAGTCTTTACTTCAGACTCACTCATAAAAAAGTGTTTTGTTGCCATTTAATGGTGAAATAATGTAACTACAATTACCATCATGAACACACACCATTTCCCAGTACTTAATATTATTATTAAATACTACTATTTTCTATATATCATATTTATTAACTAATAATAATAATAATAATAATAATAATAATATTTATAAACCAACAACAGCCACCATAAAAGTTGCTAGGCAATTCAAAAGTACAAAGGCAGCACTCTGATATACAACATTAAATTTACATCAAATATAACGTGATGAGATTTTACTATTTGCCAAGGTAAGGCTGCTCTTGGTGGGTTCATGAGGTTTGAATGGCCGCTTGAGCCCTGGATCTTCCATTTTCTTTTCATTTTCAAATAGACGTTATTTTATTAACAAACTGCATGTTTGAAGACTAAACACGCACATTATCACATAAAAAAAAATCTTAAAACTACATTCCATGACACAAAAACAGTATTATTTATAAAATTATATCTGGGCATCCACCATGACACTCACTGTCAGAAAACCGCAAGCTGAGTGATACAAACGGTGAAACGGTTGGAGTTCTGATTTTACTAGAATATCGCACTACTCTCAGCCAATCAGATTTGAGGATCAGGAAGAACTGTTAATAAAAAGAATAATCAATTTCATAAAAATGCATTAGTCAAATCAAAAACCATCAATATTTATATCTACACTCTATAAAAATTTCACATGGGGTTTCATTGGGGTTTCATCAACCTTTCATTGAAAAGAACCATCTTCTTATTAAGAACATTTTCAATAATTTAAAGTACGTTTTTCTACCATAAAGAACTGTTTGTGCAATGAAAAGTTTTCATGGAAGTTAAAGATTATTTATGGAACCATAGATGCCAGTAAAAAAACTTTGTTTTTAAGAGTGTAATGACTTTTCACTTTACCCAACTATGCATCTATGAATCACCTCAGATACTATAAAAACATCAAAAGATAAATGTCAGTGTCACATATATCATCTGCTCTTGTAGCATGACTTTCTAATCAGTCAGACCTTGAAATATAACCCACAGTGAAAACGACCATTTGTCTGTACATATTTTAATTGATGTTTTGCGCTTTTAAAATCAGAGGGGTTTGCAGAAGCATGTGTTTTTGTGTGATTGAGTTAGGCGGCTGTGTAATTAAGGCTGATTGTGGCTGAAAAGTAGAGATGTGGTTTCATCCCTGTGTTTAGTGTTGATTTGATTATGGAAATGAGGCGGCGTCTTGCGCTCTGCGCAGTGTGATGTGGCAAAAAATGAGCTGATAAAACGGCAAACTTTTTAGAAATTGGTTTCTGTTTTCCAAAGATAACTTGTCAGACACATTCCTCTGTCACGTATTTGTAAAACTTAAAACATGTCATTTCAAGGTCCTATGCTTTAAGAGTTGTACATTGTGTTTTAATAAGAGAAGCTCATTAATATTCATTGAAATATTACTCTGTCCCTATACCTACTAAGTGACCTAAGCATAATGTTAATATAACTGTATCCAAAGGTCACAAGTTGCATTCTGTGTGTTATTGTTTGTACCACCAGAAATCATTTCAGTTCAAATATTTGCTGATGTTTCCAGTGTGATTTTGGGAATCTTAGTGTAGGCTCAAACAGAAACCAAACAAAAGACAACTTTCAATATATACACGTATTAGAAAAAGCAGAAGCACTGAGGAAATGAAAGCTGTGGAGCTGATAGAATTATTATATGCCATTATATGCCTCCACCCCCAACTCACTTCCTCTCAATGGGAAAAGGAAGTCGTTGTAAAGAGATGACTTCCTGTATTAACTAAATCCTGTCTATTTTTCTGTGGCAGCTACATCAGAAGCTAATAGCCTAAAGTTAAAATTCACCTTCTGCTGAGGTAAGGGAAATATAACAGTTGCAAAGTGATTACAAATTACACTGATCTTCACTGTAATAGATTTAAAAAAAATATTAGTATTGACTTGTGCTGCCTAAATTAAGCTAAAATGCTACTGCAATAGATGTGCTGTAAACTATCAATAAAATTCTATGTGTGAAAGTATGTGTGAAAAAAGACAAGGACTGGTCCCAAAGCACTAACTTGACAAATCTCTTTTAAAGTAGCAGTTCAGAAGCTGAAGCCTGCAAAGCTGCATCTACTCAGTCGAGGTGCAAAGCTTTCAGGACAAAAAATGAAATGACATCCAACATATCGCAGGAACACCTGCCAAAACAACACACTGCCATTTATGAAACAAAGACACACACCTGTGACTCTACCAGCACTGGGTTCTTATGATGAAGAGGCTCAAAATTGCACATTCATCACACATGGAAATCATGCACTTTTTTTTTAACCACACACAAAAAAAGGAAAATGATATAAAAAAAAAAGATATAAAAACCTGCACCCATGTTTTTGATTAAAACTTTTGAAATCAAACTGAATTCATATTTCATTGTGTATACGAAGCTTCTCAAAGGGATCAAAGGGTAAATATTTGATCATCTCGCTCTGTATATTCTCTGAATATTCCCTGTCCTCAATTTATCAGCGCTGAAAAATGACAACACTAACACAAAAGCCGATATAGGCTCTTCATGGTTTTATTGCAGGAGTTCTGATGGATGAAATTAGACTTTGCAAAGAGCCTCTGTAGCAACGAGAGAATTTAATGGTGTCCTCGCATGACTGATAGTTCTCTGAATCAATATTGATGTGCCAAATAGAGGTCTCCTCATGGGAAGCCCTCTACAACTGAAGGGCATTGAAAACGAACATTAAAGTCTTGCCAAAGACTCATGGATGATCTTGAGATCTTTTGAGGACACAAGAACTTCCCCCATTTCCTTTACCCACCCACATGCCATTATTGCTCAAAAAGAGTCATAAATAAACGCTGAGAGGGTAATACACATGTGAAATGAGGGGTCAGTGAGCTTGTGGGTGTGGGAGTGTACGGCGAGATCAGATATAAAAAGGAGTTCACACGAAATGAAGCTCCTAAGAGCCATTTCAACATGTGCGCCACGGTAAAGGAAATCTGTGTGACTGCAAGCTTTTAATGCTGTTCAGACATTATAGTCTATGTGAGAAAAAATATACTTTGATGTTTTTAAAAACAGACTCTTATGCTCACCAAGGTAGGGCCCTATGATTTCCGCAATGCGGAAAACACGGATGAATTCGTGGAACCCAGTCATAAAAATGGAATTTACTGTATAATGTAGAATGTCATGGAATTTGCCAAATTTTGGATGAATAAATCAAAAGTAGGTCAGTACACTTAAATCAAAATGAGATATGGACTAGTGTCTGTGAATATTAAGCCACAAAAAATGCAATTTAAATGTGAATCCTGTGTGTAAGTGAATGGCGATGGTGCAGTACATGAACACAAACATTATCAGAACTGCTCCATTAGAGTCACGGGCATTTTACTGTTTCTTTTAACAAAAACTATCGTCATATCATATACAAACAGAAACTTAAAGGTCTTCACAGCAACCCATCAAAATAAAAGTTTAAAAAGGTTTAACTTGAAGAAACTGTGACAGATATATATTACTTAATGTAATGTAATGATAATACTACTACTACTACTACATTAATTTGTAAGGATTATTTACCATAAATATTATTTACCAGGAAAATGTAAATACACAACACAGTATTTCTGAAAATAAAATAAAATAAAAACTGTTTAATAAAATTGATTAATTAGACATAATTTTGATTATGAAATGAAAGCATTAAAATGGAATCCAGAAAATTAATGGAAAACACACAATTTGGTCAAAATAAAACTTTATTTGAGAGGGGGTAAAAACTAAAAATGTAAATGTAATTTTTGTTAAACTTTTAAGACGTTGCTGTTAACTTGTGTAAGTTTCATGATTTCAGTTAATTAGACATGCTTTCTGAGTGTTTTTTTTTTCTTAAATTGAACCATTAAAACAGAGTCTAGAAAAATTAAACCTGGGAAGAAAAAGGAAAAAAAAAAGAAATCAGAAAAACAAATGGTTAAAATACAATAAATAAATAAACTTTTTTTTTTTTTTTTTTTTAATATAAAATAGATTAATTAGACATGCTTTTGATTATTATATTTAATGAAACCATTAAAATGGAATACAGAAAATGAATGGAGAAAACACAATTTGGTAAACATAAAACTTAACTTGAGGAAAATAACTATTTCATAGGGCCTTAAAATGTCCTTTTTGTTAAACTTCTAAGTTGCTGTTAAATTGGGTAAGTTTCATGATTTCAGTTAAACAGACATGCTGTATTTATTCATCTGTGTAACGTTAGTTAATAAAAAAACACAGTTGTTCACTATTTGCTCCTGTTCCTTTACAGCGCATTAACTAATGTTAACAAATGCAACTTTTGATTTTAATAATGCATTAGTAAATGTAAATGTAAATGCGATCATTCATAAATGCTGTATAAGTACTGTTCATTCCTAGTTCATGTTAACTAAAGTAGTTAACTAATGTTAACTAACAAACCTTATTGTAAAGTGTTACCAAAAATACAGTAAAACAGTAGTACTGTAAAATATTACAATTTACAGTAACTTTTTTATTTTAATGTATTTTTAAATGAATTTGAATTCATTCTGAGGCCTTTTTCTGAGGTCATTACTCCAGTCTTTAATGTCACATGGTCCTTCAGAAATCATTTTAATCTGCTGATTTGGTTCTCAAGAAACACTTATTATTACTAACCAGGTTGACAGTTGTGCTGCCTAATATTCTGAGGTAAGTTTGCGGTAGGTATGATTTAAAAATGTTAATAATTTAATAATTTTATTCAGCAATTAATTAAATTGATCAAAAGTGACTGTATCTTTTTAGATATTATTTGATACAATATATTTAATTTGTAAACTGATATAAGAATAACATCATTGTGACATTTAGAGCTGTGGATTCTAATTCATGAATCGAAAGCGGAATGAGAGGTGTTTAAACAGCTACACCTTCTCTCACTGCACTACTCTGGAGACAGAGTAGTGCATAGGTGAGAAGAAAGTTGAGATGATTAATAAGTGCTGATAACAGCACATGATTAGAATATAGGAAACATAAGTGTGAGATATTTTCTCACTTCTGCAAATCAGTGCTGATATTTTAAGTTGTGCAACCCCAGCATAGACTCGCATTATACAGTGCATAGTAGTGGAATGTGGATACTTATAAGCAGTAACAATCTTAAAATGCAATAGATCTGTGTACTGTATATATCCCTCTTAAGTGGCACATTCATGTGTTTTATTGTTGCTAAAACACCATTTTATGACAATTGCTGTCATAATGTAATCATGATGCTGCTAAGCGGCAAAATTTATTCATAAGGCTTTAGAGAAAAGGCTGTGAACAGCAATACAGAGTCTTAATGAGAATGCTCATATCAGCGGTGCCAAGACAGTTCACATATTCTCACATGCAGAACGGCCAGCTACTGTAAATGAGCTCCCAAGTCACCCGAGTCCAATGCATTGGTGTGGGAGTACTAGTACTGTATGTATGAAGACGATCGCTGTTGTCAAAAGAGCACAATAACATTTGCAATTTGTTGAGTCGACAACCAAAACTACTACAGGGACAGTCCAACTCACTCAAAAGGAACAATGGTGATAGTGGGGTTGTGGGGTTTTCAGGTTTAAATCTGCAAATACCACATACTAAATATTTAGATTTAGGATAGTATTTTCATTATTATACAGTATCGTGACATATCCAAGTGAATCAGCCCCTCGAACGATAAAAAATGATTAAAAAAAAAACTTCAACATGGTTTCAGATTTTTAAAGCCCACTGTATGCGACTGTATTGGTGATTCATTCCTCGCCATCAGCCTGTGCATCTGCTTTTAAGCTCAAATAATGCAAGCAACTAATTTACAACCACTTTAGGCTTCTTCATCGCCAACCATAAAAGCCTCTAAGGACTGTTTAATATTAGTTATTAAGACACAGCAAGAGCTCTGATGGTTGAGTAATGACTGCTGGAAATGCAGATTAATAACAAAACACTCAACACATTGGATCTATAGCCCACAACACTACACATCATAATTAGTGAAGTCTCAAGCATTGTACAATCCATCTGTTTGTGCAGTGACGGCTGAAGTCATATGAAATCTCTTCCGAAATAGAAAGCACATGATTTTTCATGCCTACCAAAAGAACAAATACATCAACATTACCTTATAAAAATACATCTGACCCAAATTAACCACTGGCTTGTATGGTCTAGAACTTTAAATGACGGACAACTTGCTTTTAGTCTAATTCTCAGTCAACCTTCATTGATATAAATATAGCACATGTGAAGTACAATGTTATCAGACCAGTGAGAGCTAAATACAAAATGCTAGTACCAAACATAAACTCCTGTTGTGGTCTACTCTGTCTCAGTTTGAAAAATACATTCAAATTCCCAAGCCAAGATAAATATCTCAGACATTTCTTCTCACTGTTTAGATGTCAGGAACTTTGGATAGACTTCAGCTACCTCTCAGCTATAAAACATCATTACCAGTGGTGCCAGAACAAGTTTTAGAGTGAGAAGAGCCAAGATGGGTGGCTTGAGACATGATCGCTATAAAAAAGGCTAAGCTCATGAGTATTAATAATCTTGATGTTAGTTTTATAGTTTGCACAGATATTTTTTATTACCTCAGTACCGTATTATATAATGGAGACATGTAAAAACACATCAAAACATCTTAAATTTAAACATTTTAATTGATATTGAATAATAAATCCTAAAATGCATATTTGTCTTTCATACTTTCTAATATAATGTGGTTATATTTCAAAATGTTGTGTTTTAATTGAAATGAAATTACACAAAATTGCATGGAATTTCAATATCAGCCATTTATAGGTTATTGCACAAAAGAACAAAAATAATTATACAGACTAGTAACAGAATTTTAATGTAGCACATCCCTATCACATTTATAATTTGGGATCTGCAGCACATCTCCAAGATGTCAGAAAGGCAATGTCAACTTCTTAACATCAAGATACTGGAAATAAAGCTACATTTAAGCAATCAACAACTGTTATTGGCACACTTATTGTTTCTTTCTTAAATGCCAGTTTGTTTACCTGGAAGCACAGTGATTTGATGCATTCTTTTTTTGTTAAAACATAAGCTCAAATGTTCATGTGTCATTATTTTGGCTTGTTTGCAGTAGGGTCATTCTGTGTCAACTCAACCAAAGGTCCCCGGCTCAAATTTTTGATTTAGTCATTTTTTTTTTTCTAAAAAAAAAAAAAATAACCTGTATAGTGATGAAAGCCAAAATATTAAATGTCACACATGTGTATTTACTGAATAATTCAGTATTGTGTAAAGGGTGGTCAAAATGCCAATTTTCACCCGAGACTCGGATCCAAATTACAGGGGGGTACAAATGACTTTAGAAAGATTGCAGTATCATTATATTATTTTTTACTTAGTAAAATCCTTTGACTTCAGCCATCTTTGCTGCAATATATACAAGTGGTGACCATTAAAAAATGTGGAAAAAGTACTTTTCTCCAAAGTCTGCATGCCTGTAACTCAATAAGTATTTAAGATATCTTAATGCCCTTTTAGATTGTGGATCATAACAAACTTTCCTTTTGGCATTTTCATTTTTAAGGCCCTATATGGATCAGTTCCAGAGATACTGCAATCTTAATATGGCTTCAGGAGTAAATCGTTAAATTATACACGTATTCAGTGGTCAAAAACCAAATGGGTCGCTTTGCATTCACCTGCTACTTTTTTCTTTTAAAGAGGAAGGTCTGAAGAACAAATAAATGTATCTTTTTTCTGTCTTTCAAAACAACTGCATGAAAATACCTGTCTGAGTGCCATAAATGTTCTTTTTCCAAAGTTTGCATGCCTGTAACTCAAGAAGTATTAAAATTATCCTAATGCCCTTTTAGACTTTTAGTCTTAACAAACTTTTCTTTTGCCATCTTCATTTCTTAAGGCCCTATATGGTTCAGTTCCAGAGATATTGCAATATCGTAAATGAAATTGTCAAATTGTACACATATTCAGAGGTCAAAAACCAAACTTGTGCCATTTGCATTCAGATGAGACTTATTTTCTTTTAAAGAGAAAGGTCTGAAGAACAAATAATGTTGAAACTAGAAATGTATCTTGTTTCCCTCTGTCAAAACATCTGCATTGAACATACCTGTCTAAGTGCCATAGATATTCTTTTTCCAAAGTTTGCATGCCTGTTAAATAGTATTAAAGATATCTGAATATGATTTTAGACTTTTTATTTTTTATTTATTTTTTGGAATCTTCATTTTCAAGGCCGTTTGCGATTCAGTCCCAGAGATATGGGGATCTCAATGAGGCTCCATGTCCAGATTGTTTAATATTACCCATTTTCAGTGGTCGAAAACCAAATGTTGGCCACTTTGTATACAGCTGATATTTATTGTATTTAATAGGCGAACATCTGAGGAAATGGATCGACAAGGGGAATGTCTTTAATACATCTTCAGTTAGAGGCATGTAAACGTTTTTCCCCATTTTCCAATGTCACCACTGGCATATACTGCAATAAAGATTGCTAAAATCAACAGATTTTACCAATATATGCATAAAAATAATATAATGATGCTGCAATCTTTCTAAAGTCATGTTTAAGCCCCTGTAATTTGGCTCCGAATCTCAATTTTTCATTTTGACCCCTCTCAACAAAATAGTGGATTACTCAGTAAATAAACATCTGTGACATTTCATATTTTAGCTTCATCACCATTTAATCCATTTTTTTTTAAATTTGGATTATCTGACACATAATAAATCACTAATATCAGAAGCTAAAACTGTAGCTGTGTCTGAGAAAGACTGTAGGTCTCAATGCAGGTCAGCATTTGGCTGAGACCTCCTGGACTCCTCTACCATGTTTTCAAAAGATACTGTTACCGAAAAGAAAACTTCCACAGAACAAAAACAACTGCATCTACCACAAGTCAAAATCTATAAACACGCTTTACACACCAGGTGTTATTGTGTCTGTACACCTTCTACTGCATCAGACTTGGCCATCTGAAGCGCTCAGAATTAATCGTCCACCATTTTTATCTCTGTGTCCAATCTCAACGGGTTCCCTTTTGTTGTCATCACAAACAACAGAAGTGGTAAAATATAGTCAATAACACCCCAGCAGGCTGATGTGGGAACAGTTCAGACAGATTTATAGACTGACACATCACACAAACTAACCGCTAGATTTACGATTTTGTTCCTCATCTTTTAGATTGGGACACCCACTAGGCCTATGGCTATTTCTATTAGGCTCAGTAGAAGCTACATTTATGGGCCTAAATGAGTCCGTCAGGTGCCCTAAGCGCACAAAGCCAAAACATACCGCAGGAATGTTAAATGCTGATTCAAAGAGTTCAGGGTGGGTTTTGCTGGGGTGGAAAGAGAGAGACGCACTGTTTGACCGAGTGTCTGTCGGCATGCGCTCACAAATGTTCCAAATTCCTTGTGGGCAGTTAATGGCCAACAACATAAACTCCGCTGGAGTTGCTCTGTAGCTCCAAAAATGTCTCAGTCGCTCCTTCGCTGCTGGAGACGATTCATTGGTTGCCGTTACCTCTTTTTCTCTGTGTGAACTCAAACTGAGGTCTGCAGCCCTCCACAGAAACCTTCTCACAAACGAGGCCTGTAATGATGACTATAGGGATGGGTACCGAAACCCGGTATTAAATCAGCCCCGGTGCTAAATTATGAAAGACCGGAGTATCGATAAGCTCTGGCGTTAACGGTTCTGCTATCGGTACTGGAGAGTTCAAGAAAATACACATACATTTATTATTGCTATATGAAGAGTTCAGATGCAAAACCAGCTATGTAAGTACTGGCACTTCTGATTGGGCTGAGGCTGGAATTTAGTGAGTTTGAAGTAAAAGTATTTGATGGACGTATAATATGTGTCAGGAGCATTCACTCAGTATCATTATCTCATTTTTGACCGAGATGGCTTTTAGCTGGTTTTGCATCTGAACTCTTCATATATACATTATGTTGCCAATTTTATCTCTCCAGAGTTGCCAGCTGTTTTTATATGCAGTAATATTAGTCTATCATTTGTCTACGATTCATTTTTGCTATTCGCAATTCAGAGGAGAGATCGCACTCACGCGGAGGAGCTACAGAGCGTGCAATATGAAAGCCCTGTTGAACTGTAATGACAGAGGACAGAACTAAACAATCAAACATCTGCTTACACTTTAGACCTGTGGCTGTGTTATTAAGCTAATTTTATTGTTGATTTCGATGTTAGCTTCCAAGGATCATAAAAAAGAAGATGAGGTAAAACTATCGGTGATTGTTGTAAAATGCAATCTTTACTGTTGATAAATTGCGGGAGACGCTGTTTCCCCGGCTGAGCTCTGTGTGCGCTCCAAAATGGACAAGCAAATTACACTTTGGGCTTCGAGTGTGCGTCCAAACAATCAAACACACACAGATATTTCAAAGTGGCCGGCTTGAAGAGTATTCGCTTAAACACAGTTTATGTCTTGGACGTGAACAGCTGTGAGAAAATCCGATGTGTCAACACGATCTCATGAAAGTGAGTATCAATACTACGAGTTTCTGTTTCTATTTGTTGTTCTATTTATACGCCGAAATGGACTTTGCGTGCATATGATACGCAATTGTTAGGATTAGGAGTGTGGGGTAAGTGCGTATTATATGTAGGCTACCCCAAAAACTGTGTATCATATAAACGCCAAAAATTGCGTATCATATGCACACCAAACACGTGCACATCATATGCACACCAAAATCAATTTCTGTGTGCATTTACAAGTTAATGTTTTATAAACATTTCATTAAATTATATTTATTTTACATAATATGAAGCAATGTTAATTAAACACTTATAATTGTTTTGTTTATATATAGCCTAAATAAACCTAAAACAAAAAGTACAGATAAGAATACCGGTAAAGTACCGGATCGATAAGCAGTATCGGTAATACCGCTAAAACCTTAACGATACCCATCCCTAGATGACTACCTTAACTTTAACCACGATGATCCAGCTGTCATTAACTATAGTCATGTTGAATAATTAGGCCTTAATACAGGGATGAGTGGGTAGTCCATTTGTTTTTACACGTGCCATTGCTGTAAATAGTGCCTCTTTGCATAAAGTCATCAGCCTCGCCGCTTGTGGCCTTCCGATTGTAGCTTTTATACAGTACGGTAATGGCTGAATAGACAAATGACAGTGATTATCTGGGGCTAGGCTGGGGCCTTGGCTCCCCACTATATAATTAGACCTTAGCTCAACTTGTTTTTTGACATTCTACTGGAACTAGATGGTAGACGGGTACACGGCAGCCAACGAAAACGTCCACCGTCTAATTTAGGGGCAATCCGAGCCGCTAATGTCAGTTTCTATGCTGGGATTTTTCAGTGAACAATTTTTCTTGACGTTTCAAGTGTATATGTCTGTGTATTTTCCTCTTTTGTCCTTATAAGGCTGAGCATACGTGGTGAGGCCGCCTCAGTAACCTCAACCGCAATGACATGGCTGGCCTAAAGGAAGCTGAAGTCATTGCGCTGAGGTAGCTGTGAAAGATTGGATACCTATCTCATTACTCACTCAGGAAAGAAAGAGAATTTCAACATGGCTGTGGAAAAAAAAAAATAAGGAAAGAAGTGCACAGAAATCTGTTTACTTAGTAAAAGAATATTTGCGCAGCAGAATTTGTACACCTGTTGAAATGGAATGTGTGCCTAAATATGCACTTTTCATCAAGCTTTCAGCACCGTAAGTAAAGACTCTGTAATCCACCTCCCCCCTCTTATCATCATAACCCTGGCCCTCCTACCACCGAGTGCACTAAGCAGTGTTGACAGTGTACGATGAGGCCTAAAGTAGGAGGCCAGCAGCCCCTCATCACACTCTTTAAGTAAACCATGACCTCTTTCACAATACATACAACTTATCATTTGTAAAATAAAACCACCTTTACACAAACTTCAAATATAAGCCTCAACAGAAATATCTCACCACAAAACCTGATGTTTTTCAAAGACAATGCCGATTCGAGTTTTTGTATGTGCTGAATCAACTGTGCCTTGCACAATTCTGGCACGCAACGAACCTCGGGAAATTTTCACTGATAAATATTTTATGACGAGGGAGATTACGTATAACGATTGAAGTGGGGAAACATTTACACTTATGATATTTCAGCGACCAACAGAGTATGTGAGCGGAGTGGAGCGACAACAATTTCCCCTCCGCGCTCCGTGCATTTTATAACCGCTCCGCTCCGGGTTCACCGTTTCCCGCTCCCGCTCCACTCCTCGCTCACTGATACCAGAAACGCCGCTCCGCGTCTAAACTATATCATTATGTTTGAAATACCACAGTTCTGTTCATAACGTATATTAAAAGAAGAAAGTAACAGAAATAAAACGAAAGTATAGTTTTAAAGTGACTTATTGGAACACTAGTGCGCAAACTTTTTTCCTCATGCCAAGCTAACGTGTTTGTCAGTCAGCATTAAAAGGTATAATTGCTGTTTTTTGCAGTGCAAATGTTTGTGATAAAATAATAATAATAATAATAACAATACGTTTCGTCAGTTATTTTACGTACAGATCGCTGCATTTCTTATAGATTTCTTCTCATTCAAAATCGGATATACAGATGAAGTACCACAGTAAGTTTACATTTGTATGAATGCATTATTGAGAGAGCGATTGCATGTGAATAAGTGTTGTACTTGTTTAAATCACGCTTTCACTTGAAAATATTCAGTATCTTGAAAGAACAAACTAATTCACTGAAAACTATAACTTTCTGCTTATGTCCATTGCCATCATCCTAGTTTTCACATTCGTTCTGATTTGAGTGATCCATCTCTATCAAGCTAGCTAAATAGGCTATGTTTAACACGTGATTTCTTGCTATATATGCAGTTATATTATGGGTCGTTGTCATGAATTGTACTCGTGATGGAGCGGTAGTGGAGCGCTCTTGGAGCGAGTAAAAACCACAGCGGTCCGACATTTAAAATTTCCGCTCCTCACTCCATTAAAAATCACGCCGCTCCACTCCGCTCACGTACTCTGGCGACCAAGTCACGTGTCCCATATTTTCTGCCGTTTAGAGTCAGCACTGATTGAAGCAAAGCCTAAAACATGAATGAATCACTCTTAGAGTTGATTCTTTTTAATAAACGGATTAGAGTTCTGTCTGAATGATTTTTTACTCAACATATATAAAGACATCTTTGCTAGGTATATTAAAAGTAGATTTCAATTGAACATACAGATTTTTGTCTGCTCTGAAAAATTTCAGCAATAAACAAAAATTCTGATAAACTATAACAAATATTTGTTATGAGGGATTTTTAAATGTAATTCTTTTAAAGCCATGCCTTTTCCATACAATCTCTTCCTCAAGGTAATAAATCTATTCTTTCATAAGTATGGTCTAACCTAACAAGTTTATTATTGCATATTTTACTACTATCTGCTCCATTTATAAATAGCCTATAAAAATGAAGTGGCAGTTCATTATTGCACATATGATGGGATTGCATATAACTTGAATAATTTAAATGGTTTACTCTTTCATGGCTGGGATTGGTAATTTAAAATACAGATCATATAAAAGGACAATTTTAACTGATAAACACTACAATGTAATTCTGTCACACTTAAGAGGGTAAATTATACTTCATATTATTTTGTTTTTTTTTTTTCTTAAAAATCTAGAAAATTAATCTGGAATTTTTAGGCCAAAGAGGACAATATATCTCACTTGAGCTTGCTTCCCATCAGTTATAAAAATATTTCCAACATTAGATTGAGTGCGAAGAACCATTTTGAAGATATTTTGAAGAATGTTGCTGGACTACTTTGACTTCTGTAGTTTTTCCCCATATTAAGGAAGTCAGTGTAAACCAGCAACTGTTTGGTTACGAAGGTTCTTCAGAATATCTTCTCGTTTCACAGTAGAAAGAAACTTGAGTGTGAGTAAATGATGACAAATTTCATTTTTGGGTGAACCATTCTTTTAAAGGGGTCATTGGATGCCCATTTTTCACAAGTTGATATGATTCTTTAGGGTCTTAATGAAAAGTCTATAATATACTTTGGTCAAAAATTCTCAATGGTAGTGTAAAACAACACCCTTTTTACCTTGTCAAAATTAGCTCAAAAAAATCATCTCATTCTGGTCGAGGCTGCTTTAAATGCAAATGAGCTCTGCTCGCCCCACCCTTCTGTTCTCTCTGTGGAAAGACTAGCCTGTTTACTTTAGCCGCATTTAGCTGCTTTTAGCTGCTTAACTTGCTAACTAGCACTTTATTAGGAAAGGCGATCACAAAGATTAATAAAAAACCCCTTATACTCACTTCTGCTGTAAGTGAAGCTGAATCAGGAATGATTTGCGTGAACATAGACGGATATATGTAGATCGGGAGGCGCATTACCTTCACAAACAAACGTAATCTACTTCATCTTTAGCTGCTCAGATGTCAGCAGTAAATGACGACCACTACGTTCATTATTACATCCAGCAACACAACATCTCAATCACTCAATCTGAGATATTCTTGTCTAACATCCCTGCTCAGGAAACAAAGAGGGCGGACTGTTACAGCTGATCTGAGGTAAAACGCTCATGTCAATCAACTATCTTGGGAGCGGCCTCTGTGGGCGTGACACCACAACGACAGGCATCAGAGAATGGCTCGATTTGAAAAAGGGAATATTATTTTTACAGATTCATTAAAAACCACTGCATGGATTTTTATCATTATAGGGTAAATTTGTACATACACTGCCAACACACATTAATGTTTAAACAACATGTAAAAGTGAACTTAGCATCCAATGACCCCTTTAAGAGTGTAAGCAGGTCATTGCTGACTACACCTGATTTGACCTGTTTTTTCGTTGATTCCCAGACTCACTGCCTATTCTGACCCCACATCATTTTCTTATACCCATTAGTGAACACCTAGATTCACACAGACAGTCAACCTGTATTTCAGGTGTGTTTGCCTATGTACTGGCCACATTGGTGTTTCCCCATATAACCATAGACTAACTGCCTATTTGTGTGCTTCCTTCCATTTGTCAATGTGGTTGAACAAAGTAGGCCCCAAATGTGTTTACCCATGTTTAACCTATATATTAAACCTAAATGGGTCTCATTTGGGTTGCCCAGTTTGAGCTCATACACTCATTTCCAACTGGTGACCCAACTTGTACGCACAAAAAGAGACAACCTAGATTTGCCCAAGTGGGACCTATATGGTTGAAAAAGTAGGCCCCACATATACAGTATTTACCCATCCTGAGTACCTTATGCAACAGAGAAACAAGCACCTATCTTTTTTTTCAGCAGTTCTGTATATTCATTGCTGCTGAAGAGTACTTATTGGGTGAGGTGGATTTACTTACTGTAGAGTTAACAATATTTATTACAAGCACTGTAATGTTCAAAGCGGATGTCATAACAAATGTCAGTCCAGAAGACTGAAAAGAGGCAGAGCATAATGATTACCTACTTGTGTACTACCTAGGACCCATGTAGGCAGCCTGTGTATGGGTTTGCCCATCTCTAACCTATTTGTTAAACATTATTTATCCAACCTATTTGTAAAAGGTTAGCCTGCATGTGAAGCTTGTGAATAAACCTGTACTTCAGGTAAATCAACAGGTACAAAACACTAACAAAACATGAAAGCTCTTAGGGTACCATACATAATTACTTATGTATGACTTTACAAATGCATGGGTTTAATTGACGCATTTAGGCTGTATTATACATTTCAATCTTTGAAGTCTGTGAATGCTGAAGCGTAGGCATGTGACATTTAACTACTTCACTGCTGTAGGTAAAATGAACTCAGTTTTGTTTGAATGATTTCTAAGTGGAACACCGTAATTTGTAGTGCATAAGCAATATAACAAATGAGTATGCAGGATGTGTAGAATATTGTTCCTCTTTTTTATCTCAATTCTCTGCATTAGATGTTGTCGTTGTTGTTGTTTTTCTTTCTCTCTCCTTCTGGTTACCAGCTCTTTTGAGGTTTCATCTCTAAAGCTGAGTGGGTTCAAAACACATCCTATAGTCAGGAATAATTTCACGTATACAGTAAAAGTACATGAGCATGTAACATTGTCAAAGTTCTAAACATCATTTTATCTTTTGAGTGTTTGTTAAATATTGTGGTAAATTATGCTGCCAAAAAGTGTTACATATTGTTTTCACCTCCATTTTAAACATTTTACCCTTTTAACTTCACCATTTTCCCCAACACAATGAACAGCTGCAATTCCATCTTGTCTATGGCTTACAGCATGCACCTCCACTAAATACACTGTAAAAAACAATTTGTTGAGTCAACTTAAAATAATTTGTTACCTGGCTGCCTTAACATTTTAAGTTTAGTCAACTCAAAAAAAGTTTATTCAACTTGAAATGTTAAATTATACTAAGTTACAACTTAGATATTTAAGTTGATTCAACTTAAAATTTTAAGGCAGCTGGGTTACTTACCCATCTGTTAAGTTTAACAAACACAAATATCTAAGTTGTTACTTAGTACAACTTAACATTTCAAGTTGACTAAACTTATTTGAGTTGACTGAACTTAAAATTTTAAGGCAGCAGGTTAAATTGTGTTTTTTGTTTTTTACAGTGTATGAAAGCTGCTGCAAGATTTCTCTTTATGCAAAAAGGGAAAAAGTAAGAAGTAATGAAAATAAAATTCAAATGAAATAAAATGATTAATCATTTCAAAGAATGAGAGTGGCATTTTCAGCCAGTTTTCTGCTTGAGCAAGAAAAAGGCTATGATTCACCGCTTCAGCAGAATCCTGTCTGGATCTTCTGTCCAAAGTACAGCCAAACACACTGAGGGGCGAATTGATTTGTTTGTTGCTAGTTTTTGACCCATTACGTCTGGCGCTTTGTCTTCTCAAACACCTGCTTCTTACGGGACATTAGTCTTGTTCGAGTTTGCTCACTTATCTGACTGATCTAGCACATCTCATCCATCTTTTGTTACAGAAATTATCTGGCAAAATGCACAGAATGGCCCCCGGAACAGAACAGATGCAGTTTGGTTTCGACTGGCTTTTTCAGCTAACCGTGTTGTGACTTTAGATGTTTGTGACAGATTAGATGTTTTGCAGTCGCCACAGTGAGGTAACTTAAGGTCAGGCCTGATATTCGAATGAAATTGCTTTTTCACTATGGGGTTACGAAAATGTTGAGTTTAGCTGTTTGTGAACATTTGTTTGGATTCCTTCTAAAATGTTTTTGAAAAGCATTGGCCTTGCGAAATATACCTCCACCCTTGCTCTAAAAGCACGTCTGCAGTTTAGACCTTCAGTACAGTTAAAGGAAATCCTTGGGCAAAACACTTTTGTAGGTACATTAACAAAAGGCCAGTCCTTGAGTTTTGAGGTAGTGCAATTCTGCTTTGAGTAAATTCAGTTAGGTTAGAGTAATGTGCAGAAGAGCTTCTTGGCAGTTGTGGTCCTTAGAGACACTGAATTTGCGCCATTTAGAGTAATGGTTTCACTCAATACATGGAAAAAAGAAGAATAAGCTTTTTAATAGTACCCGTCACTAATCACGTAGTGGCCTCCATGGTGTGCTACGCGCAGAAACACGTAACACAGCCAGCCACTGTGCAGAAGTTTTCAGTAATATTTCAAGGTAGTTCAATCTCTGCTGTGAAATCATAGGTTTTAAATTACTTTGGTACTTCAATTAGTCCTTTTCAGAGCGAGTCGCTTTCAAACTTGGTTGCACTTAAAAGCAATGTAGGAAGGAGCAAACCCCAGACAACATCCCTGAACTTTTGGTGGCAAGAACAAACAACATTCTCAACTTTCATAACACTGGATTACTTTAAAGTATAGCTACTTTCCATACCCAAAATGAATGGAAACCTTTTAAGTGGAGCAGCCCTTCATGGTAATGTATTTCAATAAAAGGAGAGAAAATAGAAAGCTAATGAACCCTCTAGAAGGTATTGTTCCTCACTCTACACAGACTAACTTTGGAAGTAGGGAATATAATGGTACTGTATACACAAGAGACATTTTCCCAGGTTTTGTTTCAACATAGACCGTTCGTACTGTATAATTGGTGTGAAAAGCAACTCGCCTTTGGAAAATACTTTTGATCCCCACAAAAAAGAACGTTATTTGACACCAGTAGAGGTTCTCCTATATTCAGAGTTACTTGTGACAGACTCACAGTTTTGAGATCCAAATATATGAGCAATATCACATGAGTAGCCATGCGTCATGGCTGTATGCTGCCATACTGCACAGCTACAAGTGTGATATTGCGTTTATGCAACAAGTTTGATGGCACAAGTGTGTAAATACATAGTAAACAACAACAGGGTGTTTTTAAAAACTCTCTTTTGTGCAAAACTACTTCCTTCTGCCAGAGATTCGAAGTTTAACAGCTGAGCCCAAGCCTCCATCACTAATTCAAAAATGTCTGGTAACAAAGGAATGCTGAGTTGCCTCATTGAAAGCTTATTGTATTACTGTATTAAAAACTAACTGTATTATGTAAAGGATTATGAGAGAGAGAGAGATGGACTGAGTGAGTGTGTTTACGTGCATCTGATACAGCATTTATTCTTCATCTCAGTCTTATATACACAATAAAACATTAGTTTGAATGTGCGCTATCTTTGTCATACTATCCTTTCATCTGTTAACGGTGATTTACGATGACAGCGCTACTCAGTGCATTTGTTGGCTGTCTTACAATGTGTTTTTAAAAGTAAAAATAACTTCCTTGTTTACAACCCTGTTTCAGTCTCTTTCAGTATAAATGTCTTTACTACCGACTTTCGTCGCCATCTAATGGCGGAATAATATAAGTAAAATTACCATTACGAACACACACACCATTTCCCAATACTAAATACTATAATTAAATACTACTACTATTTATATAAAATATTATTTATTGAATAATAATATTTAATAAACAACAACCACCACCATAAACATTGATTCAATCAAAAATACAAGGGCAGCGCTCCACAAATTATTGTGGATTTGGGCATCTGCCACTCGATGTGAGAAATACCGCAAGCAGAGTGATATAAACGGTAAAGCAGTTGGTGTTCCGATATCACCAGAATATCGTAGTCCTCTCAGCCAAGGATCAGAGTCAAGGACCAGAAAGAAATGTTATATAAATATATTTATGCATTTATGTCCTGGTATAAAAGGAAAGATACAAGATTCCCACAATCTGTAACCAATTAATTTTTAAGACCTCTCCATATTTTTCAGTCATTTATAGTTACCTAAGGACAACTTCTAACAAACTAAAAAAAAAAGAAAAAAAAAATACAGTGTTCTTGACTTTTTAGAATTTTACTGTTTCTATGACTCCTCCAGGCGTGGAAATTTCAATGATAACATTCCCTGATATTGTACTTTAAGTTTTCCATGACTGTGGAAAGCCTGTTGATAATTTATTAGAAGAACCCACATACTGGAGCTACAAAAATTATGATATTTTTAACATTGTCCTTTGAGAATGTAGATAATTAGCGACTTTTACAAATACGTTTACTAATATGATTAACAAACTATTTTCAGAAATGTAAACAGCTGAGTTCTGGAGTTCTGGAGGTAAAAGTTCAAAAAACTGACCACATCACAGCAACTCCAGACTAGAGTCTCAAAAGTTTGAAAATCGAATCCCGTGATGATTTTTCACATGCCTTCAATTATGCTTCAAATTGCAAAAAGGAAACTGTTGATTAGGGGCATTACTCCAGAATGACTGCAGTTAGCAAACAGCATGTGAACTTTGTGTTTCTACAGCAATGACAGCCGACAGCTGTGGAGCATGTGAATGTGACTTTGAGTCAGTCCTCCACCATCTCATTTAAAAGGCAAATTAAAAGTGCTGATATTATCTGATGTAGTAAATGTCAAAATTCTGGCTGTGACTCAGTAAATTCATTTTTGGAGGACAGGCGACTTAAATATTTCATGAATAAACATTAGCAAATTTGTTGGGAGAGAGAGCCTCGATTGCTCATCTTTAAATTGGCTGGCGTACACAACAGACTAAATGGATATGAACTTTGAAATAATGTGCTTTGAGGTTTTACGTAATGAAGCTCAGATGTGCTCACACAAAAATTACAAAAATAAGCATATGGAGATGGAAAGTGACAGAATGCTGTCACCAGTAATGTGTACAGATTCATTTACAAAATTTAAAAAGGCCCACACGGAACCTGGGCTCGCCAGAAGCGTCACAGATTTCCAGAAAATCACAACGCCTGCCATTCATAAAATGTTAGAATTCTTTACATGTTTGCCTATTAAATATATTACATAATCTGCATAACAATGCTTTCAGCTATTAATAATATTGGCAGCTCTGTTTATCTCAAGCTTAAAGGAGTAGTTCACTCCAAGAACAAAAAATTGACAGATAACGATACTCATTCCCTTGTCATCCAAGATGTTCATGTCTTTTTTCTTCAGTTGTAAAGAAACTGTTTTTTGAGGAAAAACATTTCAGGATTCCTGTCCATATAATGGACTTAAATGGTACCCCTGAGTTCTGAGAACTACCTAAAATTCAGTTTAAATGCAGCTTCAAATGGCTCTTAATAATCCCAGCCGAGGAAGAAGGGTCTTATCTAGTGAAACGATCAGTTATTTTCTGAAAAAAAAATAAAAAATAAAATAAATAAATAAAATTACAATTTATACACTTTTTAACCTCAAACACTCATCTTGTCTTGGTTTTTTCTGGCTCAAGACAGTTAGGGTGGGTCGAAAAACTTGGGACGGTACTTCTGCAGTGATTTAGGATGATTTTGAAGTTGGAGGAGAAAATGAGATGGGAGTTTTTCGACATACCCTAACTGTCTTGAACCAGAAAAAATAGCTCATGCAAACTAATGCTGCATCCCAGTGTACCTACTTATACTACACCCTTAAAGTATGTACTCTTTTGGTGAAGAAAAATTACTTTTGAGTGTGTAGTAGAATACCAGGCAAGCTTTGGGACATACTATACTATACAACTGCATCTTTAACGGATGCTCTGTCACATCATACATGCACCCTGCCACTGTAAAATGGCCTGTCAATCATCTTGTCACTGTTAACATCCTTCACTTTTCACTTCACATTTCATTTCATTTCAACTTCCTACCATATTGGAGAGAAAAGTAGCAGCACGTTGATCTGCCAGTCGCGGGTCTTTCATGCCGAAAAGTCTGCTCATAGTTTTTGCATAATGATGCATTTAAAAGTTAACGACCAAACTAATGTTTATAATAGTTCTCATTGCAACTGCAAATGAAATATATCACAGATAACATTAAAATATATAATAACATAACGTAAACCCCTTTTTCTAAACATCCCTACCTAACATCCGCCATGTCTGTAGTTTTTTAACGCGTTTTATTCATGTTTGTAGTTCTGGACCGAATCCTTAGCCAAAGCCCAATGGATTATGGGCAATATTAGCCATTAGAGTGTGCACGGATCCACACTTCAAAAATCGACCTGAAATAGGAAACCATCCAGGGTCTTATGGCATACTCTTTTCAGCATACTATGCGTTGGGACACACTTATTGTGATCTCACATACTATTTAGGATGGATAGTATGAACACTGGGATGCAGGGCTAGACAAGACGAGCAACTGAGGTAAAAAAGTATATAAATTTTTAATCATTTCGCTAGATTATTCCTTGGCTGGGATCGTTTAGAGCCCTTTAAAGGTGCATTTAAACTGCATTTTGGAAGTTCAAACTCAGGGGCACCATAGAAGTCCATTATATAGCGAGGAATCCTAAAAAAGTTTTCCTCAAAGGGGTCATCGGATGCTAAGTCGTTGTTGTGTCACACCCACAAAGGCCGCTCCCACTGTAGTTGATTGACATTAGCATCTTACCTCAAATCAGTTGTAACAGTCCAGCCTCCATGTTTTGATGCCGGAGCAGGGACGTAAGTTAGACAAGAATTGAGCAATTAAGGTGTTGTGTTGCTGGATGTAATAATGAACGTAGTGGTCGTCATTTACTCCCGACATCTGAGCCACTGAAGATGCAGTGGATTACCTTTGTTTGTGAAGGGAATGCCGCTCCTGATCTACATATATCCGTTTATGTTCCCGCGAAGCATTCATGATCCAGCTTCACTTACAGCAGAAGTGAGTATAAGGGTTTTTTTATGAATCTTTGCGATCGCCTTTCCTCATAATGTGCTAGTCAGCAAGTTTAGCGGCTAAACGCGGCTAAAGTAAACAGGCTTGTCAATCCACAGAGAGAAGAGAGGGGCGGGGCGAGCAGAGCTCATTTGCATTTAAAGCAGCCTCGACCAGAATGGGATGATTTTTGCAGAGCTGATTTTGGAAAGGTAAAAAGGGTGTTGTTTTACACAACCATTGAGAATTTTTAACCAAAGTATATTATAGACTTTTCATTAAGACCCTAAAGAATCATATCAACTTGTGGAAAATGGGCATCCGATGACTCCTTCAAAAACATAATTTCTTTACGACTGAAGAAAGACAGACACGAACGTCTTGGATGACAAATCCCACAGATTTTCCTCCCCAAATCAGAAATCATTTAATTCTACAATTACATTATACTTGTAAAAGATGCCGAGTAAGATGATAGAAGTCTGTGCCAGGTTGCATAAAGCACCTTAAGTGTAATTTTCCCTTAAGATCACCCTTATGTTTCCCTTACACTTAAGGGCGTTGCAAAAAATATCCCTTAAATGCTACTTAAGGGTTTCTTTAGTTGAAACGTCATAGACCCTTAGAATTTCTATTAAGTATCCCTAAAACCCTTTAAGTGTTGCATAAAGCCCCTTAGCTGTCATTTCCCTAAGTATAACATAAGGTATGGAAAATGTCACCTTAAGTGTTACACAGCGCGCTGATTCAATCCACGATCGTCCTCTTTATATGTTAAACAGATTTTAGTTTAGGCATTTATTCACATATAACCAGTGATTAAATTACATTCACACATAATACCTCAAACATGAGTCCGTCACACAGGAGAACAAATTTATATTGTATATTTTATTCCTGTATTTTCCTACGTATTACCTGGAGATGACTTAAAAAACACACATAAACCGTATATTGTCGCAATCGTGTGTTTATTGTGTTTACGTTTCAGTTTAGCTGCAGCGATTCCTGCTGTATTCCATCATAACACTTTTATGAGTCCGGATTGGACTTTCAGCGCAAGAGCGCCCTCCGGCTTTGAGTATGAATGAAACATACACAACATGAGAGTGTTCAGCGCTTCATAATGTTCACATCGCCTCGGAAATTCAATAAAATGATTTTTCAGAATGTTTCGTTTTGAGTGAATTATCAGTTTACTTCTCGTTTATATTTGGTTTATATATTGTTCTCCTTATCCGTGTTATATTGTTTTCTGTGAAAACTTACACCACTATCTGCATTACGAAATAACGTGTCCATAGCAACAGTAGATTTTTTTAACGGCAAACCTTGAATCGCTGTCGTAAAACACTTAACGGTTTCCCTTTAGTAAGGTAAGTGTTTAAAGGATTATATGCAACACCCTTAAATCATCCCCTTAGGTAAGGGGAAATCATGCCTTAAGTTTCATACTTAAGGGAAAAACTTAAGGTTCTTTATGCAACCGGGCTTTTAAAATATCATAATTTTACAGGCTTTTTAATTCTGCAAGGCTTGTAGCTGCTTAACGTCAGTCATGTTTGTGAGTCGAGTGCCATAATAAAGCAATTAAAAAGGCCTGACAGCTTGATTAATTAATTGATCTGACTATCAAGAGTCTCTGGGCAACAGTGAGAGAAGGTGTGTGTGAGAGAAAGGAAAAAGAGAGGTTGTGTAACGTGGATTGTGGATGTCATGCTGTCCCTATGGGAATGTGCTGTCTTTTGCCCTATGTGAGAACTCGACAAGAACAGCTAGTTAATGAGTGTCACAATGTTAAAATGTCATCGGTGAGCTATCTGATAATGAGGCCTGTCACATTATTGCTGCTTGTATCCGGTCTGTCTGTGTGTGTGTGTGTGTGTCTGTGTGGGGGGAAAAAATTGATTGCAACAAAAGGGACACACGCATGGCACATTGTGTCTTTATTTGATCTCACATGCACCAGTGACTTTATAATAACCTGCATCTTTCATTTTGCCACACAAATGATCTCAGGGGTTTAGGTCCCGTATCACCATATTGCAGAGAGACAGTCCATTTTGTTATAGAGAAAGAGAGAAAGAGAGAGAAATCTTTCAAAACCAATAAGAAAAGGAGGATTTTGCTTAAAGTGACAGTACTCAGCAACTTCCTTTCTAAATCATAAAAGCAAGCACATCGTTGTATTAGTTTATTCTAGATTGAAGGTGTTTATCGGCCATGATACTTCAGTGTGCGTTCAATTTTGTTTCCTGGCAGTTATCACTGCTACCCACATGTTTTCGTCAATAGCTACATCCATTTAAGTTGCTTGACCTTTTAAAGAGATAATGGTGCTCAGGAAATAGTTTTCCAACCGTGTGTCATTCAGGACTGTATCAATGTACCCAAAAGAACAAATTTCCTCTGATCTGACACTGGCCTTTTTCTTTGAGCTGAAGAGGTAATGCTAATATAAGATAACATTATTACACAAAAGCTAACATGCTAGTCATCCAAAACACACAGAAATTAGCTTAAAACAAGTATGTGTTTGATTTTGCAGTACTGGTAGTGAAACTCCCACAAAGCAAGACAAACTGAAAGCTTGGTTTTATACAATAAAAAAAATAAGGGAATATAACTTGCAATTGCTTTATTGACTTTATTTCTCAGAATTGTGACTTTTTTTTCTTAATTGCAAGTTTATATCTCACAATTCTAACTTTATTTCTCTAAATTGTGACATTTTTTCTCAGAATTGCAAGTTTATTTTTTTCAGAATTGTGACTTTTTTCTCAATTGCGAGTTTATATCTCACATTTCTGACTTTATTTCTCAGAATTGTGACTTTTTTTCAGAATTGCAAGTCAATATCTCGGAATTATGACTTTTTTTATCAATTGCGAGTTAATATCTCACGATTCTGACATTATTTCTCAGAAATCGTGACTTTTTTTTAGAATTGCAAGTTTATATCTCGGAATTATGATTTTATCAATTGCGAGTTAATATCTCGCGATTCTGACATTATTTCTCAGAAATTGTGCCTTTTTTTAGAATTGCAAGTTTATATCTCAGAATTGTGACTTTTTTTTCTCAATTGCAAGTTTATATCCCGCAATACTGACTTTATTTCTCTAAATTGTGACATTTTTTCTCAATTGCGAGTTAATATCTTGCAATTCTGACTTTATTTCTCCGAAATTGTGACTTTTTTTTTTTCTTAGAATTGCAAGTTAATATCTCAGAATTGTGACTATTTTCTTAATTGCAAGCTTATATCTTGCAATTCTGACTTTATTTCTCAGAAACTGTGACTTTTTTTTTCTCAGAATTGCAAGTTTATATCTCAGAATTCTGACTTTATTTTTTTTTCGGAATTGTGACACTTTTTTTCTCAGAATTGCGAGTTTATATACTTGCAATTCTGAGAAAAAACATATCAGTCTTTTTTCCCCCTCAAAATTGGACTTATAATTATAACTTATAACTTTATAACTTCCTTTTTTTTCTTTTCTTTTTTATTCAGTGGAGGAAATAAGTCTTCCATAAATTATTTTAAGCAACGAAGCATAAAACTGTAAAACATGCCAAAGACTTTTACACTGTGACAACAAAACATTCTATTTATCTTTCAAAAATGTTTTATAAAAAGAATAATGAAAAGTTTTTTATGAAAAGTTTTCCACCAAAAAAACTGTTTTTGCACAGCTGTTTTCAGCAATAAAGAAGTGTTTCTTGAGCAGCAAACACACTGCATTTAACCAACAAAGTCTTGCTTAATGAAATCTCATTACTGCTTTTGATTTTGAATGGCTTTGTCTTTTAGATGTGGAAAACGTCTCAAAAACATGATTAGCGGATAAAAAGAAAAGAAACTGCATGCCCCTTCAGAGATGCAGAAGTTATACAGAAATGAAAACTCTTTGTGCAAGTTGAAAAGGTGTCTTAGAATCACATTCTGAATTACAAACAGCTTTGACAGATGCTTCAAACAAGGATTAAAAACGACAGTGACAGTAAGCTGTACGCACTCTTCGGGACATGTTTGCACATTCTTTACTTCTAAGAGAGGCATTGTTTTTGAGGACGCACTATTCATTTAGCATAATGACAACTGCAAAATTTACAGGCTTTTATTAGATCTCTGAACATGATGTAGAGTGATTTAAAACCTAGATTTCTCAAACAACAGCTTGAGGCATTATTTTTGGCAAAAAGGAGTTAGTTTGGCTTTTTGGGAGTATATAATGTACCAGTGCATCTGTGTAAGACCTTATCCAGACTATCCGAACCAAGCCAAGACAAACAGGCCAACTTGTACTAGTGGCAACCACCATATCTGCATTTCCAAACGCCACCATCTTAAAGCTTCTTTAACCAGCATCCACCCACATGCACTCTACTTTATGTTCAATCTATAGGAAAAGGGCAGATCATTTACCATACCTCAGAGCTCAGGGTACTTCCAGAGATGAAAAACAAAGTCAGGTAGGAGGAACATAGAAGATTTTGAGGTGGTGGTGGGGTGGGGGATATTTAGCATGAATTTGTCTGGCTGCACAGCAGCCATTAAACCATTGGCAGTCTCTTTGCTTACAGTTCACTTCAGTGGGCTTCTGATAAAAGTAGGGGAATACCAGACAGGAGAAATGAGCCCATTATAATGGGCGAACGAGTGCTTAAATGTAGCGGGAGACAAGTTAAACTGAAAATATGCCTGTCTCCTTGACAACCCAGCTAAAGGCAAAGAGACTTCTTGTCAAGTACAGATATCAGACTTGGAGACTTGTGTTATTGAAAGCAAAAGGGGAATTACTCACCAGCATTGTTCGACTTGCTGGAGCAGGTCCCATATGGTAAGGGAAATGCATCAACAAGGCATCAGATCTTAACTGCAAAAACAACATGTCTGAGTCACTGTAAATAGCCAAAATAGAGACTGACCAGAAATTCCATTCTTTTCCCAAAAGTTAAGACAGAAAACCAATTTTATATTCTACTCACTGATAAAAATGATTCTGTGGTGAAGTAAATGAAGAATAATTAAAGTTAAATCAGGCAATAGTCTAATTTTTTTGTATTTTGTAGCAGAAATATCAATGTTATAAAATAAACTAAACCTACTCAACTTTTCTGATACTGGTGTTCCCATCATGCACTACACTGTAAAAAACAATTTGCTGAGTCAACTTATTTAATTTGTAACCTGGCTGCCTTAAAATTTTAAGTTCAGTCAACTCAAAAAATGTTTATTCAACTTGAAATGTTCAATTATACTAAGTGACAACTTAGATATTTGACTTGAATCAACATAAAATTTTAAGGCAGCTGGGTTACTTACCCATCTGTTAAGTTTAGCAAACACAAATATCTAAGTTGTTACTTAGTACAACTTAACATTTCAAGTTGACTAAACTTATTTTAGTTGACTGAACTTAAAATTTTAAGGCAGCAGGGTAACAAATTATTTTAAGCTGACTCAACAAATTGTGTTTTTTATTTTTTACAGTGTAGGGCATGAATAATTAGGTATATACAGTAGTCAACATTTGAAGTGGATTTTTTTGTTGTTAGGTTAAGCAACTTGCAATTTATACATCTGGAATTTATCTTCTACTCAAAATGACACATTCATATTCAAAAACAATCCATGTCCCCACCACTTTTTGCCATGATCGATATTGTCCCCATTACTTTTTTGAAACATCTCATGGCAAGGATGTACCTGATGCAGATGAAACTTATATGACATTCATTACTGTTAAATAAACTGCAATTTGATGCTAGAATCTGTTGATTTTAAAATCATACAAAGGTCCACTACAATGTTTTAAGCGACAGAATGTTCTCTTTTGGCTCTTACATAGTCTCACACATCAGCGCTTCTTTCTATCACTTAGACTATCTATTCATTCTGGTTAAAACACAAAACACAAATTGTGTCCCTGATCTGCAAATATATGATTACTGATGAACATCTTTGATTTTAATAGGGGACAAGAAAGTGTCCCACCCACTTTTTTAAAACAAAGTTACACCACTGGCATTTCTTATTATGTAGATATGGTGTCGACATGATATCTATTGTATTATTTATTTCAGTGTTATTGAGTAAGACATACGTCTCAAAGGCATGGTTTAATTCAATGTTATATTGAGTAAAATCAAAGTATTGCCAAGTAAGCTTTGACTAAGTAAAAATTACTCAAACTTCTACTGGCCAAGCTAAAGTTACTTATTTTCTTTGTTACATTTACTTAACTTAGGTGAGCAGATTTTACTCGACAATAACAGGTAAACAAATATGGTATAAATTAACATTATAAACATAAGATCTGACATGCCATTCAATAACTGTGGTCAGTAAGATTTATTCTGTTTAGCAAGGATATATTAAATTTTTCGAAAGGGAGAATAAATACGTTTATTATTTTTCAACATAAACAATGTTCTTTTAAAATGTCTATTTATTAATAAACCTTAAGAATATATATTTATAACAACTTTCTCTGACTTTAGCGCAAGCAGAGCAAGTTTTTTACTCCAAGTAAAAAGACTGAAAACTGAAGAAACAGACTGAAGTAAGACATAAACAACACACAAATAGATTAGACATAGAATAGAATAGACATACATGCATACTGTACGTACATACATATAGAGGCTAAGGTAGAACGCCAAAACACAAGACAAAGCATATTACTTCTGGTGTGAAACAAGGTCTCAGCTTTAAAATTATTGTCATTTTTTTAATTGACAAATTTAAATTGTCATTTAAGAAATTCAAACAACAAATACCGTTTTGTGGCTCTTTAATGTGTTGTGACAGATCAGTGTATTGCCTTATTAGATCAGTGATGCATGAACTAATCGTCTTTTCTTCTTTACTTAAAGCACAAAAAAAACATGAATGAACAGAACGCATGTTATTTCAACTGCGGAAAGACGTCAGTACACACAATGCTTTAAGTTTTAGTTTACCGATGTTAATCTACTCTCCCGTCTGATTAGTTTGTCAGACAGAATGGCGGATTCAGCCTTATGATTGGTCAGATCGCCTGTCAATCAAGCTGTTTGTGAACAGTTAGTTGCTCACCCTCATGTCGTTCCAAACCCATAAGACCTTTGTTTATCTTTGGAACACAAATGAAGATATTTTTGAGAAAATCTGAGAGCTTTCTAACCCTGCGTAGACAGCAACGCAACCGACACATTCAAGGCCCAGAAAGGTAGTAAGAACATTGTTGCAATAGTCCATGTGACATCAATGGTTCAACCTTTATTTTATAAAGCTACCAAAATACTTTTGTGCACAAAGAAAACAAAAATAACTACTTTGTTTTACTACGTTTCTTGGCCTTGAACGTAGTTGTTGTCCGAGGGTCAGAAAGCTCTCGGATTTCATCAAAAATATCTTTATTTGTGTTCCGAAAATGAATGAATGTCTTACAGGTTTAGAATGGCATGAGGGTGAGTAATTAATGACAGAATTTTTATTTTTGGGTGAACTATCTGTTTACAAGCAGTTTTAGTCCCAGAGTATGTGAAATGAAGAGTTGCATCTTGACTGTTAAGCTCCATTTCAAATACTGCTATTTATGCTCAGTAATATTTTTTTCTTTCTTTTTTTCCCAGGTAAAACAGATTTCTTGTTTTGAACACTTCCTATCTGAAAACACTTTGGTCTTCTCTTTCTCTCTGTTCTCTGAGTCGGAGGTGTGTGGGCCCAGAACAAGCGGCCTCCTTGTGCACCTCTGTTTGCTTGAAGAGGTGTTTTCTCACATAGCTGCAT
The DNA here is from genome assembly GCA_012976165.1 of Labeo catla. NCBI lineage: Eukaryota > Metazoa > Chordata > Actinopteri > Cypriniformes > Cyprinidae > Labeo > Labeo catla. The sequence goes on from VONZ01000611.1 coordinate 399,964, forward strand.
TTCACTGGCTGTCTTAGCAAAATCACACCTCCCTCACAGTTCCCTAGACGCTGTGTGTATGTGTGTACATGTGTAGCTTTTATGGACCTCATTGGCTTCTCTGAGGGCAACTAATGGACCAAGGTATGCAATGATTTCCTGTTTTCTGTATCAAACTGCGCAAAGGAAACATTCTGACTCTGGCAGCTTTGACGGAAAGTAAAGTCTCACTATGCCAACACAATTTATTTATACACCACACTGAGGTGACAAAGCTTTTGTTGCACTTTAATTATACGTCTCCGTATATGCATTGCCATTTTATGATCACACCTTTAAATAATGACAATGAACATATTTTAGTTATTTTTATGGAACCAAAAGCATTATATTGGTTCTATTAACACAATCATAATTTGTTAGTGATTCTTTATTTCATTTTACTTACTAGTTTTAAATAACATTTATTTTGTGACACAGTCTTTCTGTTATGTACATAATATTTGCTAAAAAGTTACACATTGCATGACTATATTTGGAGCTAAAAGTGCTAAAAATGTCAAAAATACATTAAAGCATGAAACGACCTGGCCAACATTCCAGGGATATTTCCGTTGCTCCAAATTAAGGATGTTTACCTGTAAACAACTTGTTTATTCCAGTTTTTGGTGAGAAAGGCAGCTGGCCACCCGTGTCCTGTGGTGCAATGGCTTTCCGTTCAGCTCTCAAGCCCAGCGTGGCTGATTAACTGGCAGCAGGTGAGTGTAATAGGCCAATTAACTCGCTGCCAACTCACCACCCACTTCATCCAAATCACAAAAAGCACAACAGGGGTCTGTTTCAGAAAAAATTATTATAGAGGCCACCCAGTTGCTCATCCTCCAAAAGTGTGTTTATAATGCTGCAGCACAAAAATGTTTGATATTTAAGATTCCTGAAATGTTTCAAATAGCCTACTGTCTGGTTTACAGCTAAAGCTACCATCAGGGGTTCATTGCCTTTTCTTATAAGCTGGCCATCATTTTATCCAGTATTTGCAGTATTCTAGAATTTTACTACTGAATCTGAAATTTATTATAGCAAGTCTACACAAGCACACACACTGTAAATGACATCATGTCTTGTCTGAGCCATCTCTAAAATTATTGTGTCTGCTGTAATGTTTTCCTTCACATGTTTGGCAAAGCCACTACAGTATGTGGCGCTTTTCAAGAATCAGAGAGCCGTCCAGTTTGGTGGTTAGAGTTCACATTTTAGCCCTACAATTATGCTGTTTTAAACCACCTCCATAAAGTTCAAGTTTGTTGTCATATCCATGAAAATACAATCATGAAATACTGCTTGCTAAACCAAAATCTCTTCTGCCTTTACACTGAAATTCTGTTTGCTCTTTGTGACAGTTTTTATTTTGATCACTGAACTACATTAATAATTATTAAAGGAGAAGTCCACTTCCAGAACAAAAATTTACAGATAATGTACTCCCTTGTTATCCAAGATGTTCAAGTCTTTCTTTCTTCAGTCGTGAAGAAATTATGTTTTTTGAGGGAAACATTTCAGGATTTTTCTCCATACAGTGGACTTCTATGGTTCCCCCGAGTTTGAACTTCCAAAATGCAGTTTAAGTATGGCTTCAAATGATCCCAAATGTGGTTGTAAACAATCCCAGCTGAGGAAGAAGGGTCTTATCTAGCAAAACGATCGGTTATTTTCATAAAAATAATACAATTTATATACTTTTTAATGTCAAACGCTCGTCTTGTCTTGCTCTGCCTTTTTTGTTAAGGGTGTTTGATCTTCTTTGCATGTTCACTTTGAGACTACGTTTGCAGCGATGTCGGATGATTTTGAAATGATTTTTGAAGTTTATATGGAGAAAAACCCTGAAATGTTTTCCTCAAAAAACATAATTTCTTTACAGCTGAAGAAAGAAAGACATGAACATCTTGGATGACAAGGGGGTGAGTAAATTACCTGTAAATTTTGTTCTGGAAGTGGACTTTCACATTTTAAATATCTGGGTAAAGAACATGGCTCCAAAAATAATGCAAAAGAAGGCAAACGTAATTCTATTTTCAATGCAATTATTTGTAATTGTATTTGTATTTAACATTTTTAATATTTAAATATTTATATCAGAAGTAATTTTTGACATTTTTTTTGTCAAGTTTAACAAAATATATGTTGCATTTCAGTGCTTTAAAAAAATAACAATGGACAACATTTTTTATCTAGGGTTCTATGTAGTAAATGAATTAAATGAAAGGTTTGGTTAAGGGTTTTTGATGTTTTTGAAACATCTTTCCTGTGACCTTGCATGTTTTGATATGCACTGCAAGGGTTCACAACACTGTTGAGAAAGGTAGGAATTTTTCTGATTTGATAGTGAGGGGTGTAGTACTTTGAAAACTTCAATACCATCTCCAGATGTTAAAGGTCTGTTGCTGGGATGTGTGGGTGGTCTTTGATGATGCTTCCATCATACATTTCCTAATCAGATGAGGCAGCAATCTCAGTTAGTAACTAGTCAGTTTTTCACCACCCGCTGTAGGGCTTTGCGGTCAGTTATACCATACCACGCTGTGATGCAACCTGTCAGTATGCCTCCAGTAGGGAGTCTGTAAAAATTAATAAGGATCTGAGGAAATGTCATAGCTCCCTTCAATCATCTAAAGAAGAATACGAGCTGATGCACTTTTTAAATCACACAAGGGGTTCTCCGTGAGATGAATGCAAATCATTTGGAAATACTGATCCTTTTCAAGTTGACGCTAATAAGGGTGTGATGGTAACCTAGCCTAGTGGTGGGGTTGCCAGGTCTACGTAACAAAACCAGCTCAGTGGCATTCTGGGGGGAAATGGCTATCAAAATCACATCAAAACCCGGGGCTCAAAGCCTCTTTCTAGGGGGTTCCACTACTGCTGAAATTGCTTTTCAGGTGTTTTCAACCTGCGGACTAAAGAAATAAACCGTAGCAGCAGTATAAAACCGTGGACACTGCCTAGAGGGTTTTATCTTTTTCTGAAATAATGGTATTTAAGAATTCCTGCATATGTGTCCGTTTTATCCAGATGGGACAGGACTGTGTGTATTGCAATGCGTCAGCTTTTGCTGGTCCAGTAGGCAACTTGGTAAAAGTGTGCTGACCTTAAAGAAATATTCCAAGTACAAGTTTCAGTAAGCTCAGTCAACAGTATTTTTGATATGTTTGATATTTTTCAAAAAAAATTCTTAAATTCCAATTAGTCTAGCCTGTTTTGAATTAATGAAAGTAACATATAGCGCACTGCCTATCCAATAAATCACAATAAGCAAAAGAGCAAAACTTACCGAAATCCGTATCCTGTTTCATGTAATCGCTCAGTCAGTGTTTCAACCATGGAAAGACCTCAGTATATCAGCTTGTAAACTATTTGTCACGTAACATCACATATACCTTAGAAAAAGAAATATTCAGTGACTATAAGCTTATTAGTCAGCTAGAAAAATTAACTTAGAGGAGCATTTAGCTAAATATATGCACCATATAGTGTATTCATTATAATTTTTTACTGTTCTTCAATATTTGTTTGAATAAATGTCAAATTTTTATGACCACCATTTAAACTGGAGTAGAAATATAATTTGTAATTATAGAGTAACTTTATTTTTATAAAAACTTCACTGAGTGTAATGTAAGGGTGTGTATACAAATCAGTTCATTTTAATCTTTAATATTATAGTAAGGTAGGACCAACTGACTCTCATGTATATTTTACAACACTATAGGTTTTTTTCTTGAGAAAATTTGCCTTGTACTGTACCTGATATATACATATATATAAAATAATCAATATTAAATCGATTTAAATCTAAATCAAATTGAATTGCAAGCTTGTAAATAGAAATCAAATTGAATTTGTGCCCTAGTTAGTAAGGTAGTTTTATACCAAACTGATCTCATAACGAAAACGTAACTGTGGGAACTTATTCGCAAGACCTGAAATACGTACCAATAAGTACATATCACTGCAGTTTCCAACAGAAATGAACACTAAAACGGCAAGCACTTGTAATCGTTTTCATACACAGTTATGATTACAGCTCCATACGTTTTGCTTTCCAGATTGTTTGCCCGGCATAGCTCAGCAGACACTGAATTGAACTTAGAATATGCGGAATCCTTGGGTACGAATCCCGTGAAAAACATGACTCATGAAAGATGGGAGATCGAAAAACAAGCTAAAACGGCATGTTTGTGATTGCGTTTTTACTGTAGAACACATTTGCTTTTGCTCATACTATCTGGTCGGTTTATTTTACCTTTATTTTAAAACGTCACTTGGCTTTAGAGTTATAGCACCACTCAATGGACATTTCAAGTCAAAACTGCAGTGACACGTACAAAACCAACGTCACATAAAACATACCATATGTATGTTCATCGGTTCCGAGGGAAAAAAAAAACCCAACACACTCTTTTAGCCCCACTCAGTGGACATTCTACATCGAATATGTCACGAAACGTGGAAGTATTTCGCATCTTGCGAAAAAGTTTCCACAGGTACGTTTTTATCGTGAGATCCGGTTGACAAATGTTGTCGAATGAGTTTTAATGAATCCAGAATACTCCTATTAATATTAATGACTCGTTAAGTAAGGTTAATGCAGTGGTCACTTGGACATAAGACTTGTTAAAAATGTATGTGAATATACCTGTTTGTTGATTGAAGCAGAATTTGGCCCGTCTGGGTATGTCTATCCGACTGTGTTGACTTTTAGCAGCAATCTCCTCACCTCATCTGCACACAGCGAGAGCACTTGGCGACCTTGGAGGTTACAGCTCTGTCGGCTGGTTCTGTGCTGCTGCCTTCAAACAGAGCATAAAAGGTGTCAAGCTCGTTAAGCAGAGAGGAATCATGGGAGGATGCGCACATGTTCTTCTGTTTGTAGTCTGAGAGGAGTCTGTACCTTGCCACATGTGCTATGGGTCATTAATGCTAATGTGTTTCTTCTAAATCCTGTCTGAGTGTGTTTTTACCATTTTGGATTGATCCTGGTTGACTTCAGTTCTCATTTAAAGCACATTTAAAATATATATTGTGTATTATATTGTATAATTGTGACCCTGGACCAAAAAAAACAGTCATAAGGTTAGCAATGCATATCACTAATCAAAAATTAAGTTTTGATATATTTACAGTAGGAAATTTACAAAATATCTTTATGGAACATGATCTTTACTTAATATCCTAATGATTTTTGGCATAAAAGAAAAATCAGTAATTTTGACCCATACAATGAATTTTTGGCTATTGCTACAAATATACCCGTGCTACTTATGTTTTGTGGTCCAGGGTCACAATTAGAATACAATATCTGTCACTTTGATTATGGAGAAGCATTAACTTAATAAATTATTTCTGGTTCTTCATAAATACATACTACACAAAGGATTGGGGTTAATATTTATTTATTTTTAAGAAATACTTTTATTTAGCAAGGATGAATTAAATTAATCAGAAGTGACAATAAAGATATTTAGGTAACACTTTACAATACAGGTGCACATATTTGCATTAATTAATGCACAGATAATCACAAGTTAATGTATAACTCATAAAGAACTAAACCATTTATTAATAATTACTACACCAGCAACTAATGAACATTCTATATAATTCATAGATTAAGTAACAAATAAATTGTTATTAGTTAAATGTCTCATAATGTATTAGTTTCCTAATAACATATTATATTAACTAATGATGTAAATACATGTTAATTGCTACAGTGGTCAAAGCTATGTATTTAAACCTCCAGTTGTCGGATTTAATGAATCGTAAGCTAATGATTTGCAAATGTATTATGTTATGACTTTACTTGTTGAGGCACAGAACTATTAACTAATTGTTAAGTAATATATCATTGTAGTTATGGATTTAGAATTAGTTAGTCATGTGCTTCAACAAGTAAAGTCATAACATAATGATATTTTTGCAAATCATTAGCTAATGATTAATTAAAGCAGACAACTGGAAGCAATGCATGGCTTCAACCCACTGTGGTAATTAACATATGAATTTACACTACTAGTTAATATAAGAAGTTATTAGAGAATTAATACATTATGACACATTTAATTAATAACAATTTATTGATTACTTAATCTATGAATCATTTAGAATGTTAATTTGTTAATTATTAATAAATGGTTTAGTTCTTCATGAGTTATATATATACTGCATTAGTTAAGCATGAATTAATGATGTGTTACCAATATTTACAGTGTTACAAAAAATATCTATTGGAAAAAAATGCTGTTCTTTTCACCTTTGTATTCATCAAAGAATCCCAAAAAAAGTATCTTGGTGTCCACAAAAATATTAAGCAGCACAACTGTTTTTTTAACATTGATAAGTCAATAAATCAAAGATCATTTGACAATGAAAACTGGAGTAATGCTGACAATTCAGCTTTGCCATCACAAGAATAAATTAAATATATTCACGTAAAAAACAGAAATAGAATATTGAAATATTGTAATAATATTTCATAGTATCGCTAAATGTGTTTACTATATTTTTTTTTATAAATGTAGTCTTGGTGAGCACAAGAGACTAACCACGAGCTGATTTTTATTTTTCATTTTATTGGCATTTACAGTCCATTCCTGGAAAATGAGCTGGTGCTTTATTATTTTGCTTTATTTATCAACTCTTTAGTAATGTTATTATCATGCTGTCATCTCTGATTGGACAACTGACCATATGTGGTTTCTGATTAAAACAACATGCTCGACTTCAGGCTATAATTATGAATGTACTTTTCCCAGACGTATACTCTGGCGCTGCTGTCTCTCTGCTTGATTCAATTCTTAATCAATATATTCAGATCTTACGGAGATGATTGCTTATACAACTGCAATTTTGCTGCTATAAACAGCAGCCACAATATACTCTTTAACCTTCCCTTTAAGCCTGGAGGATTTAGTACAAATTTCAGGCACAATTTTTCATCAGTAGCACATCACAGATTTAAATACCTAGTGTGTACAATGGAGCAACACGCTCCCAAAACACACAAATGGTCTGCAACACAATACCCAGAGGAATAGCATGGTCAAATTCATTACACTGTGGCAGATGATGAAAACATATTGAGACCACTGTAATGTGGCGCTGGAAATTTTTGGCCAAAACAGAACCACTGGTTTGGAACATGCTGGTGTTTTACTGAATAATCTTTTTTAATAACAGAAGTGGCTGCAACAAAAACTATAAAACAATACACTTTTTTAGTAATATGTATAATTTCTGACTTTTTTATAGTCAGTAGCCACTTTTATTATTAAAAAGTATTTTTATTTTATATATTAAGTCATATATTATCTGTTATAGCTCTACTTTTGACTTACAGATACAGTGCAGGCATATTTTTTTAATAGGACACATGTGACAGCTTATTTCCTCTTTTTCTATCGTGCCTCAGGCCTTGGTTATGAAAAGTCAGCTAAGGCTATTTTTGAGGGGGAAAAAAGTGTCTGGTTGGGAAAAAAGCTACTTTGAGATAAATATTAGCGGGGGCGAAAGCAAAGCAAGAAAATGAATTTTTAATTGATTGCATTCCTCATAGATTAACAAAAAAATTCCTACAGCAACCTCCCCTTTCCAAGAAATGTCACAAGGCTGGAACAATTATGGAGCCTCGCATTCCCAGACTCAAATGAATCCGAAAGCTATTTCTCGTAAAATTACCTGAGGCCCAGCTGGTGAGAAGGGCATTCCCTCCAAAAAAAAATTCAACAGACACAGACGTGATGTGTCTGATTTGAACAACAGCACAGTATACTGTTGTTTAATAGTGCGATTAGGATGTTGCTTAAATATGAGTGACATTTTTTTCTGTTCAGTTTGTTCTGATAAAAGTTGCTTGTTATCGCTTTCGTTGTTTCAGCAAAATCAAGGTGAGAGATGGAGAGGATGTTTCATAAACAAGAATGAACTGGGTCTCACAAAGGGACATTTCTCATTTCAGAACTAATAAAGTGTCTCTCCACTTTTTTTTGTGAAAACTGCACCGGGGCATCCAATATTCCTGTATTCACACAGCTGGAGGCAGGCACAATATCTCTCTGATCTTTTCTTCAAAATATTTGTTCATGGGACATGATGTGAACACAAGAATCTGCTGCAACTGTATTCATACCAGCAGAACAAGTAGCTACAGAGCAGGAACAGGAAGTTATTTTTCCGTAGCCAGACTAAACCTCATAAGCTCAGTCCATTACAACTTATTCTGGCCAAGAACTGCCCACTTAAACAGGAAAAAACAGTTTTATATAGTAATCTTTATGGATATTTATTGCTACTAAGTGCTTCAAACCCAATCTTTTCAAAGATTTTATACCACTAACATGTAAAACTTTGGCAAATACGGTGATTATGTTATTCTTTACAAGTCAGGAACTGCTGATTTAAAGGGATAGTTCACCCAACAATGAAAATTCAGTCATTAATTACTCACCCACGTCATTCCAAACCCACCTTTGTTCATCTTCAGAACACAGAATAAGGTATTTTTGATATAATCCAAGAGCTTTCTGACCCTGCATAGACGGCAACGCAACTGGAACAAAACAGAAAGACATAAGAGTCATTATTTTAAAAATCAGACTACATTGGTCGTTCAGTTGTTGATTCACCAAAAGAACCAACTCAGAGTTGTGTGGGAATTGGACTATATATTGACTAGCCTATATAGCGTTCAGAAGTTGCATTCGACTTTAACATCAAAAGGATTTTTTTTTTTTTACAATTTCTTTTTTAATTATGAACCTACAGGACTATATGGGCTTATGCATTTTTTTAAAAGAACAGATGAACAGTTGAGACTGCGTAACTTTTCATGTTTAACACCACACCCTGTAGTGACAGCGGTTTTAATATATTTTCAGTTTTATGAACCAATATCGATTCCGAAATCCCAATCTTTATATGCTAATTTCAGCTGATGAATGAACATTGCACCTCCCATCCAATAAATCGCAATAGACCAACTTGGAGTAGACATCACAGTTAGGTCACTTACAGCTGCGCGTGCATAGTGGTTGAAGAAAAACACTGGTAACAAGTGGAGGTAATTCGGTAAAAATCCATGGAATAGGAGAGAAAAAAAAACATTTTTGTGCCTTTTGATGTCAAAACTAGTGTTGTGCCGAATTCCGACCCCTGCCAGATTACTACCCTCCTAGTGTTGGTAGGTTTAGGATTAGGTGAGGGGGAGGGGTTAGGATTAGGGGTGGGGTTAGGATTAGGCAATCAGGTAGCAATTTCAATGAGAGAGGGTAATAAATTGGCAGGGGGTCGAAAACGGGCACAACACCGGAACGCAAATAATTTTTATAGAATACTGCCGTTAAAGACGCCATTTAAAGCTAAACGCAGATGTTTAAACTTACATCCTATGGATTAAAACTGCTGTGATTACTCTACTTTTAAAGCATAAATTGGATTTAAACAATAGGTCTACATAATATTCACATGTGCTGTTCATAGGGGACATATTGTATTATCCCTACAGTTACAGCATGAAATATTATTTAAACCTATTAATACTAACATTTTTACATAACATTTATTTATTTTACCTCACGATTCTGACTTTTTTTCTGGCAAATGCAAGTTTATCTCCTAGTTCTGACTTTATAACTCGATTTAACTCAAAAATAGTGAATTTGTCAGTTCTGAGGGGGAAAAGCCAGAAGTGTGGGATATAAACTCCTATTCTGAGCCGAGGGGAAAAGAGGAAATGACGAGTTGTTTCTTCCTTATTATAACTGTGAGATGGCTGTGTCCGAAAGCCTAGACAGCTGACTTGCTGCCTCGCTGCCTTATCGGTCATTGACTTTGCAGGCAGCGTTTTTGCACGTAGGCACCTTATGAAACCGATTTCGAAACAGGCTTCTGCGTAACGGTTTAATGATCTACAACAAAATGGAACGAATTTTGATGATAGCCAAACAAATATTTAGATACTCTAATATTGATCTCTCACTGGAAATAACATCAAAAGTTAGTCAGAAATATATATTTACACACAAACTGACCACCAAACGCAACTTTCAGACGCAAGAGAACGTACAGAATTGTGGGATATCTAAGGCAGCGAAGGATACATGCTGCCTTAAAATTCGATGCCTGCGTCCGAAAGCTCTAAAATGCTGCCTTCAGAGGCAGCATTCCAAGGCAGGAAGGCATCAAGCCACGTCCGAATTCTAATTCTGCTTCACTTGCTGTCTCGGGGGGTATCTTCTTCTGATGGAATTTCGAAGGCAGCATAGACGTATCCTTTGCTGCCTTCGATTTCCCACAATGCTGTGCGTGTGCATCATATATAGGCTATATAAATAAAGATATTCTGGTGAAATTAAACTTGTTACTTTATATAACAGATGAGATCTTGACCATGATATACTTTATGAATCGTAATAGTGTAAAAAGCATAATAAATATTTTTTTTTGTAATAATAGTATTTAATAAAATGTTAAAAGGGTTCAAATGAGTAGTGAATAAGAATACTATTTACAATATACTACTAATAATAACGAAACAGCCACTAATAACAATGACCTGTTCTGCAATATTACTTGCATCAGTGCTTTTATTTTTTCATACAAAAAGTAGCTGCCATTCTCAGTCGTCTTCTCCGACGCACAGACCTTCGGTGGGTAATGAGGTCTTTATGTATTATTAAAGCATTTATATATAACTGTATAAGGGGCCGTTCACATATCGCGCCTAAAAACGCTAGGCGCGCCGATTTTTCCTCCTTTCCAAAGCGCTCTGTAGCTTGCGCTCCCGTGGCGTCTGCCGTTGCTAAGCAACCATGAACCGCTCTCAATGAAGACGCCGAAGTTTCATCAAAGGACAAACGGATTTCCAGCCCTAAAAATCACTTGCTGTAGCTCTGCTACTAAATTTATTTAGAAATGTACAGCTATGATCAGCTGTTTCTCTATCTTGGCTGAGTTTTCAATGTTGTTACGGGAAAGGATAAAGCTAATTGGTTGAATCTTGTCACATGACCCGCGGTGCGCTTGCGGCATTCTGGAAAGTTTAGATGTTTTCAACTCGATGCGGCGCGGACGCGCCTGAAAAAACCGAGCGCGTCGCACCGCGTGCGCTTCGCGACAGCATCGCTTCCGTTATGCGCGCGGCTGCCGCGCCTCTACATTTGAAATAACGAACTTGAGCGCGCAAAAGACGCGATATGTGAACGGCCCCTAAGATCGTTTTTCTACAAAATCTACAACTTAACCGTTAGGTAACCTAGCAACGGCGTCACATTCTGCTGCCTCTGAAGTCTGTCCGAAACTGTTTCTAGAGTTGCCTTCGTAGCCTTCGAAGTCACTGCCTGATAAGGCAGCGAGGCAGCAAGTCAGCTGACTAGGCTTTCGGACGCAGCCGATCAGAACAAGGTACCTCCGGAGAAGTGAAATCGAATTTGTATTCGGACATGCCTTGATGTCTTCCTGCCTTGGAATGCTGCCTCGGAAAGCAGCATTTAAGAGCTTTCGGACGCAGCCATAATCTCGGAATTGCGAGGATAAAGTCAGAATTTTGAAATATAAAATCAAATTTACCTTTTTTATACTTTTATTGCATGGTTCCATAGACTGCTACTTGAACTGCCCACACAAACGTCATCCCTATTTCGGATCTGTAAGACTATCCCACTATTTAACGTCAATTTCGTTGAATAACAGTTCTTATCGCTGTGTGACAAGCTCTTGTAATATGCGGACACCTTTTTGAAAATGACATCTAATCAATATAATCTATAATCTTTTTCAATTTAACTATTTTATACCGCATCCGTGTAATTCTCTAGCCGTAAAGGCTATCTCTTCCGGGTTTTCTGCAACCATGATGCCCGCAAATCCCGAATGTTTACAAACACATAATTGGTCTATATGCTAAGCTTTGTGTTACTTTTGATACTAAACAAAGTCTCGAATTTCAATTTCCGTCCATTTCATTAGGAAATTCAAGCAATAAATACCGTTTGGCGTTCTTTAATGTGCCGTGATAGCTCGTTATTGCTTCTGGGTATCTCTGTGCTTAATCAAACACATAACAAAACATTCATTTCGTTTTTGTTCTGGATCCTCTGCTCTGCTGCTACACTGGAGCGCACTCGCCACCAACTGGACAGGGGTGGGAATTACAGTTAGAAGTTACAATAGATCACCGTCAGTGTAATCTGTCAATGTGACGTACGGCCTTCAGATTTTTCCGTCCTGATAGAAAAAATTCCCTCACTGACGGACAGTTCTCGGTAACGCGACCTCTGATGGTCTGTTTTGCGCTGTAGATTCAATGCAGTACTACTGAATATTAGTGCAGGAAACTCATTCAGTAATAGTATTGTTTTTTTTCCTTCAGTTCCCAATTCTAGTCAGTGGGTCATCTAAGGCTGAGGCTATAGAAAACCTTAATATACTTCAAGAATGAACATTAGTATCTAAAAATTGCCGCAATTTCGCGACTGAGTGGACAAATGCTGCATTAAGTGCAAAATTTATCACTGAGAGGATTTTGAGTAAGAGAGTGAGAGGATTCTGATGTGCACGTTGTTCCACAGATGTCTGTTTATGTAACAGAGTGTGATGAAATGATTCACCGTGAAATCCACTTCACCTTAGAATAAAGAGATTCTTCTCATTCCATTAATGTCCCAGGTATTGAAAGCAATTTTCTTTTTCCACTCACACACACACACACACACACTCTCTCTCTCTTGGATTCATCACAGCTATTTAAATTAAAGAAAGTTCAGATACTACTTTGGACTACACTTTTCTTTCTCAGTGTATTGAAGAACAGCCAGCCTCTGCTCTTCTGATGACTTTAAGAGAGGTTTATATGTTAAATGACTGACTGTCTTTTAGGCAGTACAGAGGGACCATTTTGTAAGCGGTTCAAGCCAAGGCCCTTTAAATATTCATTCATAAACTCCTGAAGCCATCAGTCCACATCAAACAGTCAGCCCACAGAAAAAGCACTGAGCAAGAGAAAAAAAAAAATATTGGCATACGGTGCAAACAAGACCATATGCACACAGAAGTATATCTAAATATTTACGCTCTAAAAATACCATCCTTCGCAGTTTGTAAGCTACAATATGTATTCTAAAAAAAATATTTATTTTTACGTTTTAACATAGAAATGCTATACTAAAAACCTGTTAACCAATGAAGTATAAGATACTTTACTATATAATATGGTATAGTGAACTACAGCTTTCTTTTTCAGAGATAAAAAAGTTTTACCAGAAATCCATGTCTGAATCATCATATTTATTTATTTATTTAGGTTTTATTTAAAAAGTATGTTTCTTCTTATTTATATAAGTAGTTGTATTGTACATTGAAGTGTCTTTCGTTATATTTTATGTTGTTTAGTTAATGATTTCTGCATTATTTTATGCAGATGGTGTTGCGTAACACTTCTGTTATTAAAGCATTATTATCAGCATATTTATTATTATTATCAGCATATTTCCCCGTGAACAACATATTTTACTAGCTCAATACCATTAAAAGTATAAAGTCAGCAAGATGCCACACTGTAATGCCATTAACAACATCACTGCATTTTTACAGTAAACATTATTTTGCAGTGCATTTCCCCCTTCTTATATACTCAACCCAGGTTTCAGATGATTAAATTTTGATGAAATATGCTAATCAGTGATGTGCTTTGAAGAGTGCCTGCAGTCTTGCTGTCTTATCTCAGTTCTTTAGATCACACAGCTGGTGTGGACATTCATTCTGGTGGCAGCTGACCAATGATATTGGATGATGAGTATGAGATCAGCAACTTCAAAAGCACTGTACAGCTCTCGGTTTTACATTTAAAGGAACAGTTAACCCAAAATGAAAGTCTTGTCATGATCTATTCACCATCATGTTGTTGCAAACACAATAGGAGAAGTTTAACAGGATACACAGGCTGTTCTTTTGCATACAATCAAAGTGAATGGGGACGGCAGAGGTTTTCTGATAATATTAATCAAAATTTAAAAAAAATCACTTTTGCATATAAATGTCACCCTATGATAATAAAAATCTATTCATTCCCCTTTTTAATCCCCAAAAAACCGAAACAGTCTCAATTATCAAGCTAATTTGATTTTCTGAGTAGTATGATGTCATATTGTTCAAGCCCTGCCCCCTGCCACTAACAGAGTGTCCTGTATTAGCATATTTCTACCCTAAGCCAGTTGCACGCCATTTTCTCTGCATTTGAGCAGCTGTAGGGACAACGTCTCGTAAGCAATGCTTGTTTTTTGTAGTTGGATATAGAGTCTTAATTTTTTTCCCGGCGTCAGGTCCACTAAGGATGCAGTGGATTAGTTTTGTTTTTTACGGTAATTTGACACCAAATACACAACAATGGAAGAGAGGGACGGGGTGAACAGTAGCTCATTAGCTTTTAAAGAGACATGTACCAAATGGATACCTATGAAAAGAGCTTTTTTTGACAAGGCAAAAAGGATGTTGTTTTACACGACCACTGAGGAATTTTAACCAAAGTATGTTGCAGATATTTCATGAAGATCCTGAGGTGTTTCTAACTTTAATAAGTTTTTAAAGACAGCATATATACTATTTTATGGTACTTCCATAGTGTTTCTTCGTCAGATTTAGAGTGTGAATCCTCCAGTCCTCATTCATTTTATGGAAACCCTTCTGTTCCAGACATACATTTTAAAATGATGTGAATGAGCAAAAAATAAAATTAATAAAAATTTGTAAGTGAACCGTTCTTTGAAGTATTTTAATCATGACACATCAAGACAAATCGGTAGAGATTAACATATAAATATAAGTGTTTATTAACTCATCCTCAAGCCATCCAAGATGTAGATGATTTTTTTTTTCATTAGAACAGATTTGGAGAAATGTAGCATTACATCACTTGCTCACCAACGGATTCTCTGCAGTGAATAGGTGCTGTTAGAATTAGTGTTCAAACAGCTGATAAAAACATCATGATAATGCACAAGTAACTCCAGGCAATCAATTAATGTCTTGTGAAATGAAAAGCGGCATGTTTGTAAGACACAAATCTTTAAATCATTAAGATGTTTTTAACTTCAAACCATTGCTTCTGGCGAAAATACTTTCCAGAACACTGTTTCCCAAAGTCATCTTGTCTGAATCGGGAGAGAAATATGCACAGATCAAACATGATTTACAAGCAAAAACAGTCCAAAACTGTTCCAAACAAACATTTTGGTGGATTCCGATGTGAGTGGACAACAGGGGATGGACATTTTCACCGTAGGTAGTGTTATTATGGATTATGGTCTGGTATTTCGGCCTGAAGCCACGGTTTAAAGTTCAAATGGCAAAAATCATGGACTTGTTTCTTACAAACACACAGATGTTCATTAATAGACTAGAGTTGTGTTGTGTATTATCATGATGCTTTTATTATCTTTTATCTCATTCTGATGTCACCCATTCACAAAATTGACATTTTTAGGTGAACTCTTCGTTTACATGTTATATTTGACTTCATACCTGTGTGTTTATGCCTATAGCTGCCTGGGATATTTTTACCACCAGTAAAGATTTGTAATGCCTTTAATAGAGTTCTGTTGCTGATGTTGGTGATGGTACAGGTAGAGTTATCCTGTGTGATAACAGGGCTTTAAGGTCAAAGAGGAACTGCTCACAGCCTCTTATTTCACACCTCCAAATTGTTCAAGAACCGTGCGAAAGAGTCTGTCAGCTCGGTAACCTGCACAAATCCTTCTCCCACACAAGTGTTACCTAGGCTAAAAGGGAAAACAGCCAGTCTGTAGGCTAATGGGCTAGAGGCAGGGTGTAATTTTCACATTTACATTCAGTGATGTGGATGAGCCTGGCAGATCAACAAACAACAAACCCCTAACACAAACAGCGGGCTGTCATGGTGGTCCTGCAGGCTTTCAAAATGTCTGACATCTGATGTGCTGTCTACACTGATTCCCTGTCTGAACGTCTCTCGTTTTTTTTTCTTCATCTACTTTTTCTCCTTCTCGTTCTGTCTTTTTCAACGTGGAATGCCCCAGTTAATACACGTTGGCATGACAGATTTATGCTTTTAATTAGTGGGACATTACAATAAGATTGTCAGGTAGAGATGAAGGAATGAAATGAAGAAGGATCTGTGTGATTAAAATGCAGACAGAGCTGTGGAGGATGAAAAGAGAGCTCACAGAGAGGATCATGTCTCACTGAGCTTTAAAATAAACTGGAGCACAAAATAGTTCCCAACAGTGCAAAAAGGAACCAGGGCTCAGAGACTCAGTATAGTGTCACACTTAATCTTGTTCTCGCTTTTATTTCAACCATTTACAGTAACGTACAGACTCCACGCTAACTTTGTTGTGGAGATCATTTCAGCCTTAGGTATGTTGTCTACTTTTGATTTTATAAACTGTAAGAAGTGTAACTTCTTTGACTTCTGTTCAGCATGCAAAATGAAACCAACAGTGATGATGTCATGATATTATTTGCATACTGAAGTTTGAACTTTCTTTAATTGGTTTTGTTTTACAGAAATAAAAGTGAAAGAGAATTGAGGCTGTTAAGCTTTAATCAAGCATCATAAAAAGCATCATAAATGTATTATAAAAGTGGCCCGCTTTATATTACAGTTCTTCAGAAGTCATATGAGAGATTTGTGTGACCGAAAATGAACTGAGAATTATCAGTCTGTATTATGAATGAGCCATTCAAGCAGTTTTCGTAAACTGATTCGCTGCAAAGACCTGGCTCAAACTATTGATTTTAGGAATCATTTTTCCATATGATGGAAGTCAATGGCTAAGGCCAAGTGTTTAGTTACACGCAGAGGAAAGAGAAACTCATACAGGTTTGGAAATTTGTAATCTTTACACTGCAAAAATGTGTTGCTTTTTGTGTTGATTCTTGCACAGCTGAAGCAAAAGTGCAAAGCAGCTATTGCCCTAAAAGTTAAACTATTACATTAACAGTAATGTTAAAAATAACTATTTCTCAGTATACAGGGATATTCTGGTGCAGGTCTAGTAAAGGTTAAAGCATGCTTATCCACAAACTAAAAACATGACACTGTAGTTTTACAATATACTACCAGGCAGCCTCCCCACAGCTGGGGTGAGCATTGCAAAGCATTGGTTTCTCTCTTTTTTTCCACCTTTTCTCTATCTTTATCTCTCCCATGGGTGGACTGAATAAATTTCCAACTGTCTTTGCCGCCCTGACCCTCTGCTGAACCATCTACTTTTGAGAGCAGTTTAAATTGTGAAGGCAAACACTACAGCGCTCTCCCTGCTAAAGCAGCAGACTCTGCAGCAGCAGGCTGCCATCTGTAATATTAATGTCACTTACCTCTGCATAGCAGTACGTGACAGGCAGAGAGTGAGAGGAAATCATTACTGTATGTCTTATGAAACATGAAAACACTGACATTAAAACCTTCAGTGCCTGTCTTGGCTGTCTGGTTTGTTTTATTTGTTCTGAATGTTTGTTTCTGTGAGATTGTTTTTCTCAGCCATTCCAAAAAAGCAATTAGCAGGATTTATATAATATGTTTGGTCCAATCAGCCAATCAGTGTTGTCATGACATCTTCAGCTGCAAGATAATGAGTCACATGACATTTACAGCTTAAGTGATTGGATCAGAAACTTCAAACTAAACGGTTATTAGCAAAGATTTCAAATGGCATAGCTTTCGATGGGTTCTGTGTCAGCCGTTATTGAGATGAATGCTAATACTAACAGGTTTTCTTCAGGTAATATAGAACTTCTTGAAGAACACAGAAAAGAAAACTGCTGGGTTTTCAACAAGAAGACAAAACATGCTTTAAAATAAGGTAAAACAGCTAAATAACAAGTCACTGACATATTTAGTATTTTATTTTGTTGCCTAAACAACTGTGACTTTAATTTAGGAACCAGGGTTGAAAACTTGGATAAATCAGGAAATTTTAAAAGTTTAATTTCTAGACCTGGAAAAGTCATGGAAATTAATAAAATGCTAATAATTCATTAAAAATAAATAAATAATAATAATAATAATAATAATAATATATACACACACACATACACTACCAGTGAAAAGTTTTTGAACAGTAAGACTTTTAATGTTTTTTAAAAGTCTCTTCTGCTCACCAAGCCTGCATTTATTTGATCCAAAATCCAGCAAAATTGTGAAATATTTTTACTATTTAACATTTCTGTTTTCCATTTGAATATAATTTAAAATGTAATTTATTACTGTGATCAAAGCAAAACATTTTTATTATTATTATCAATATTTAAAACAGTACATTTTAAGTATATTTTTTTCAGGATTATTTGATGAATAGAAAGATCCAAAGATCAGCATTTATCAACATTATTTTTCAACTTATACACTAAACTGAACACTCAACATTATATACTACACTGCTCAAATTTTATGATGATCAATTAGGATGATAAAGACATTTATAATGTTACAAAAGAATTCTATTTCAGATAAACGCTGTTCTTTTGAACATTCTACTCATCAAAAAAAAACTGAAAAAAATTCTCTCTCAGCTGTTTTCAACATAATAAAAAAATGTTGAGCAGCAAATCAGAACATTACAATGGTTTCTGAAGGATCATGTGACTGGAGTAATGATGCTTTGAAAACAAGCAGCTTTGCCATTACAATTACAAGAAATATCTCTGCGTGTCATTTTGTCTTGGACAGTGTTGTTTTGGAATCAAAACAGTTGAGAACCACTGATTTAATAGGTCATTCCATAGAATTTTCCCCAAAACTTGCATCAAAATCATGAAAAAGTCAGTAGATTCCATCTGTCCTAGTTAGGGCCCCTTGAATAACATTAGTACATTTAAGAAGTAGCGGAGAGAAACAGATAAAGTAAAGCAGATAATCCCGTAGATGAAGGTGGGGCATTGAGTAGGAAATGGAATGAACAGTTCTTTCCTGAAGAAAGAAAAACGCGAGGGGACAGGGAAGAACAGCAGAGAGCGAATAACTGTAACAGCTGTGCGCCAGCCCCTGTGCCTCTCCTCTCCAACACCGCCCAGAAAGAAACAAAGAGAGACGTATCATCTGCTGGAAACAGCTCTCTGAAATGAAAAACGTCACCTTGAATGAAGCATGAATTCCTCAAGCTGAAACCCCCCTAAGCCAGACAGGACTGCAAACCAATTAGAGCCAGTCACATATTACCCATTTTGAAGCAGTAAATTCAGGTATATGGGCAGCTATGAATCACATGCAGGGAAAACAAACCATACAGATGTCAAAACAGATGTTGAAAGGCAGAACCAGGAAAGATACTTCTAGAGTAATTTCAGAAAAAAGAAAGAAAAGAAAGTACATAAAATCTATTTCGGTGAATGTCTGTGCATATAAAAGTTATAAATGGCATTGTGGTGGAGTTGAAAGCATTAGGAAAGACTATTAAAATCTAATTTGACGTTGGTTACAAAAAAGGATCCCAAAAAAAATACAATGACATACAACTATATTCCGTATTCACAAACAGTATTGCAATATTGCAATAAGGTTACTTCTTTCCTTACAGCATAACTTGCAAGTATGTGAATGTCAAGCAAGGAATAATTGACAACGGGCTGTTGAATTGTTAGAAAATGCACAGCAGAGGTGGATTATTTTCTAATAATTCAACAGACCGGAGTTAATTATTCTGCTTATACGGTTACCATATACCTCAAATATTGTTCAGATTTCGTATGTAAAGACATTCATCAGGTCTTTGACCTTAAAATGCTCTTGTGAGTAGGATTCATTTCTTACATGTCTCATCCAACATCTCTGTTGCTAATTTCATAACGTCCTTATAGACCTAGCAACTGAGGCTTGAGCTGTTGATAGCAAACTAATGCAGATAATAATGCAGTTTTGAAAGAGAGAGAGAAAATAAGAGCAGTGTTTGGCAGCAACCTAATAGCAAAACTGCAAGTTCAGCATCTTCAAGAACACTGCTGTTATTAGTAAGAAATGACATGTAGCTTTTAAATTGCTGAACTATTTCAGGCCTTGTTTACACTTGGTATTAAGATGTGTTTTGGTCGACTGGATCACAAGTGGACAACGCTAAATACAGGTGTAAATGGGGTGTGAAATGTTTTGAGCTTGTTCACTTTCAACCACTTCCAGAGTTAGTCGAAAACGCATTTGACCAGATTGCTTTCGAGGTGTTGACGCCGATGTGTTCGAATGCATTTGAGCAGCCACAAAAGGCCGCCTACTGACCTAATATTGTTGGTTCAAAATCAATAGTGGCAGGAATTTATCGCAAAGAACATTAAATGTGTTGTCACATACAAAAATGTTCAAGCCACTGATGATTTTAAACGTACCGTCAATGTTTTTCCACAAGTCCTGACTTCTAGTGCAAATCCACAGTGTTCGTCAAGGCTACCTTGACCAAGTCTTGCTGAAATGAAAGCGGCTGCTCTCTTTTGTATAATTTTGCGAACATGTGAGCTTATGTCTTCCATTGTCCACTTCCAAAAGTGGACAAAAGAGATGGATTAAAATGCCAGGTGTAAACGGGTATGTGTCATCGTTGTCCACTTGTGATCCGATTGACCAAAACGCATCTTAATATCAAGTGTGTGCGAGTGTGTGTCTGTTAGGGATGCAACAATACAGTTAGTCACGGTTCAATACGTACCTCGGTTTTTAACCGCGGTTTTCTGTTCGGTTCGGTTCTGATATCTTGCCACTTCAGTCTTTTTGCCACAAATTGTTACCATTGGTAACTGAATGGTTCTTTGTGGAACCAAAAATGGTTCTTCTATGGCATTGCTGTGAAGAACCTTTTAAAGCACCTTTTTTTTTCAAGAGTGAGAGCCTATTTGGTAAAAGAAAATAACAGTTTTACGTAGGTTTTAGCAATCTATAGAAGCCATGGATTAAAATATATATATATATATATTTTTTTTTAATTGAGTTTATATTGCAAAATTCTGACTTTATTCTCACAATTCCGAGATTATATCTCACAATATCTCATTTTCTCTTTTCCCCTCGGTTTAGCATTATGAGTTTATATTCTGGCTTTTTTCCTCAGAATTGACAAACTTGCTATTCTTGAGTTAAATCGTGTTATAAAGCCCGAACGAGGAGATATAAACTTAGGAGACAAAAACTTAGAATTGTGAGATAAAATATGTAAATGTTACGTAAAATGTTATAGGTTTAAATAGTATTTCATGCTGTAACTGTAGCAATATAATACAATATGCCACCTATAAACGCTCTATGTAAATATTATGTAGACCTTAATCAAATTTATGCTTTAAAAGTAGAGTAATCATAGCAGGTTTCATCCATAGTCTGTCTGATTAAACATCTGCATTTAGCTTCAAATGGTATCTTTGACGACAGTATTTTATAAAAATGATTTGCATTCTGATTCTGTCATTGTCAGATTTTTTCCTCTTATTCCTTAATTTTTTTTGTCTTACTCCATGGATTTTACCCATTTCCCTCCACTTGTTACTAATGTTTTTCTACCAACACAATGCGCACGCAGCTGCAAGTGACGTAACTGTGACATTACTCCAAATTGGTCTATATAAAAAAGATTTGTTTGAATAAATCTGATTCTCTTTAAACCTAAATAAAATTGGCAGTGGATTTGATTAATTTCCATGAATTGGTTCTGCTGAACTCAGTTTCAATTAATTGATTCAAATCGCATATTCAATTATTTGTTTGCGTCTACACAAATTTAGCATAAAACTGATTATTTCTTATCTTTTCTTTTTTTGTTTAATATGTTTTATCTATCACCAATGGCATGCTTATTTAGTTTAGTGGTTGCTAAGAAAAACAAGCTTTTAAGCCACTTCAGTGCAAATACAAAATACAGACAGAATATCTCTAAAAAGTCTGGAAAACAAAAGATTTTTCTGTTGCATCACCCTACGTTGAGAGCAGACACGTTTCAGTAAGCAGGGAGTGATATTAAGATCTAGTAACATCTACAAATCTGTCTGAAGATGTTGCATTTTCTTACTTTTACACTGAAGTTACAGTTGCGGTGTCGTTATCACAACTCTTAAAAAATGCACTGACATTTTGTTTTCAGTCAAATGTTTTGTTATTTATCATTTTAAGTCCCTGTAACCTTTTTGGCACGCATAGCATGAGAGCTTTTAAACCCATTTCTGTTTATGCTTTCTTTCCTTATCCATTCTTTTATTTACTGAAGTGCTTGTGGAGAAGTGTGGGGAATAAATTCATTTATTTCTCAAATGCTGAAATGAGATAAAATCTTTTGTCTCAGAGGCAGTGAATGTAAAATTGTTGATAGGAGGGAAAAGCTGTCAGCAGCTGTTATGAAGGAAAATAGAACAGAGTGTTTTCATTAATATAAATGCATTGGTGTTGGGGCTTTGGGTTTATTGGGTTCTCTATTGGATCTGTTTATCAGAGCAATTATTCTCACAGTTGTGCTGTCAGTTTCATGGAGTGTCACGAAGTGTAGATGAATCTTTATGGCAGAGTATAGAAGAAATTAAGCAGATGTTTTGAATGTGTTTATTTATTTATCCACATCTTTGATTCAAAAGCTTCGCAATCACTTAATTTCGCAAATGATCATTCTGTTTAGAGGCATTTTAAGTCATTTTTGTTACTCAGTGCTTTTTGAAAACTATTTTGGCATCTACAGAAAGTGTCTAACGCAGTAAATGTCTTCTTCCTGTGCTACTACAAAATACATTTCCTTGTAAATTACCTCGCAAAAGGGTCTGCTTTCTTCTTGCTCACATGCAAATTAAACAAATTTGCACTGCACATCTTTCAAGAACTGTCTTGTCTTTTCCCACTCTCTCTCTCTCTCTCTCTCTCTCACATAAACTCCTTACTCTTTTCTCTCTGCTTTCATCTGTCAACCAAAATACCTGTCACTTGTGCATTCACAAACAGCAGCTACTTTTATGGGCGATCACATGAGGGAGGAGATGCTGTCAGAATAACAGTACAGACTGGGACGCAAACATTCACAAACATTCATAAAGTAACAGCAAAGCATCTTTCAGGAGCCATTGTGAAACTATGAGTTGTATTTTCCACCTAAAGATGATCAATAATGAATAGACACAAATAGACACTTTACAATTTATTATGGAAGCCCGTTTCAGCCCCTAAAAAAAAAAAAAAGTAAAAAAGGTTATTGCAACTTTTTGTCTCACAATTGAGACTTTTTTCCTCCACAGAACTGCATGATTAAAAACTTGTGATTCTGATTTTTTTCTCAGAATTGTGAGATAAAATTTGCAATTGCGAGTTACAAAGTCATAATTGTGAGATATAAAAGCACAATTCTGACTTTATTTCTCAGAATTGTGATATAAACTCACAATTGCAAGCTATAGTCAAATAGCGTAATATAAATTCGCAATTGAGTTATAATGTCAGAATTGCGAGATATAAACTGCGTTAAATAAAGTCAGAATTGGAAAAAAACCTTGCAATTCTAACTTTTCTCTCGCAAATGTGAGTTTGTATCTTGCATTTCTGACTTTTTTCTCACAACGGCAAGTTAATATCGCTCAATTCTGAAATATTTCTTGCAGATCTGACTTTTTTCTCAGAATTGTGAGATACAAACTCGCATTTTTCAAATTGCAAATTTATCTCACAATTCTGACTTGATAACTCACAACCGTGAGTTTATATCTCACAATTCTAGAAAAAAGTCAGAATTGCAAGTTTGTATCACGAAAAATTGTCAGAACTGCGACATGTAAACTCACAATTAAAGTTTTTTAATTTTTGTATTCCTGTATTTTTTAAAAAAATGGAAAATGGTTATAAAACATTACAATTTTTAATAATTTATTCTGATTTACAGTAATAATTATTGAAGTTAATCACTTAATCGACAGCCTTTAAACTAGTAAAACTGTCCTGCAAATTCAATTTAAAATTATACTATAATCTGGTGGTTCTTTGGGAATAAAATGACTTGCATTTGATAAAAACGACATACATTTTCTTTAATTATTTTCTCATCTAGCTTAATAGATTCAGGTATGAATCTTGTTATTTATCTCTTTTATTTAGGATTATACATATACATATTTAACTATATATTTTATAACAGTTTATATTTAAGAAACTGAGATGATGGATAAAAAGAAGAAAAATGTGTATCTTTACATATCATGTAATGATGAATTAAAATGCAAAAAGTGAGTGCAGTCTCTGAGATACAATACTAATCTGTATAACCAAATATAAACATCATTGTAGACGCTCACTCTTTATTTACACATAATGCTACATATAATCTTAATGATTAAACCTAAATGTATAGTTCTATGCATTCCCATTAAACTCTTTTTCCATTTGGTGCCAATAGGGGTGCTGTGTATATATACATAACCATATAAAGCAAAATAGAGACTATGTAGGCCACATTTTCAAAAACATGGCATTTCTTTGTTGATTTATGACGTAGGCAGTATTTTGGTTACAGTAACAACTTGTGTACCCGGCTCAACCTTGGACAGGCCTCAACTTTCTCTGTCCATAAAGCTGCCCTCATTCCAGCACATAATAAAAGAGGAAACACTATACATATGACTGTCACTTCCCAGGGGGTTCAGGAAATCAGACAACCTCATGGTGTCTGGAGGCCGGGAAGGGAGACGTGGCTTTATGTGTGTGTATGATGTTTTATGTCAGTGATTTGTGCCGAGAATTTATGCCAGAGTCATTGTAGTCAAGTTCCTGTCTCTGCCTCCTGTCCAGTAAATCACAGCCACAGCTGGAGCTTTAATCCTGCTCCAGTTAAAAGAAAGCTCACAAAACATAAAGAAAGCCCAGGGACACGTATAACAAGACCGAACGAACTTCTGGCCCTCGGGCCACAGATGCGCAGACCTTTCCAATGAGTTAGTGATGGACTGGATGACAGGGATGCTTTGAGAATCACAACAAAAGAAACTTCTGAAATGTGATGCGTTTCATTTATTTGTCATGGCATTATAATGTTTTAGAATATGGGGGTGTAAAACTGGAGGATAATGTTGGACTTTTCGTGTCCTTGCTTGTCAGATATTGCAAAATAAGCTATATTAAGCTTCCTAAGAGTCTACTAAAAAACCTGGATATGCGCACAGCAGTCAGTCATCAATATACTGGATTAATTCCTAAGGCTCTGAGATTAGACAGGCACTGGGAGCTGCAGACGAGCTCTTAACACACACACGCACACACATTTTTGATGTTCAAATACGCACGGTCATGACCTTTCCTTGCCTCCAGAACCATTTTTGTCATCACTCTTTGATGAATGACACCAGGCGCATAAAAAGTAGGAAGAGAAGACGTATTCTAGAATAAAGTTCAGGGAGTGAAATTTAACTCCAGCTCTAGTCTGTCAGAATTTAAGCAGCTTTATGAGGTTCCTTCGAAAATCTGTCTTGTATTCAGATTGGATGGTTAGCTCAGTTTCACTTTTATGAGGTCAGTGATTTTTTCATCTCTGTCTGATTAACTAAGTATGTTGAAAAGTACGGAGCCGTACAGGTGACATGGTGATGGAAGAAAAAAAATATGACATGGGAGGAAAAATTTGATTTCAGTGCTTTTGCATTCTCTCACTAAAGAATTGTGTTTTAACTACTGCAAATTAATTCCTTTTACAAACGTTTTGCGAGCAAACACAATAGTTCAGTGAAAGTTTCTTGGGGGGGGATGCAAAAGTTTGAACCCAAAAGCGATATAATTTTTCCATCAGCATGTTCTCTTTGGGGCTACGTAAAAAAATAAATAAATAAATAAAATAAACACTCCACAGGTTTTCGTGCTACCATTGTTTTACAAATCGTTTTACAGAATTATATTATTTGAAAAGTCAGTGGCGTTTAGTTTCGTTTACATCAGAGTCCAGAAAAGCCTACAACCCGCCAAAATAAAAGCTTGCTGATGTTAGGTTTGAAAATGTTAAAAAGTCATATGAATATAAAAAGTAAAAAATGCTAAATATTAGCATTGTATTTTTTAAGTGTACTATGAAAGAATTGTATTTTTATTTAATACTATTTTAATTTTGAAATATAATAGTATTATTACACTTTATTAGAGGTTCAAGCGTGTAGCGCTGAAACCCTATTGTATTTGTTAGAATGGCTAAGGATCAGCAATTTCCACATCACGAAGACCGAACCGTAAGTCATAGAGACTTGAAACTTGGAGGGATGGCAGTACTCACACTGCCTACAATGTCACCAAGGCTCGCCCCAATCAGCCTGATGGGGCGCTACAGCAAACAAAAGTACGAAATCGCTCATAACTCCTAAACTGTCAGTTGTAGGCTCGTTGGAATCAAAATGTATGCCTCAGATTCAATCATGGTTGAAATTTTGGATTTTTTCAAATAAATCGGAACCAAATCAGTGCAGAAAGATTCTCTGGCGAGTGAATATTAATAATTATCAAAAAGAAAAAAGCAAGTTGAACTTTCAACTCACCATCGCACAGGAACCCCAAAACGTTTGAAAGGGGCAGGGCCACTTGTAAATGCCTGTAACTCCTGAGATATCCTCGCCAAAGCTTAGTCTGAGGTCACAGGAAAAAAAAATCGTAGAGCTTGGCCAGTTGGTGGCACTATAAGAGGAAAAAAAAACATCAAAATGGCTATAACTATGCAACCATTTGTCCTATCAACATGAAAATCGCTGTGCATGGTCTTGGTCCAAAGTGCACAAGTGTCTATAAGGACATTTGGGTATCTCAAAAAAACATGGCTGATAAAGTTCGAACACCTATTAGACAAGGTTAACAGAGGCCAATTGGAACAAAACTTGGTGGGCCTGTTAGTGAGAACAGGTCTGTGAGAAATTTGTAAGAAATCAGCCACTGGGGGGAAATATCACATTTTACAAGTGCATAAACTATTGTACATTGCATGTTTTTTCTCACATACACGCGATAATCGTATCATATGATAGAACTCCTAATTCCGGACAATTTTGTCTCTAGTCCACTGCTGTCAATCAAACCGTTTGTTAAATGATCGAGAAGATGTAAAAAACCTACTTTCCCAAACTAGTCCTAGACTTTCTGGAAATAACCACTGCAGTAAAATTTTCTGGACTCTCTAGGTCAATAATTATCAAAAAAAAAAGGTAAAATTCACCACTTGGGAAGCTTTAACAGGGTCATTTAGAAAAGGGGCCTGTCCAAATTTACCCCAAATCCTATAAAGCCTAAAGGAAAACTCAAAACCTGTTGAGCACATGCAACAGGTGTTTCTAAACAAGCATGCAAAGTTTTAAGAATATTGTACCACATCTGGCGCTATAGCAGTCATAAACTTTTAAAAACATGATATTTCTATGGAAAATTGCCTGGATTTGCCAATATTGCCTTTTTTTAAAATCATAGATATAGGTGGTTACAGGCTTGCTAAATAATATATTTTTTTCTTATGTGCTTATATGATTTAAAGCACTTTAACTCTGGTAATCACTGCTTGCATCAAATAAATAATAAAGTGCCATAAAACTATTATTACTATTCTTAATTATTTTATTTTTATAGTTATTTTAATGGCTCACACTATGTGCAGTGTGAGCACCAAACCAAATCTCCAGGTGCTCTCATGAGAACCAGACCGAAAAACTTATGTGCACTCCTGATTATGTGCTTTTTATACAATAGGTCTGTAAACAAGATGCTAATACTGAATAAACATTTTTGACACATTATTCATCAGTTTTTTTCTCGGCCACAGCAGATGATTCAGTTGCAAGGTTTATGTTAGTGATTCAAGGATTTACTCATCTTTATTAGTAAGTCGCTGAATCCTTTACTCAACTGATGCAACTTGTTATTTCATGTTTCATCCCTTAAACATAAATCCATCCCTTGGAGTCACTTGTTATGTTCCTGAATAAACTGAATAATTTGAATGAATGCCTCAATTACTTGCTTATGAGGAGAGTTGCTTGATTCATCTCTAAATGATTGTGTTCTTGAACATCATCAGTGTTTAGAACACTACAGGGCTGGAAAAAAAAAACATCTAATTAACATTAAAATATGCCGGCGACCCAGTTGATTGAAATCATAATGTTTGGCCGACTTAGAACAGAGTTCTAGTTAGAGGTATTTATCTGTGTTTCACATGGATATAGCAGTGAAATTTTAATATACTGTAAATATTTTGCTTCATGCAATCTACAACAGATCTCAAATATATACAGTCCCAACTCCACACTTTATACAAAAGTTTCTTCCTCCCCAAGGTCAGTGATGCATTTAGCCAACGTGTTCATTTCCTTTCTGCCACCGCAGCATGTTCTGGCTAAACGCAGCAGTTTTCATACACTCCAAGAAATGAATGATGGAGTTGGATCACAACGAACGAGAGATGTAAAGGTGGGAGGTTAAAGCGCAAAATTTTTCAAGCATTAGCCCATAATTCATCCCATTGGGAACCCAGTAATTTCTGATGATACTATGACATTTACCAGCCAACCGCAAGCCAGGCTTTAGTATAAATAGACACACAAAACTCTTGCAGTGATGTAAGTCACAACCGCTAAATTATCAGCCTTACTCAGAAAAACCCTCTGTAAATACAATGTCTGGCATCATGCATTTAGTCACCGAGAATGTGAGGATTTTGCCTGGTCGTGCCAAAAGTAGTTTGTAAGACACCAAAAAGAAACCAGCCACTACAGCTCAGACTCTTTTATGTTTTGGCTTTTCTAACACATAAAAAAATTACACCAAACCAGAATGGCATACAATATTAAACTGCCACAAAACACAGAGGCACATGCCCTGAAGCGCTACTGGCTACAGAAAGTAGTTTTCCGCTGGAAGATGGAGATGGCGATGGTGAGAGATGGGAGATTGTGTTTGATTTCCTGCATGGGGGATGTGGAACCAGTCTCCATGGCAGGGTCGGCCATTGTCAGCGCACCTCATAAAACCCTAATGAAAGGTGGCAGGGACAAGGCATTTGCTTGTGTGTGTGTGTGTGTTTGTCCTTGCCTGTGTGTTTACAACAACAAAGGAGAAATGAAAGCCCACCACATGCCCTCTGTCTCTAATCTCAGCATAGAAAGTGAAAACTAACAAAAATTGCACCACAGAGGTCTTGGCTGGAGTTAATGGAACTCAACCTGGGATATTCTCTTTCACTGCTATAAAAGTTGCATTCACACAGGAAATCCTTATTAAATTTGGCTGCTGGATACATACAAATGTACTGGTTTTTACTCTTAATTCATGTTTGTTAATAATACATTATCTAATGCTCACTTGATGTTAAAATGTAAAAATGTATTAGTATATGTAGAAATTACCATTAATCAAGATTTGTGCTATGATCATGAATGAAATACCAGATTCTTTTGATTTTGGTCAGTAGAGTTGCCAACTTCAGAAAAGGAAAATTTAGTTTTTTTTCAAAGAGAACTTAAAGAACTGAAGAATTAATGGCTGCTTTTGGGGCTAAATATTGCACCCATTAAAAATAATTATGTTATTTACATTCGCCAAAAATGATTTGAAATCCTGTTCTGGTCGAGGTTGCTTTAAATGTTAATGAGCTCTTCTCGCCCCGCCCCCTCTCTTCTCTCTGTGGAGTGACGAGCCTGTTTACTTTAGCCGCATTTAGCCTCTAAACTTGCTAACTAGCACGTTATTAGGAAAGGCGATATATGTATGATGTCGGAAGTAAACGACGACCACTATGTTCATTATTACATCCAGCAACACAACACCTCAATCGCTCAATCAGAGATATTCTTGTCTAACTTACATCCCTGCTCCGGCATCGCAACAATGGAGGTCTGACTGTTACAGCTGATTTATGGTGGGTCTGAAGTAAGACGCTCATGTCAATCAACTATCGTGGGAGCGTCCCCTGTCGGTGTGATGCCATCTGAGAACGGCTTGATTTGAAAAAGGGGATATTATTTTTACAGATTAATTAAAAACCACTGCATGGATTTTTATCATTATAAAGGTAGATGTGTACATACACTGCCAACACACATTAATGTTCAAACAACAACTAAAAGTGAACTTTGCATCCGATGACCCCTTTAAAAAATTCCACTTCATTTTATACATATTGCGGACAATAGGGGGCGCCATTATTTTAAAGACATGAAATGGTTGCACTTGTTGCTGCTTTTACTGCAACACAACTCAGAATAAATAAATTGAAATATAAATTACTGATACAGTGCCACATTGTGTTGCTTTTAGTTAGAATTTTCAGTTGAAGGGCAACAAGAGAAGCAATGTAAGTCTGCTTTTCCTAGCGGAGAAGAGGAGAAGAGAATGGGAAGATGCCTGTGGACGAATAAAACTTCCTAAAGACCCGAGTCTTTGTTCTCTCCACTTTAGCCCTGATGCCTGAGGCTTTTAGTAGACCACAACTACTGAAAGAGTTTACAAGTGGCAGAGGCAAGAAACACTAGATGCCATCCTGGCAGGATGTAAACATGCTGACGCTTGTCATGACGCCGCAGCCACTGAAGGAGTTTCTTGATGCAGATTTTACTCGATATCCGGGAATGTTTAGACTCCTTCTGGGGAAACATGGCAGTATGGCATTTGGTTTAAGCCTGCACGTATATCCATCACCTGTAAACTCTGTGTAAGCTCTGTGTAAAGCACTGTGGATTAAATAACAAATCTTTCATGGGTTTTCTACTACATATTTCAGTAAGAGACACCATTTATTAGGGCTGCACAATAAAAAAAAAAAAATGAAATCGTAATTGCGATTAGGCAGTAGCTGCTATTGTCATGCGTATCTTTCAGTGAAGCACGGTTCTGTGATCAGCAGTAAATCTTTATCCGAAGGTCAGAGGGCACTCTCGCATGGAAACTGCAAATAAGCCTGAATAAGAAACCCAGGAAATTCCACTGCAGCTGAATGAAAAGAAGATTTAACTGCTTTCATTGATTCAACATGACCAATAAACATACGACTACAACAATACATGGTTTATCTGAGTTCTTATTATTAATTATTATTATTATCTGAGTTCTTATATAAATTCTATATATATATATAATTTATTATTTGATTCAAGCAGCAAAACAAAGCTGTTTTGTACAGCTAAAAATAGCTGGATGTGAATAAGACCAAAAGTCAGACCCATAAAATTTACAAATGGCCACACACCCTCTTAAGTAAAATCCTAGCAACAACACCCTAGTAAGCGCGTAGCAACATGCTAACAACCAATACGAACACTCAAGAAATACACAGCAGCACCTTGACAACCACAGATAACAACTTAACATTGTGCTAGTGAGTTTTTTTTTACATAGGCAAATAACACTCCCATTTTCTTCAGAAAAATCTAGTTTGTCATAACCTGATTAAATGGGTAAATTGTGACGTCTAACTCCTTTCCCAGATCTTTTTACCCCACAGAAGCTGAATGGAAAGGCCAAGCATTGCCCGCTAACTGTCCAGCTTCTGTCTCCGTGAGCTATGTTTAGAAGTTAACTCGGGGCCACTGTGAGGTCATGACCCACCAGAGCTGCAGGAAGGCAGTACTTACATCCAACCTGTGTTTACCCCTATACCAGGTTTTATGTTGGTTTGAAGGGTCATATCAAGTTACTGCCAAACACTCATTTATCACAGAGCCATGATAAACAGCAGACGCCATTTTTAAACACAATACTGGATCTCAAACAGTTTCCTGTGACACAGGAGAGCTGATGCTGGATGAACTTCCTACCTCAGCATATATGTCACTCTGTGTTTAAAAATATATGATTAAATGTCTGACACAGGCACCTCTGTGAGAAAATATTGGCAAATATGTGACCTGCTCCATAGTTTTGAAACCTAGAAACACACATTTCGAGTTTTATGCAATAAATGAAAAAGAAAGTGAGTTAACTATTGTTTTTCCAAACTGTTCTCCAAATAGCCAATAATCATTTAAATAGTGGCTTATAGAGAAAATTACCCATGAAAATATAATTTGATTAGGAGATTTCTGCAACTAACTACATCGTCATATATTTAATGATACATTTACAGTTTCAGTGATGATTTAGCGATACACTCCTCTTTAAAGTAATTTTTATACCTATTTACGTTGAATGACTTTTCTGAAGTAATTTTAACTCCATGTGACGTGTTGTTAACAGGCTGTTTTAATGACATCTTTTCAAAGCTGAAACACAGGTACCACAAAAGATTCAACATTTGTGACCCTGGATCACAAAACCAGTCTTAAGTAGCGTGGGTATATTTGTAGCAATAGCCAAAAATACCTTGTATGGGTCAAAATTATTGATTTTCTTTTTTTCTCAAAATCATTGGGATATTCAGTAAAGATCATGTTCCATGAGGATATTTTGTAAATTTCCTACTGTAAATATATCAAAACCTAATTTTTGATTAGTAATATGCATTGCTAAGAACTTAATTTGGACAAATTTGAAGCCGATATTTTCAGTATTTCGATTTTTTGCACCCTCAGATTCCAGATTTTCAAATATCTCGGCCAAATATTGTCCTGTTCTAACAAACCAAACATCAATGGAAAGCTTATATATTCAGCTTCAGATGCTGTATAAATCTCAGTTTCAAAAAACTGACCCTTATGATTGGTTTTGTGGTCCAGGATCACATTTTACTAAGTTGTTTTGTGTCTTACAACTTACCTCCACTGTTTACTCATGTTTTTTCATGAATAACTAGTACTTTCATTTGAGCTGAGGCAATTACAGCGATCTGTCACGCCACATTAAAGACCATAATTTATTGTTTGAATTTAGAAATAAAATTGATTGTGACTTTTTATTAAAAAAACATACAATGAGTCAAAATTCCAGTTCTTTACTTATAATCAAGTTTCTCCACAAACGGTTTACGGTGACGCTCGACTGAAAATGACATCACACATAGTCAGCACTGTAAATATATAGTAGGCTAATATTTGTTGTACTTTGGGAGCGATGGCTGTGTAAGATAGCCTACATTCCTAAAGTCTGAGGTGTTAGAAAGGGTAAAGGTAATCTTTTATTGGCCTCACAGCTCTGTGCTGTCTCAAAAATACCCTACAAGCCAGACTGCTTTGACTTTTATGAAGGTGGGATGAATGGTTCAGGTCTCACAACGTAAACACAGACTTCCCTGAGCTGCCGAGAGACTGTAATGTTTACGTGTAACAAGTCAACCCTATTTCTCCCCTTTGAATGAGGCTGAGACTTTAATTCATCATTGAACCTCAGATCATAAGACATCCAAGAACAGCTCAATCCTTGTTCATAGAGAGGAATGTGGACAATTGGCAGCAGTTAAAGACATTAGAGGATTCTCCAGTGCTTTGTAAGAAGAAAAAACGAATCCCCACAATGGCAAACAAGACTTTTTCTGCCATGGTAAAATGTTTTTTCTCCCGTTTTGCAGGATAATGGGCAGATTTACACACTTGCTTTTTGTCCTAATGCTCACTGCAGCATGACCTGCCAAAATGATTTCAGCTCCAGTGCTAAAGGACAGAGAGAGCTAAAGAGCAAAGATAGTGTAAATGGGGTGGGAAACAAGAGCCAATCATGTCTCTGGAAAGGAGAGGGACTTTTTTTAGGCCAGGCTGCTGCGTTTACGCAAACTGAGAGTGCCCGTTCCCCCCCTTGGCACTCACACACTCACACACACTATGTAAGACTATGTACACTAATATTGAAATCAACACTACTCAGATTTTGTGGAAGCATGTCAATGGCTTTACAACTGTACAGTGCGCACAAGCAAACACCCACACTGCAGATCTTCCAGCCAGCTGTCTTTCTGTGTTAAATTGTCTGCTTTGTACTCCTACAGGAACTAAGTGTGTTTAAGCGTTTAAATATCTGTGGTTTCACTTGGTGTTGATGCTCACTGTGAGTTTGTGTATGTGTGTGTTTACAGGTGTTCCAGCATATGTTTGAGTGTGTACACAACTATGGAAGCCCATTTCCACCTCAGAGTAAAAAAATAAAGGGAGACAGCAACTATATATCTCATAACTGGAACCTTGTATCTCACAATATGTCTTTATATCTTGCAGTGTAACTTTATATCTTTATTTTTTCCAAGCGCATATTTATGACGTCTTGCAATGTGAATTTTATCTTGCAACTTTAGCTTTATTTCTCATAACTGTGATGTTATATCTTACTAATATCGTATTATCTATAATATCTAATATCTTATTAACTTGATTTCTAATTTTAAGCATCTTGCAATTAACTTTATTTTTCACCCTGAACACAGACTTCTATTCAGACCAACATGTAGTGTAACAGCTTCCTCAAAATGTATTTGCATACTTTAGAACACTTATATGGACTATTCACAGAGAATGTGTGTTTGTAAAAACTAGAGATGCAGGGCAGTGGAATAGGGGAAAAACAAAAAGGAAAAGGAAAAGGCCTAGAGATGCATTTTTTATATGCTTCTTCTAGCTTGACCACCACATTTTAGTATGTTGTTATGTGCAAGATGCTGCAAAAGATGCCAATGCAATGGTCAATGACGTCCATCTAGCAAAAGCTTACGTGAAAAAACAATCAAAACGCAGCTGAATGCAAAAATGCAACCTGTGTGAATGGCCTCTTATGCAACATACGTATTTAACTTGGAAAGTGAAACAGAATGCCGCTTGAGGTCAGATTTAAAACTTCGAAACTCAGACAGCAGTTATAAAGTCAGACAAAATCTGTGGTTTTCATAGAGATGTACACGGTTAACTTGGGTAAGTAACCCAGCTGCCTTAGAATTTTAAGTTGATTCAACTCAAATATCTAAGTTGTCACTTAGTATAATTTAACATTTCAAGTTGATTAATTTTTTTTTTTGAGTTGACTGGACTTAAAATTTTAAGGCAGCCAGGTTACAAATTATTTCAAGTTGACTCAACAAATTGTTTTTACAGTGTATAGATATATGTTTCATGTTTGTAAGGCAAGTATACATGGAGTTTAAAAGTTTCATGCTCAAGTGCATCTTGCTTGCAAACATTTTGTTGTTTTTCTGAGTGCACACTGCACCAGCGCCTCCATCTATCATGCAGTAGGTGCGCTACTGTTCAGCTTCCACACTCCACACAGACACTTCAGTAGTGTACAATTTTTGGTTAACATTAGATTGAGCTGCCATGTAAAGTTGCTACTACATACAACTTTCAGATGAAAAGCAATATTTAAGGTCGGTGAATGATAGGTGAGTGTTTTGATGACCTATGTACTGGATGTACTGTATTACCACATAGACCAGCAGTTAACGATCTGTCCATCACGGACTGCGGGACTTCACCACTTCCTGTGGAATTTTTCTTATTCCTACGACTAAGCGACTAATAAAAAAAAATATTTTGTTAAAGCTAACAGTTAGTTGACTATTAGAGGGCAGCCTACTCTCGAAGCTTCAGAAATTTACAGTTGAACCACTGATGTCACATGGACTTTTTAATGATGTCTTTACTACCTTTCTGGGCCTTGAACATGGTAGTTGTGTTGCTCTCGGATTTTATCAAAAATACCTTAATTTGTGTTCTTAAGATGAACAAAAGTCTTACGGGTTTAGAACGACATGAGGGTGAGTACTTAATGAATTTTCATCCCTTTAAAGGAGTCAAAAAGTTGTTTATAGAGAAATACCATTTCAACGGATCAATTTACAACAGCAAAACAAATGTTAGCGTTGTTTTTCCTAATCAGTGTTTCTAGCCTCCTTTCATATAAGACAATTTCTGTGCATCGTGCAGTGGAATGACTTTTGTGGTTATAATATCCCACATTCAATCTGAGAGTGTAAATGAGGGTTTGATATTGCATGTTGCTCAGATGACTCTTCCTTAAAAACTGCTTTATTAAGACTACCTGGATTTCTACCACTATATGTATAGTCTCCAGGTCTAAGGTTTCAGCTCTGGTCCCATACTTGACTGTGGCTTTTGCCCAAACATATACACCCAGACTCCAATAACCAACCATACATGAGCCAACTCCCTTTAATTTTACAATGTATAACTCATTTTTATTGCATCCCCACCTCCCCCACCACAGCCCACACATGCACCTTATCAGATTACACAGTAATCACTAAACACACATTTATATTCACAATTAAATTACACATGTACAGACAAAGACAAACTCTTGTGTTGACATTAGCACACACACATACACTCACATGTATAGTTTAGGCCCTAACATAGTGCAAACCATAATTGCATACTTTATAAAACAGTGTAATTCCCTTTCCTCAGTCTAGGGCAGAGTACAGAATAAAAGCAGAAAAAGATCCGTCAAGGTGTTTCAAACTATTCACCGGTTCAGTTTGTATCACGACGCCTTCGTCTTAAGCCTGGTGGCTGAGTTTGCCAGCAAAGCTCCATTTGTTGGGAACATTTGACGAACGTTTCCAGCTTTTGAGCTGATGATATAGCGCAGACGCAGCGAGCTGTCACTACGGCGTTCCGGGAGGGCGTGCGATCAAGGCAGAGAACAAAAAGACAGTGAAAAAAGGGACAAAAGAATTCCAGCTATTTTCTAATATAAATTTAGCTTTCAATCTCGCTCTGCCCCACCTGGTAATGCTTTTTTTATGGCAGCCTTATAAAATCACAAGGATGGGAGAAAGTTGATGATGTGCTGTGAAAAGCAAGGCTAAAAGAGCAAATTTAAGGGCGGTAGGTGAGGTTTTGTGAGGCAGAGGATTTAATGTGCTATTTCAGATAAACCGTGAGTGTATTGGTGCGCGTGACAAAGACAGACAAGCACTTAGCGGCAAAAAACCACCAAACAACGTTTTATAGAGAAGCTGCAGATTAAATACGGCTTAAATAACCAAGTTCTGATGAATCGTCTTTATTTAAATGGCTCATGGTTATTCATAAAACAATTACTGCATATTGAACCTTAAAAGCCACACTGTCGGTTTCAAGATAAAACACCAAAGCGAAGCTAACGTCACAACAGATTACAGAGCGGCATTTGTCGTCCGCATCTTGGGAATGCAAATCAAGATAGAGAGTCAGGATGGAATAAGGCAGAGGGAAAATCAGAGGAGGAGAAAGAGTCAGAAGGAAGACATGTCAAATCATCGGCAGTGTTTGTTGTTCATTTCAAGCCCATCGCGAGGAATCGAGTTGGCCAGAATCCCTTTGATGAAGTGAGAGCTACGGCGCCTCAATTTATTTGATGCTGCTTTGATAGTGTCATTCGGCTTTTTGGGCCCCTCTTTCATCCAGGAACATATTCCGCCCATGTGAACCTTTAGAAAAGCTGCAGAAAATCAGGAGGGATGATGAGAGGTGAAAGGAGGAGGCTATACATAATCCATAACTAAAATGTTAAGTCAGTCAGCTGCAAGTTTTTTTATGAATACTGCATATTCGGACATGAAGCACTGTTCATTTGATATACTGCTTTTTGCATACTCCATAGTAGTGAAATGCATATATAATATGTCTATTATAAAATAAGTATATGCTTGGAAAGATACTGTTTCAAATGACACATGTATGTAATGTCACTCAAAATGGGTCAGTAAGAATTTACAATGTTACAAAAGACTTCATCAAAGAATCCTGAAAACAAATGTGTCACAGTTTCCACAAAAAATATTGAGCAGCACAACTATGTTCAATATTGACAATAAGAAATGTTACTTAAAGGGATAGTTCACCCAAAATTGAAAATTCTGTCATTAATTACGCACCCTCATGTCATTCCAAATCCCATTCCAAGACCTTCGTTCATCTTTGTCACACAAATTAAGATACTTTTTATGAAATCTGAGAGCTTTCTGACCTTGCATAGACAGCAACACAACTGAAACATTGCTAAGCTCAGAAAGGTAGTAAGGACATCATTAAAATAGTCCATG
Organism: Labeo catla; assembly: GCA_012976165.1. Lineage (NCBI taxonomy): Eukaryota > Metazoa > Chordata > Actinopteri > Cypriniformes > Cyprinidae > Labeo > Labeo catla. Next base: position 437,886 of record VONZ01000611.1, read on the forward strand.
TGACATCAGTGGTTTACCACAACACCTGCATGCTGATGCAGAATCTGACGTGTTTTTTTTTTGATTGTTTGTTTGTTTGTTTTAAATATTAAAAATCTTACAAACTCCAAACTTAGTAGAACAGAGTAGCCAGTTGTGGGGCTAGAGTTTTATAAATGGGGTGGCCAATGCTAATTCAGGGGGGCCATAGACCATTAAGAAAATCAGTGTATTACTCCAACCTGGCATAAAAAAGCATGAATAAATCCTACATTTTACATACACTACATTACCCCACATTAATTAAATATACCGTAACTTTAAATGTTAGGCTGATGATACATAGGGCAACTTTTTTGAGCAATGTTGCTTGGGCACTTTCCCATTGAGAACAGATAACAAATTCTATCTAGATAATTTAGATTGGTCGTGAGCCCCGTGTCGTAAATTTTAATTTACTACATTCCAAAGCATAAGATCGTACTTTTTACTTCACTACATTTCATAAAACATATCGTTACTCCTTATCAGTGTTGGGGAAAGTTACTTTTAAAAGTAATGCATTACAATAAAAAGTAACTAATTATGTTACTTAGTTACTTTTTTATGGAAAGTAATGTGCTACTTTACTTTTGTTTTACTTTTTAAATTTATTTTTGCTTATTAGTATGGTTGAATTGGATCATCGAAGGTCAGCAGCAAAGACATCGGTTACTAAAATGGGATTAAATGCATATTTGTATTATTTAACATATTTAATTATTGAAGATTTGCGTCATATTCTGAGTTGAATTTCACTGTTTTTATTCATTTTGAGGAATACTGAATCTGTTTTTTTGTGAGTGAAATGATTTAATGCATGTTCACATTTATTCTAGAAGTGAAGTAACATCTTACTCCCGATTTCTCTCAACATGGGGACAGGAGAGCTTTTAATCAATAAATGGGGGGGGGAAGTAACTGGCGTTACTTATTTGAAAAAAGTAAGATATTTTCTTATCAATTAAAAAGTAATGCGTTACTTTACTAGTGGAAAAAGTAATATTATGTAACTAGCGTTACTTGTAATGCATTACCCCAACACTGCTTATAATATATCACATGCTCCGAGATGCAGAAGCGGTGTCTGATTCATGAACAAACAATCATATTTTCAATGAACCTGTTAACCCTTTAACTGTCACTCCCATTTTTTAACACAGACATTAAATTGCACCATCCAGACTTAAATTCTATAATTCATGAATGAAAATATTTTGTAATATGATTTTAATGTACATTTTCCGTGGTAATGCAATGTCTGATTTTAAAATGCCTTTCAAAGGATGAATTTTAAGATTTTAAGTTTTGAAGTGATATATAATTTCTTATGATTTCTAAAATGTGATAGGGATAAAGGCAACAAAGAAAGTCTTTTGTGACAAAGGTCAGAATTCCTGTTATGGTGTAGATTTTTTTAAGTTGCACTCTTGACATATACTAATCTATTACTTTGTAACACAAAAATATGGTAAAATATCTATTTAGGAGTCTTAGACCTTTCCAGCAATGTATAGTTTGTCATGATTAGATTAGGATTTATTTGTAATATGGTGAAGTAAACTTAGGCGTCCCAGAGAGGGGACGGTGACAGTTAAAGGGTTAAATCAATTCGCAAATCGCACCAAATGATTCATTTACAAATTGGAATGATCTGACTGTAGCTCTTCTCGAGTTGACAACTCACAGATTCAAATGATCCATTTAGAGTGAGTCTTCAGTGAACTGAATTCACAAGTAAGAACTGAGAGATCTTGTGAGCATGCACACGACCGATGCTGTGAAAAGTAAGTCATTAATGTCTAATTTTAGGATTAATTATTGTAACTGAAAATCATATTTAGGTCAAAACTGTCGGTTGTTTGTGAACTAAATCTGCGAGCTGTAAAGGGTGATCTATTTAAGCCCACTAAAATGCTTGAATGCAGACACATCAACATCAGTGTCTCTATGTTTTAGGTCAATTAAACGAAACATTAAAATAACACAGATTAAATAAAATAACTCATGCACGTTCATATTCCCCGCTGCTGTAACGTTAGCAGTTTTATTAAAATGCTATGCATTTAACCTTATGTGACGTCTGTTTTCATACTGTTTATCAACAATGTAATTTTTTTTTTATTGTATGGACCAACTAGCTGAGTAGTCAGATTTGAATGTTTATTCATAACCTTACTGAAAATAAGAAAATATTGTTAGCTGATGCTAACCGTATAGCTAACAAGCTTGCTGGTGCTAAGTTGAGGTCATTTTTAGATATAAAATCCAAACATTTTTACTCAACCACCTAGATAGATTACATCTGAGACTAAATGAAATGATGTGATGTTCAGAACGTGGTACTACAGTAATTAAAGCCGGAAGTGATGTCCTCTGGGGGCATATGGCCAGAGGTGTTTTTACACCACAGACAAGGTTTGAGAGGAAAAAAAATCTTTATATTTTCCTTAAAATGTTCTTCCTAACTTCAGGCCTTATTCTCATAATTGTGACGTTATGCAAAACAACAAGCTTTAAAACACTTTTTTCTTACTGGTAAAAAAAATTAGGTAATCAAATCTGTTTTCTGTCAGGACAGGTACATCACAGTGTAAGCTTCACAGTGACCCTTACTTCATCACTTTCGTCAACATAGTCCATATTAAAGGGGTCATCGGATGCTAAGTTCACTTTTACATGTTGTTTGAACATTAATGTGTGTTGGCAGTGTATATACAAATCTACCCTGTAATAGTAAAAAAATGCATGCAGTGGTTTTCAATTACTATGTAAAAAATAATATGCCCGTTTTCAAATCGAGCCATTCTCAGATGTCTGCCGTTGTTGCGTCACACTGACAGAGGCCGCTCCCACGATAGTTGATTGACATGAGCGTCTTACCTCAGATCAGCTGTAACAGTCCAACCTCCATGTTTTGATGCCGGAGCAGGGATGTAAATTAGACAAGAATTGAGCGACTGAGATGTTGTGTTGCTGGATGTAATAATGAACATAGTGGTCGTCATTTACTCCCGACATATGGGCTGCTGAAAATGCAGTGGATTACGTTTGTTTGTGAAGGGAATGCCCCTCCTGATCTACATATATGTCTATGTTCGCGCAAATCATTCGTGATCCAGCTTCACTTACAGCAGAAGTGAGTATAAGAGGTTTTTTTTATGAATCTTTGTGATCACCTTTCCTAATAACGTGCTAGTTAGCAAGTTTAGCGGCTAAAGTAAACAGGCTCGTCACTCCACAGAGAGAAGAGAGGGGCGGGGCGAGCAGAGCTCATTAGCATTTAAAGCAGGCTCGACTAGAATGGGATGATTTTTGCAGAGCTGATTTTGGCAAGGTAAAAAGGGTGTTGTTTTACACAAGCATTTTTAACCAAAGTATATTATAGACTTTTCATTAAGACCCGAAAGAATCATATCAACTTGTGGAACATGGGCATCTGATGACCCCTTTAACAAAAAATATCTCTTGACTCCATATAGTGGTTATTTTGGGAAAATCCCAGGTATTTTGAGCAGTAGGATAATAAAAAAATATAGGCTAATATAAAAGTAAATTAAGTAGCCTATACAAAATTGCTTAATAAATCTACCTATCAGTACTTTTTTAGTTAAGTACATACAAAAATTGAGTAGTTTTATACTTTCACTCCAGTAAACTTGAAAAAGGAGTACTTTTATTTTTACTGGAGTAATATTTTATTATACGCATCTGTACTCAAGTACTTGATTTGTGTACTTCGTCCACCACTGCTAAACAGCCAAAACACAGCTAAATCTGCATTCAGGAACGCAGCTCTTGAGGAAACTTCCGTTTGTGTAACAGAGCCTTTTGTTGTTTGTGTGACACTGGAGTGGACTGGAGTTTAGCTTGAAGTGAAGTGAAGGAGTTCAGGGTCAATCCCACTTGAGCACAGCGATCCCTCGAAGTAAACAAGCAGGGAGCAACAAGAGCTTAGAGCAGAACTAGGGAGCCAGTAGCCGGCAGTCAGTCCACTGCAACCCATAAAACAGCTCGGCAGCCACCTCATGCTTAGGTCATTACCACATGTAATGTATTTTACAAGTAGTAATTTTACTACGATTTGAGGTACTCCATGGATTGGAAAGTTATAAAACACAGTTTTATACATTTGACTCTAAATAATGAATCTGGTCAATCAGCATTTAGTCAGGTAAGGTGAGTTAAGGGAGATCCAATTACAAGGTTTGTAAAGTTTAATATCACAGCTGCACAAACTACAGTACACCTGCAGTTCATACTGCAAATAAACACTCCCGCTATAACTCAAATAGCATAACACCCTTTCAGCAAATGAAAATGACCCGTTTAAATGCGATCTTTGTTTTTAATTAAACATCCATTTCAAACAGGCCATTGTTTTTCTATATACAGTAGGTTTTCCAATAGCCGTGTGATTTAGAGCCTCGGTCGTTGCACGGGAAATGGAACTAAACTTTGGGGAAAGGCTAATGCGGTGCGAAGAATAAAAGATTAATGTTGTCATTAAATTTGAGCTTTGGCTCATTAGCCCTTCGACGCTGATGCATGTAATCCAGTATAGTGCTAATTAAGTCATAATTATTTTGATTGCTTGTTTTTAATTAGTCAGATGAAACAAAGCTAGTCCAAAGTAGCCTGCTGGCTGAATCAGTATTGGTCCATGAATCAATTCTGTGACAGTCTTTCTCACTGAATAAGCCTTGCTTTCTAGACTGACCACAGACAGAGCAACGATGGCAGGAGATAAACAAGCTTGTTTGGAAGTGAGAGAGAAAGATGTTGAGATAAAGCAAATGAGAAAAAGAGAGGGAATGTTTGGATGAGACAGCCACAAGCCAGAACTGGGGATGGTCACATGTTGAAAAGCCCTCATGGGGCGGCCATTTTGAAAGAGCGTGTTTGGATGTCCCTTATTGAAGAGATGCAGGCACACATGTGTGCTTCAGATAAGAGCAAGAGAGAGACTAGGAAGGAGCGAATTTCACGGTCGAGCTCGCTATCTCCACATCACTTTGCCACAGCTGTTATCCTCTCATAAAGTGCATAGAGTCATCTGTCATATGTCACAACAGCCTGTGAGAGCTGGAGCCTCCCTCGTTGCGATCTTATGAAAGTCTGTGCGGCTACAGCTTTCCTGTTGGCATCGGGCGCACTGGTCAGCTGAGGCAGAGCTGCAGACAATGAAGGATTATGGGCCAGGTCAATGCTGTCAGGGGGCTTGAGCTGAGGGGCTTGCAGTGGAAACAAGGTGCTCTGCGAATGTAAACCTGATAAACATTGGGGTCCAGGACTATTAGTGAAAAAAAGAGTTAACACAATTTACATTACAAGTTATTTTAACACTATTTACATCTCAAATTTGCTTATATTTAGTAGTGTAGACTCAAATGAATTTACTGCCTGTAATTTAACTGATTCATAAGTGATGTCATTTAATTTAGTTCATTCAAATAAATCTGCTTAGCCAGGTCAACACAATTTAGTTGGTTTAGGTCAAATTATTGTCAAAATAATTTAGTTGGTTTAGGTTACATTTATTTGTCAAAATAAATTCTCTTATGTGGGACCAATTTTTTTATTTATTTTTTTTCCCCAGTAACTCAAAGCTTAAAATTAATTAAATTGATAAATTGATTTTATGTACAGTTATTTGAATTATTTTTTAAAAAAATGTTAAATTAAATTATATATTTAAAATTATTTTTGTTATCTTTTAAAATACTTTAAATATTTTAAAATAATTTTAAAATTCAAATTTAATTCTTAATTTTTAATTTAATTTAAGGAAATGCGCTTGATGAATCCCAGTTTAGTGAACACAATTTTCATTACAAATTACATTAATATAATCTGTTTCACAAATTGTTTAAATTAATAACAAACAAGCAATCATAGGGGTTTACTCTTAATTTTACAGTATTAATTCATTTATTCTAGTATGTTTAAGTTTTGTTATGTTTGTCAAAATACATTTTCTTATGTGGGACCATATTTTTACAGTACACTATTTATTTATTTAAATTGATTTGATTTACAATTATTTGAATTATTTAAAAATGTTACAATTATTTTAAATGATTTAAAATGATTTATTTATTAATGAATTATTAAGTTACACAAAAATGCACTTGATGAATCCTGGCTTTAACTGTATTTAATTATTTTGTTTTTAAATACTTTAAAATTTTTGAAATATTTTACATTTATTTTAATTATTTTAAAATGTAAATTTTATTAATTTGCACTTGATGCATTTTGGCTTTAACTTTATTAGATTTTTTGTTGTTGTTAATTTTAAATATTTTTAAATTATTTTTAAATGTAAATTTTGTTAATTAGTAAGTTACACAAAACAAAACAAAAATGTGCTTGAATCCTGGTTTAGTGAACACAAATTTTATTACAATTTACATTAACATGATGCGCATCACAAATTTGTTTAAATTATAAAACATACTAGTACATGTTGACTTTTCAATTTACAGTACAACTTAAAGTAATTTAAATGAATATTATTTACAATTATTTTAAAAACATGAATTGCACAAAGAATAAACGTTCTTAATGAATTTTGGTTGTATGTTTATCAAAGTACCATCGTGTGAACAAGCAATATTACTGTATCAACATAATGGTACCGCTATAGTACTAAAGGGACATACAAAACTGTGTCAGAATTACACATTTAATAACCGAATTCCAAAACCCTTATTAAAATGTTTTTTCAAGGACCATAAAAAAACCCTTTCTCAATAAATCTGGCTGTGCACATCAGGCACATGCATGTGTGTGTGTGTGTGTGTGTGTGTGTATGAGCAGCTGTGTGATGAACACCTGCTGTCACTGTACACACGGCTTTCTGTACTGGATTAAATACGCAGGCTGACAAACCGCTATAAGACCACTTTCTGTCCCTCTCTGCGGGAGAGACAAAGTGTGATGGGGTGGTCAGTCAAACCACCTGTTAGTGTCCTAGAAATCACTGCTACTACACCAGTTAGCCGTCCACTTTCCCTTCAAGCAATTCACACAAACACGGTCAGCAGTAACATTGTCCCCGACTGTGCAAAACACACTCACATGCACACAAATCACCACCTGTCTGAAAACACCACCATATATACCTGTGTGTGCATTTGTGAAGGGTTGCAAGGGACTAATAAAACTGAAGGATAACGTCACACATTGTTTTGTCCAGAAACCAGCAATTTTCAAAGACCTTCAGAATAGCTCTTAGTCGGTAAGCTCTAATTTGAATGTGACTGCAGTGGTCAGGTGGTCATATTTGCAGTAAGTGGCAGGGCGTTTGTTTGTGAGTGTATGACATTTTTTAAAAGCAGGACTAAAGCTGAACAGGCTCTTACACTTGCAGTAATGTGAATATAAGATCATCATATAATCCAGCTTAGTCAACTGCTGACTTACATAATATGTTTTTGAGTCCCCTTTTATTTTCACTTCTCCTGGTTTTACTCTCCTCTCTCATCCTAGCTCTTTTTCTTATTGATCTTTTGTATTTCTTTCATCTGTCAACATAATTGGCATGACTGTTTCACATGTTCAAAAGTAATATTTTTTTAAAGTAATTAACACATTTATTGAGCAAGGGTGCATTGAATAAATCTAAAGTGACAGTAAAGACATCTTGCACATCTTTCAAAAGGTTTCCATTTCAAATAAATGCTGTTCTTTTGAACTTTAATCAAAGAATCCTTAAAGGAGAAGTTCACTTCCAGAACAAAAATTTACAGACAATGTAGTCACCCTCCTTGTCATCCAAGATGTTCATGTCTTTCTTTCTTCAGACGTAAAGAAATTATGTTTTTTGAGGAAAACATTTCAGGATTTGACAGCATATAGTGGACTTTTGTGGTGCCTGTGACTCTGAACTTCCAAAATGCAGCTTCAAAGGGCTCTAAACGATCCCAGCCGAGGAAGAAGGGTCTTGTCTAGTGAAATGAGCGGTTATTTTCTGAAAAAAAAAAAAAAAAGAGTAAAATTTTAAACACTTTTTAACCTCAAATGCTTGTCTAGCTCTGCGTGAATTCTGTGTATTCCGATTCAGTACAGTTAGGGTATGTCGAAAAACTACCATCTCATTTTCTTCTCCAACTTCAAAATCGTCCTACATCACTGCAGAAGTACCGACCCAGTGTTTACAGGGCTCGAAACTGCGACCGTTTTGGTCGCATATGCTTCCAAAATTTAATCTGTGCGACCTCAAAATATATTTGGAAGCATTTGTGCGAGTGCGAGAAAATGTTGTGGTGCGACTTGTTTTTATTCCTTTACAAAACTACGCTAGCCAAACTACTGCCCAGACTGCTGTGAGCTGATGCAGTGTCAGGATCGCCGTTCTCTCCAACATTACATAACTAATTAAACTTGATCTTTACATTCTTAACTTTAATGCAGGTTTTAGATATTAGCCGTCAATCACTCCCTGCCACTGAAACTCGGAACCGGCCGTTTCTTTTCTCTCTCTCAACCAACCTCTGTTCCGGATTTGCACAAACTACATTGAAATTAGGAGTGTGTGATATGACGATTTTTTACTGTAGACAATTAAAATGTCTCCACAATCTGCTTTTGAAGAAATATGCTATTCGTGTTACAGCGCACATTCTGTCAGGCGCAATTCTGGCGCCTCTGTCTCAATATACTGTACAACGCGGCATACATTCACATTCAACATTCAACTCAGCTTCAGAGTTCCACTCAAACAGGAGCGTAATTTGTACTGGAGACACTTGTCAAATCCCGTTTGTGTCCCCCCACGTTCAAATTGTTTTGTTAAATTAATGTCTTGTATTGTAGAATGCACGCTCAGCACCGCCGAGAGTTTAGCGCCATCGTTAAAACGAAACCGAAAGTAAAACGCGCGCGCGCCTTCAAAAGCAATTTTAATACCACACGTTTAGAGATCGACTCCCCAATGTGCGCAAATTAGGCTACATAACATATCTCATGTATATCAGCTGTAAGCTATAACAGGTTGTGTAGTTGTCTATAGCTCTGTATCATGCTTGAAAAATTCGGTCTCCATTTGCACTTAGAATATTGAGAGACTAGCCTACTTTGATTATGGCTGAATTTATTGTTTGCACTTAATACGACCAAGAAAGAACTGTGCCGTTTATTTTTTGTTATTTATACTGTAGATTGTTTAAAAATGCAGTGGTTGCCTCTAATTTAAATGGCTCTACATGTAATAGAGAAAATAAACATCTTATTCATGTATTCATATTTTCATTCATTCTTGTCCCTGCTTAAGGCTTAAAATAAATATTAAACAGAGGCTTTTAGAATCAGCCCATTTGCTTGTAAAAACATCGGCAATCAGAATCGGCCATGAAGAATCAAGATCGATGCATTACTAAAATGAAATTCCGGGCCGAGTGCTGGCTGTTCTGCTTAATTGGCAGTTGTGGTGCTCCTTAATATTCATTTGGTGCTCCTAAATTTTTTTTGGTGCTCCTAACTTTTTGAAGTTGGGAGCACCAGTGCTACCAAGTGAAAAAGTTAATTTCGAGCCCTGGTTTACAAAGTGAACACGCAAAGATGATCAAACGCCCTTTACAAAAAAGGGTAAAACAGCGATTTGGACGATTTTGAAGTTGGAGGAGAAAATGAGATTTGAGTTTTTCGACGTTCCCTAACTGTACTGAACCGGAATACACAGAGTACACGCAGAGCTAGATAAGATGAGCGTTTGAGGTTAAAAAGTATATAGATTGTAATTTTTTTTTAAGAAAATAACCGTTTTGCTAGATAAGACCCTTATTCCTCGGCTGAGATCGTTTAGAGCCCTTTGAAGCTGCATTTAAACTGCATTTTGGAAGTTCAAACTCGCAGTCACCATTGAAGTTCACTATATGGAGAAAAATCCTGAAATGTTTCCCTCAAAAAAACTATTTCTTCACGACTCAAAAAAGAAAGACATAAACATCTTGGATGACAAGCCGGTGAGTAAATGATCTGTAAATTTTTGTTCTGGACATGAACTTCTCTTTTAAGGAAAGAATGGAAAAAAAAAAAAAAAGTTTCACAGTTTTGACAACATTGATAATAATAAGAAATGTTTCTTGAGCAGCAAATCAACATATTAAGAATGATTTCTGAAGGATCATGTGACACTAAAAACTGGAGTAATGACAATGAAAATTTAGCTTTGCATCACAGCAATACATTCTATTTTAAAATATATCAAATTTAAAAATGGTTCATTTAAATTGTAATAGTATTTCACAATATTACACAAAAACCGTATTTTTAATTAAATAAATGCAGGCTTAATGAGCATAAGAAACTTCTTTCAGAAACATTAAAAAAAAAAAAAAATTACAGAACAGTATAGTGTAATATTACTAAAGATTCGATACAGGCAAATAAAACAATGACTAATAATAATAATAACAGTTATAATTATAATTTTGGGTGGTCATTCACTATTTTGTTTTTAATCATTTAAGTTATCACTCTATATTAACATTTTTAAACTGTATTGGACATTTGTTTGTTTTTATATAATTGTGCCTTTAGCCAATTTTAGTTTAATTTGACATTCTTGACATCTCTTGTGATTAAGGTTATGAATCTACAGCGTTTTTACTGGTAACAGAACTATTTGCTACAGTGCTACATAAAAATCATCGTAAAAGTTGTCTCCTGACACAAATGTAACAAAACATAATATCATAAATCAAAATTATATGAATATGTTTATCAAGTGAATGTGTTTAATTGTTCACTTTCTGAAAGAATGATCTAGGCTAATAATGACAGAATTATTTGATATTATTATTTGACCGTGTCTACACCGGATGATGCGCCGCAACATCTAAAGTCTGTCTTCACTAGACGCAAAAAAGCAAGGGGTTGCAAATTATTTGAACATCATGTCAGTACGTCATAAATAGAATGACGAATCAGTTTACTGTCGGGGGTTTGTCGTGTCACGTCACGCCGTGCCGTGCAGCGCTTCATCCAATGTAGACAGCATCACTGTGATTAAAATGGGTTTGACGTCTTTTGTTGCGTCGCGCCGCTCGCGCCTGATGTAATTGTGTAATAGTGTATTTTAGGTAATTGTTATGATTGTAACAGGGTAGGTGTATACAACTTGGAAAAACAATTTTAAATCTTTATAATGTCAGCATAATTCTAAATGAACAGAGAGAGACAGAATCTTAATTATATTTGTTCAGTTTTAAGTAACATAGGGACATGTGATTTTTCCTAAATGTTTCTCTTGCATTTTGAAATTTATGAAGGAAAAGCGTGCCTCAGTTTCAGCTTCACCTTGCGGTGACTATAAATTCATTCTTGCGTTTAGACTCAAGTTTGTTCATGTCTGTTTTTTTTTTCTATGGCTAGACTGTGGTCACTGAGCCAGTACTGGATGAGGATCTGTCCTTGCCTTATACAGTTTAAACATTAATCACACGGATTAATCTGTATTTGAGTTAACTGCTCAGTATGTTTGTGTCTGAGAGCCAGAATATGTCAGATAAGAGAAACAAAAAGAGCATCCTAGACTACACACTAGTATTAATAAAAAAGAAATCCCTTTAGATTAGATGCATTCCCGGTATGTGATAATCTGTCCAATTCCTGAGAAGCCTTTTTAATTCTTTTGAGAGTGTGACTCTAATGACACACACAGACACTGTGGCTGGATCCCTACAGACTGGATGTGAGTGGAGAATAAATTACAAGATATCATTCAGTGACATCAGTGTGGGAATTCGTGGAACTAAAGACAATTTCACCTCAATAACATTTGACCATAAAAATACATCAGACTCATGAAACATAGTGGTAACTTACATAATGAAAGTCAATGATGTCCAATGTTGTTTTGGTCCCCACTGACCCCCAAATGATTGTATGTACAGAATATCTTATTTTATATTTTACAGAAGAAAGAAATTCATACAGGATTTGGAACAACGTTAAGGTGAGCAAAACAATGACAGAATTTTATTTTTGGAGTGAACTCTGTCGTTGATCGTACATGCAAATTTCTGCCCGTTTTTATATTTGAATCACCTTTGCTATCATCTAATTTTAATCATACGTTTAATCAAAATGTAATTGTTTTTAGGAAATCTCAAATATCTATTTTTGCATGTACATTATAATGTTGTCATACTTGCATTCATTTAGCAATTGAATTTATTTTTATTATATTTTACTTGTTTGTATATCTGCAATTTATTGATTATTATATAATGTGATAAATAATGAATAATATTTTTTTACATTTTGTTTTTTATTAAATTAGTTACTGTATATTAACAACTGAAACATTCTAGCCAATTTATTTCTTTACAGTTATAAATTGTATTGTGTTTTTATCTTACAGTTTAAATCTAATTTATCAAATTTGTAATTAAATATCCATTTTTATCATACAACATTATTATGTTGTCATACCTACATTCACATAGTTGTTAATTTTATATTAGTTATATTATGAAACATAATATAAACAATTATCAGATTTAATATTGGTGCTATTTGCAGCACAATTAATCTTTGCTTGAAACCATCAATGTAGTACAGTAACCTGCCATATGTTTCACATATACTAAGATATATTTATATATATATTTATATATATATTTTTATAACCATTTACCTTTAACACACACACATTCAGGTAAAATGAAAGTAAAATGAATCCACCCACACATGAAACATTGTCTGCCGCAGCCTCAGATGAGAGGATTTTATTCTTGTACAAAAAGAACTATTATGTAAATCCAAAGCAATTACAGTTATTCTTTATCAAAATTGCAATAATATGACGCATTATGCAGTTCTGATTTTCGGGGCACTTCAGGTGATTCCATAATGCGACATTCAGTCGCTGACATTTAATTGTACAGGTTTGATTTTCTATCCAGTGGGGCTGCGTGGTGCCTATCCAGGGGTGAGTGGAGTCACCAAGCTCCCTCTTCATTAAAAAGTGCTTCGTTCTGAGAGAATGGATAAAGATGAATTAAAGGACAAAAACACGGATGAAAGAGAGTTAGAGAGATATGACAAAGGCAGACAGCAGGGATAAGAGAATAAGAAAGGAATCGCAAAGAACAATATGAAGAACTTCACTCTAATACCAGTGTGTATTCGTCTAATACCAAGGTGCATCGGGGCAAAACAGAGAGAGAGCGCAATAAAGGTCTGCCTGTCGCCTTTAGAGTTAAGAAAGTGTGGTTTTGGTATATGAAATCCCAAGAATCCTTGAGGTTTGACTTTGAACCTATTTTTCAGACTGATAAGTCCGTTGTTGTGGTCTGTGAATGTGTATGCAGGGATTTTGTATTTACTTATTACACAATACAGTCCTTTTAATCTCTTTTCCTTTGTATTTTTGGTAGAAAGTGACAGCAAATTACCCTAGAAAGAGACTGGAATGAGATCATGACACATCACAGTCTAGACTTAAACTTTTGTCATCCAACTGAGCACCATGACTCAACATTTTGACTAATTTTGTATTACGGTTTAAAATTATAATTGTGTATTTCATTTAAATAGCTGTGTTATACAGTAGTCAACATTTGAAGTGGATCAAAAGTTTCATCAAAGTTGCTCTAAAACCAAAACAATACCCATTCTTGTCTTAGGACAACTTTTTTTGATCCACTTCAAATGTTGACTACTGTATATAAAAAAATAAATAAATAAATAAACAAAAAAAAACCTAGAACTACGAAAGTTCACCCAAAAAATGAAAATGACCATATTTACTCACCCTCAAGCCAGCTGTATATGACTTTCTTCTTTCAAACAAATACAAACAGAGAAACTAAGTATGTTAATAATTCAATTAGCACGATAATATCATGTATCGGCGATCTCGCATAAAGGCCTCCTGTAGTGAATCAATGTGTTTTTGTAAGAAAAATATGCATATTTAAACGTAAGAATCACTTTAATCTAGCTTGCGCTAACTGCTTTGGCAAGGGGCGTAGCAGGACAGAAACACCGTCTAAGCTATTCGCCAATCGCAACGCAGTGGGACAGCTAACCAATCACAACACATTTTGTTTTTGTTTTTTTCGGAAGGCCTTCATCAAACCCGGAACTAATCGAGCCATTTGTGCCAGGCTGGGGAGAAAGGTATTGTAATAATGTCAGTTATGTGAAAAATAATGCTTTTTTTGAACCACCAAGCATGAGAGCATGTTCTAGTACACCCTCAAAACAAAATCAAGACTTTTTAAAAGAGCATAATAGGACCCCTTTAATTCAAATGTCCACTTAATATTTAATATTGGGCCATTTCTTTATGATAGAAAAGCTACAGTCATTTCTTGGACATCAAAACGTGTAAACTTTTATTTTGAAATCATGATGAAAAGTTAGCATATTTAGAAAAATGATGTATTTTCCTGTGTTTGCGTAGGTTTATAAATGATTTACCTTGCAAATCTGGTGAAATAGCACATGTTGCATTCCCAGATGAATGTTATAATAAACCCAAACTCACAACAACATGCAAAGATGGAGTTTGAGCACCATATGTAAATGATAACAGTTTGTGTAGCAGCATTTACTGTGAACGGAGCCACTCTGACACGCACATACCTACATATGTATGTAAATAATTAAAGCGCATATATTAAACCTGCATCATATATTTATTTAATTGAATCGTAGCATTTGTGAATTCTTAATAGCATCATGATTAACTATTATTTATTATTTTTTAATGTTTAATTTGTGGAATGTGCCACTTGCTGTATAATTCAGTCAACTCAAAAAAAGTTTATTCAACTTGAAATGTTACATTATACTAAGTGACAATTTAGATATTTGAGTTGAATCAACTTAAAATTTTAAGGCAGCTGGGTTACTTACCCATCTGTTAAGTTTAGCAAACACAAATATCTAAGTTGTTACTTAGTACAACTTAACATTTCAAGTTGACTAAACTTATTTTAGTTGACTGTACTTAAAATTTGAAGGCAGCAGGGTAACAAATTATTTTAAGCTGACTCAACAAATTGTGGTTTTTGTTTTTTACAGTGTACTAAAATATGGTTTCTAACACAAACACATTGATTCATTTTAGAAGCCTTTATTAACCCCTCTATTATGATGGATGGATGCACTTTTTTGGCCTTTAAAATCCCAACCCCCATTCACTGCCATTAGCAAGGCTTATGTAGAGCTTTTTCCAATTGTATTCATCTGAAAGAAGAAAGCCACATACACCTAGGATGGCTTGAGGGTGAGTAAATCATGGGGTAAATTTTCATTTTTGGGGGAACTATCCCTTTAAGTCTTTTTATAGTTATGAGAACTGCAAAAAAAAATAGGGAACAAATAAGTCTTATTGCATAAGTTGTAGTTGCGTAGTTGTGTTCCTAGTACAGTATTATATATTTCGAGAGTGATTATCTGGTATAAGGCAATTGCGTGGGCTGCGCAGAATTTAATATATTTAATAGCTGACCTTATAATCTTTTACATTTGAACAGAGGTGTTACACAACCACTGGTCTTTTTAAAATCATATTTTTCACAGTTTATTCCTGATTTTTACATTGTCATGTAGAGATTAGAGTTTATATCTTGTTAGTTACGGTTATTCATCACACAAGCACTTCACTGTAGTACACAAATGGATGTGCCATTGAAATCATAAATGTTAAATGTACTTTGCAACAGAATGTTCGCCTAAAATGATTTCTCGTCCTAATCCGGATGTGAAATGTTAAATAAAACTAGTTGAAGGTCAGATTTTGCCATTAGCGCTTATAAGATACTCGCGGGCATGCAGAATTGCGGCTAGTAAAATTCAAGTGGCTGTTTGTAGCAACCCATAAAAAGACACTTGGCCATTAGCACCAAATTATGCAGCAGGAGAGTGCTGGGCGACGCGGCCCCTCCTCGCCATTCCAGCGGAACATCTGAGGCCAGTAGAACAGGAAACGCATTAAGGAAACCAAAACTAAATCCTGCTGTTTGTGCACGTTTTTCTCTGGCTCTCTTAGACTATACATAGCACATCTATGTTAAGTCATTAGAGTAAAGTCTGCCTGGGACCCTAGGAGCTGATGGAAGCCTTTCTTGGGGTTTTACAACATCTGAGGGTCTCATTTCCTCAAATGTGCACATAAACAGTCAGCGCAGTTGGCTTTCAAGTGGCTTAAGTGGTGACATCACTGTCAGGATATAAAACATTTAGTGACTTCAGAGCGTAGGAGGGATTGTTGTGGGATTTTGTGATATTAAGTTTGACATTGGTTAGATGTTATTTTGTCAGTCTAAGATGATCATCTGCACTCCAGTGATAGTGTCAGTGTTGCACATTCAAATGAAAGCGACTATAAATTGAGAAATCTGGCCTGGTTAGATAAGACAGTAGGAAATATATAATGATATAATATAGTAGTATTTATTGAATAATAATAATTATTATTATTATTATCATCATTATTATTATTATTATTATTATTATTATTATTATTAACAACAGCCATCATAAAAGTTGCTAGGCAATTCAGTCAAAAGTACAAAGGCAGCAGACATACAGCATAAATTTACATCAAATATAACATGATGAGATTTTAACCTCAGCCAAAACTATTTGCTCTGGAACAAATAATAACTCTAAAAAATGCTGGGGTAAAAACATCCCAACTTGGGTTATTTGGCAACCCAGTGCTGGGTAAATACTGGATGGAACAAATGCTGGGTTATTTTGACCCAGCAAGTTGGGTTAAATGGGTTTTAGCTGGTCTTAGCGGGCCAGCAGGCTGGTATTAGAGGGGTTTTGGCCACTTACTTAGCTGGTCAGACTGGTAGACCAGCTGGAACAACCAGCTAAATCCAGCTACTTTCAGCTTAAACCAGCTTAAGACCAGCCAATCATCTTAGGCTGGTTTTAGCCTGGGGGTTTTTCAGCAGGGGACGAAGGGTTGTTTTATTTAAGTCAACTATTGTTTAAAAATTATATTCCTGTCTTAAAATGAGCTGGAAATTAATATATTTTATATCACACACACAGAATTATAGAGGCAACAGCACATAATCAAAAGATGAACATTTATTATTAAGCAAGAACACCCATGGACAAAAAATGACTTGGGAGAATACACCATAGTTTACAATATTACATACTATTAAACTCATTTTAAAAGCATTTTAGAAAATAAAGATGTATTTTGAAGGTAGCATTTTTAATTTAAGTGTATTCAACCGTTCTCTGTAATCGTGCTAATTCTTGTGCCGACATGTTGCCGGGGGAAGTACGAACCTCAGACCACCGCCACGCATTTCAGTTGTACCTGAAAGATGCTGTGACTCAGTAACCTGCCCAAACAGTACTGATATTATAAAATATATTTCAACATAAAATTAAATTACATTAAAATCAGTACTATAACGAATGAAATCAGTTTATGTTATGTAAGGCAAAAGGCGTTTCCATCAACTGAACGACTGCTGCTGACACAGCTGACTGACATCTTGACCTTGTATGTTGCGTTGCATAAAATAATATAATTTACAGCACAGTAAAGACTTTAGAAATGAAATTAAATGTATACAAACATACAAATTTCACTGAAGAAGTGCACAATGGCGCTGAAAACAGGATGCAAAAAGCCAGTGCTCTGACTGTAACTCAACAGCTGGGATGTTTCATCAGAGACAGGCTCAACCCGGTGGTTGGGTAAAAACAACAACCCAGCATTAAAAATGACCCAAGAGCAAAAAAACTACCCAGCACCTAGGCAAAAATAGTAAAAATAACCCAATAAATGACCCAACAGGCTGAACCCAGCATTTTTTAGAGTGTAGATTAATGAGACTGATGCTGGAGTAAAAATATCCCAACTTGGGTTATTTGGCAACCCAGTACTGGGTAAATATTGGATGGAACAAATGCTGGGTTCTTTGACCCAGCAAGTTGGGTTAAATGGGTTTTAGCTGGTCATAGCGGGTCATCAGGCTGGTTTTAGAGGGGTTTTGGCCACTTCCTTAGCTGGTCAGACTGGGAGACCAGCTGGAACAACCAGCTAAAACTAGCCTGACCAGCTAAAACCAGCTACTTTCAGCTCAAACCAGCTAAGACCAGCTAACCAGCATTAAAAATGACCCAAAAGCAGAAAAACTACCCAGCACCTGGGCAAAAATAGTAAAAACAACCCAATAAATGACCCAACAGGCTGAACCTGTGAGATTTACCCAAAACTAATTACATCTCATGTTTAACCACTATAGGAACATCAGAGCCAGCGGCAAATTCCAGAAGAACTGGCCAAGGTAAGGCTGCTCTCGGCGGGTTCATGAGCACTTAAAGGCCACTGGAACTCACATCTCCGAAAACGTCTAACGAAATTTTCAAAAAAGTCATTTTCTGTATAAACCAACCGCATTTTTTAAGTCTAAACAACTACATTCTCACCTTAAAAAACTCTTAAAACTACATTCCGTGATACAAAAGCTGTATTATATATATAAAACTGCAATGACAAAACAGAAAAGCATGTTGTTATATATATGGATGTTACATTGAGGCACAAACACACAGCTGATATTGCTTTTCAGTTTCAATAATATAATGCACAAATATTAATGTTGCTTTTATTGTGTAAACACTCTTTCTGAGGTAATGAAAAATTCAGATTCATCTCGAGGTAAAGGCTGATATCTAATGTTCACAAACAGGTTCAATATTAAACTCCAAAGGCATCAAAGATATCCAAAAACGTTCTTTAAAAGCAATATGCCATGTATGCGTTAACATATCAGTGTGAGACGTATAAGGTGTTGATGCATTTTTGATTATGCTCAAAGGTGCGAAAAGCTTTCACGAAGAAAGGCAGGGAAAGTACAAAGCAACCTGGTGCATTATTCACTTTGCCGGTGGGAAACAAGATTGAGGAGATACCCGACGCTCTCAGAGGATTCCTGAAGAGAAGAGTGTTTTCTCACCTCTTTCAAAACAACTTCCATCGTCTTAGATATTATGTACTGAATATCATTTTATGTGTAGAAAAGTGGGGCTTTTGAGAAAATCACCTTGATACACAAACCCTTAGCTACATAAGACCTACATAAAGGGCATTCATAATTGATATTATATATTTATTTATTTTAAATTTTACAAAATTTAAATTGACTATAGATATTACTGATTTATCTTTGTTTTTTACTGCCTATTCTTTATGTTTTTGATGAAACTGACAATAGAAGTGACGGCTGTTGGATTTCAAAACTGTGAACAATAGCAAGTTGCAATATTAGTTTAATCCATACAGGAAGAGGAACAATGTAAGTGCTACACCTGAGATGATCTCATCAACGACTGACGTAAAGCTGTGAAACACGTTTTCGACTTACAGAAACACTGATTATCCTCTGAGGTCCCACATTCTTCAAACGGCTCTTTGTGATTACACACACATCAGAGACGTGTCTGCACTTGTTAGAATGAGTGTAAATGTGACATTCTGAAATGGTGATTAGACGTCGTCTACTGCACTAACATTAAAATGAAATGTATGGAGAAGAGCGAACATTTTACAAAGAGAGATGCTGATTGGATGAGGTCCAAATTAAAGTCTACGCACGTTGAAAGGCAGGTCATTTATTTAGATAGTGAAGAAAATCAAGAGTAGAGACAGATAAGCAAATCCATCCTCAAGGTTTTCAGTGTCATTTGAAGGAAAGGTACATGAGAACTAGAGGGCCCAACGGCATTTCAACAGCTTAAAAAAAAATGTACTTAACATTTCAGGAATGGTTGATACTTTGTGACTTTTCATAATCTTATAAGAACTGACTATAAACATAATTTCGACTTGATAACACACATCAAACTTCCTGCATGAAAATTGTTACATTACTTCTGTTTGGGGTTTCAGAAACCCTAGGCACAAAACATGAATAAATGCAATACATTTTTACGTGCTACGATTTCCTGATTGCCTATACGCACTGCAGAAGTACATTCTTACTAGTTATTTACATAGATTTATAATACTGTATCGTTTCTTTTACACAGGAACATAAAAAAATTAAGTACTCCATTAAAAATAACATTAATTTATTGTTTACTTATTTGTATTTATAGAATATTTATTTACATGTTAAAATAATAATAATAATAATAATAATAATGATAAAGAATTCTCTTCTGCTCACCAAGTCTGCATTTATTTGATACAAAATACAACAAGAGCAGTAATATTGTGAAATAATTTTCTTTAATTTATTCCTGTGACCAAAGATAAATTTTCTGCATCATTACTTCAGTCTTCAGTGTCACATGATCCTTCAGAAATCATTCTAATGCCGATTTTCTGTTTGAGAAACTTTTAGTATTATCATTATTACTATCGATATTTAAAACAATTGACTTTTTTCAGGATTCTTTGATAAATAAAAGGTCCAAAGATCAGCATTTATCTGAGATTAAAAAGCTTTTGTAACGATACAAAACTACTGTATACCATCCAAAAACTTAAAGTATATATTATTTATTTATTTACTTTTTGGGGCAATAAATTATAGAAATAGATTAAATGTTACAAAAGATTTCCATTTCAGATAAATGCTGTTCTTCTGGACATTCTATTTATCAAAGGAACCTGAAAAAAAAAAAAAATCTACTCAGCAGTTTTCAGGATAATAATAATAATAATAATAATAATAATAATAATAATAATAATAGTTTTTTAAGCAGCAAATCAGAATATTAGAATGATTTCTGAAGGATAATGTGATTGGAGTAATGATGCTAAAAAAAATCAGCTTTGAAATCACAATAATAAATTACATTTTAAAATATATTAAAATAGAAAAAAATAAATATAGGCTTGGTGAGCAGAAGAGACTTCTTATATATTATAATATATAATATATATTACATTATATTATACATTATACATTTTTCACGTTGTTTTACAAGTAGAAAAAAATTAGCTACTCAAAACAAAAAAACACATTCATTTATTATTTATTATTTACTTATCTTAGATTTTATTCATTTATTTTTCTAATTTATTTTTTATTCAATTATTCTTTTCAAAAAATTGTTTATCCCTAAAAGTAGCAGCTATAGTAAGCCAACACTGGAATTAATTTTTGAATACATTTTAACCAGAAAACTTTTCCAGATAAATCATTCATGGCTGCGCCATCCGTGCTTCTGTCACAACAGGACCCAGACCCCTAAATTGCCTCACGAAGCCACACAATAACGGCCGAGTCTGAAGGAGGGAAAATCATTGGGGCTGGATTTTATCTAGTCTGAAAACACTTTAAGACAGCTTTCGCTCCACATGCTGTCCGCACCAGAAAAGACGCTGATCCCTGCTGTTATTGATGCACAGTTCTGTGACCTGCTTTTTTTCCCACTAGCATTATCCACGCAAATGATCACAGCTAGCTGCGGCTCGAGGTTAAAGGACAATACATGTTGCAATCGCAACCAGACAGATCAATGCGGCAGACCGAAAAAGACCTGATAGTTAACAGATAGTGTGTTGTTTAAGCCTGAGGCTACTGACAGCAGTGGCTGGAATTATGACTGTTAAATTACAAAAACAAGCCACCAACAATCTCATCCAAAAAATGCGATAAGGTGTTAAAGTAGAAATATGCATGAATGAATAATTCACAAACAGGAGGGGAAAATCAAACCACATTTTACAACTATGGGACAGAACACGCGTTGGGTTGTTTTGACCCAAGTGCTGGGTTTAACCATTTGACCCAGAATGCTGGGTTGTTTATTTGACCCAACCAGTGGGTCAGGTTAACGGTGTTGCTGGGTTAAACATAACCTAATCATTGGGTTATGTGTTGTCTTATTGCCTTGCTACCTTTATATTTACCAATAATAATAAATAATCACAAAAGAATGTAAAATTATTATTGCTTTTCTGCAATACAGTTAGAAAAAAAACTGTAAAAAAGCAACTGTAAACATCAATTTTCATCAGTTTTATTTCTTTTTAAAACAATTTTCAAATAGGTGCAGCTGTCACACATTTTATCCAACCATTACAGACACATAAAACAACAACTTTAGTAGATCAGTTAATATAAAACACAAAACTGTGTAAACTAGTCACTGTAGATTCCGATTCTTTGTCAACACTGCAGCAGCAGAACACTCAAAAATTAATTACCACATGAGAACCTTTCCAAACATTGTGCTATTAAAACTAAGCCAAACAAAGTGTCCCACCTGTTAAATATACGACACTTAGTCTTGACGACACTTGGGCCTGAAAAAAAAATCTCATTTTAGAAGAAAATTTCAAACTGCACATTTTTAGTCTTTTACATCTGTACACTTCATACAGTGGTGGCCAAAATGATTGGAACACCAGTATTTTCACCAGCTAAACAATTGTTTTAAGTCAGTGATTTCTATTTTTTGCTGTAGTGTGTCAGTGGGAAATATCAGTTTGCATTTCCAAAAATTCATTATTTTTATATATATATATATATATATATATATATATATATAGAAAAGTAAAACAAAACTTACAGGTTTGTATGTCCAGTAAGATAGCTTCCAAATTCCTGTGGTTGTGGTTCTGTGGACCCTTCCTCCAGAATGAGGCAGGACTTTGAAAAGCACTCTCCCCTTTAACATCTAAACCATAAGAATTAATACAGTGCAAACTGTGGGGAACTCATCTCAATCAAACAACACATTGAAACACTTTCATGAAAATTTCTTCATTCCTTTTAAATAATGAGAATTGTAATAAAATAAATAAAAGTATAATGAATTATTAATGCAAAATGAATCCCCACCCATTCAACTACTGCAGGTTAAGTTTAGGTATGGGGTGGGATTCAAGGGATATAGAATATGCTCTCATGCAGAATAGGAGCATCAGTGTATGTGCTTTATAAGTACTAATTAACAGCCAATACACAAACTAATGGAAACTAGTTAAAAGCGTTACTATACCATTTTGTTTTACCAGTTGATGTATCAAATACAGTTGAATTTTGTTTCTATAGATTGACATAGCATGACAAGCATGATGAACATCAACATACTGCTAAGTGGACACAGTGCAAGAATTACTTTAAAGAAAGTTGAATAATAAAATGAAAATAAATAATAAAATTAATAATATTAATAATAATGTGATGATGA